>CM075446.1:15686980-15917849 GCA_037832335.1 Carallia pectinifolia
AACGAAGCAGATGTTGTGAATGACTGTAAGACTGAATCAGAATTAAGGGAAGATGTTGAGATTAATTCAGATTCGTTATAAATTAGAATTTAGCGTTTTAGTAGATTTAATATTAGTTTGTCATGTTTTCATTATAAGAATCAGAATATAAGTTGTTAGAGTCTAATATATAAGGAGTTGAGAACCACATATAATTGTGTGGTTGGTGAGAATATTCGTTGAGAAATTATAATTAGTGTGTGTAATTCTTATTATTATTGTGTGAATTTATTTAATTAATAAATTAATAATATTAAGTTAATTAAGTCTAACAATTATAAGAGACTAGATAAGACCACTAGCTCGACTGGTTGAGAGTCCCATCGACTTTGCTAGCAATTGAAATGGCTAGCTGGGCTAGTACGATCAACTATGACTTCAACAAGTTGTTGTCCAGCTAGTTGATAGCTAGTTGATATATATATATATATATAAAAGCAGCCCAACAAGTCTGCCTTCCTGTTGCGCTCATAGATTTTTTTTTTTTAACACTTGCGCTCATAGATTTGAAAATTACATACATACCAATATAAATTTAAAAATTAAAATATTATAAAAATAAAATATTTTTATTATGTAATTTATAATTTAACAAATTTATTAATAAACTTCAAAAAAAAAAAAAAAAGCAGTATAGTTTCTACTCAACAACGTCCCCTTCACAAGTATTTATGGTTCTTAGCTACGACATTAGTTTATTTCCAATGGGACAAATTACAAGAATGTCCAAGAAATATCTCTTCAAAAGCCGCTTCAATTCACTGGATTTTATTTGTAATTATTTTCTTCCCCAAAATAGTCATTCCACCAGTTTACAATTAAAGAAAAGTTGCACGAGAGGATATAAAAACAAAAGCGAAGGCTAAAAAATGCATGAGAGACTTGTTTCGAACAAATTACACTTTGATGTACCTTAAGAAAAAGTCCAATTGTACTGACCGAGTAAACGGACATTAAAATTAATTAGAATAACGTACAGTACAATTGATTAATTAAATTATATAAATTAAATAATTATAAATTATAATAAAAAATTAATATTTTATTTATGTAATTTTATTAAATTTTTATTATTAATAATTACTATTTAATTATATAATTTAATTAATTAATTACATTATATCTCGTCTCTATTAATTTTTCCTTACCCAAATATATTTTTCGAGAAAAAATTATGACTTGGCTAATGATATTCTTTTCCGTGTGCCAGATACTTTTCCCGATTATTTTCCCAAAGATGGCATTTACTCTTAGATCAAGGCACTGAAAAAGTGGACCTGTTTTTCAGGGAAAGTAGACTTTTTAGATATTTTTTTAGAGGTCCTTACTTTTATTTTGAGGAAGAGTATAAAATTTGTGAAAATAAAAAGAGATTTTATTATTATATATTTTATAATTTAATGAAATTATAAATTAAAAAAAAAAGAAAAAATTGGATCACTCATACATAAACTTAAATGCTTATAAACTAAAAACATTGATTAGGGATCACTTAAAATAGTAACTGGGTGGTAAATTGACATATTTTTATGCTGGTAACTCAAATTTGAGTTTTTGCACCTGCACTCTTCCTTGACACAGCGTTAGATGAACGACTCGATAATCGCCATAGTTTTCAATGGCGAAACCACAATCGGTTCTATTGATACTTGTGTGGTGAGTTTGCTTGTTAGGGTGGTTAAACAAAATCTTAATAAATAGGGGTAACTTCGGTCTCGACTTGTAAATCTGACGATCGATATATTTACGATAAATATTTTTTCTGATTGAAAAAAAAAAAAAAAAAAAAAAAACATTGAGTAGGGCTGAACGTCACAAAGCTTATAAGTGGGCTTTTGACTATAAGTTGGTGGAAAAGTTATTTAACCTAACAAGCAACATATGCCCAAATCTTCACAATCTGAACAATCTTTTTGACAAAACCTTGAGGCCTATGTACATATGCCAACTCAGATTCCCAGTTTCGGTATAGAATTTTGTTTTGTTTTGTTTTTTTTTTTTTTCTAATTTCTAATAACACAGAAGGATGCAACGAACGACTTTAATTAATCAAAACAATTATCTTTTTGGTTAATAGACTTGGACTGAAATTTAAATTTGAAACTTTCATCCTAAAAATCACTGTATTCAAAACAATTATAACGCTGCCAGAAAGTTGCAGAGAAAAATGGGCCACAATTTACTTTCCATCTTTAAGCCCGACTGCTGAAAGGCCAGTGGTCCGTTTCTGATCTCTATTTCAAGTCCAACTTACGAAAGGTCCATGCTCCACAATTTCAAGTACAATATATATTAAAAGGGTCTTTGTAGAACTAGTAGATATTAGTACACATAGTGAAAGTTTGATATCACTTAATCAAAAATTTTAAATTCAAATTTTGAGAATGTAGCCGCTTTAAATACTTATTAAGAAATTTTTGTTGCCCATTAGGGTTCTACCTGCATCGATCGAGATTAATTAGTTTTCAAACTAGATACTGGACGGTCTTAAAAAAATAAAAATAAAAAAATAAAAAGTTTCTGCAAATTGCAACTTGAACTACATTATGCCCAGTTCCGCTACGTGGAGGGGACAGGGGACGAGGGGAGGACAGGTTTGTTTTGAAAAGAAATAATAAAAAGAAAATTTTTTACAAAACTAAATTATCCTATACTTTGATTAAAATTTTTTTAAAAAAAATATGTTTTTTGTTTGTAAACCCCACCATCCCGTCGGGTCCGGTCCCCCAATCACGTACATTAATCGCATTATGCCATCGTTCCCCGCCAGATTTTTGTGTGTGATTAAAAAATTTCAAGTTTGTTTTAAATATTAAAACGAGAAAATATAAAAAAAACCGTATTTATAATTTATTTTATTTATTTCTTTTTAGTCAATAATTAATTTTAACGATTTGACTAATTTTCATTAGAGAAAGTACTAATTTATAAAAGGATTAAAAAATTTAAAATTTAATTGAAAATTTAAAAGATTTAAAAGATTTAGGATTAAATTAAAATAATTTACAAAAATTTAGAATTGAAATGAGTATAATCTCATCTTTTGGGTATCAAATAATAAAACGTAAAGCTAGATACGTGTGAGGATTCCACATAAGTCAGGTGATTGCAAATTGAGACTTTAAAATTGAGGTGGGTGTTTGACTACCCTTTCTCTATCATTCTCTTGCCATGATGGTATATCATTTTTACTTGAAATAAAAAAAAAAAAAAAATCGCAAGTGACGTGCGTTTTAAAATTATCACATATCATATTAAAATCTTCCGATAAATTTTGATGATGGAGCTCCTCACATGGGATGTCACCAAAAAGATCTGAACTACGGGTCTTAGGCTTGCGGACACTGATACAAAACAGAACTGTTACAGATGCACTGTGTTAAGCCGCCGAGCTTAGCCATTTTCTCATTCGCTCCGATATAACCAGATAATAGAGCAATAGTCAAGTTCAAATTAGATAGAGGTACCAAGGATATTAACAACTTCTATTAAAATTTTTTAAAAAATGTTTGAATAATTGTTTGTCGGGATCAACAATTTTTAATTTAAATTGTTTCTTTTAAATTAGTAGGTAGGAAGGAATAAACTGTAAAAATTATAAAATTAAGTCATGTCAATTAATTTATAAATCATTATAAAATTTCATTACTTTAATGGGACAGGACAATTCCCTTCCCCCCCTCTTTTAGTTATAGATCCTTTTCTTCTTTCGCTTGTGAGAGAAAAGCAGAAAAAGGAAGATTCTAGCCTAATTATAATAAATAAAATAGTGTCTCTCAATTACATGGACAGATTTTTTGTTTCTTCTTTATATTTTTAACTTTTTCCTCTTATAACTGCAAGACTACTAATTTTAAATAAATTAAAAAAAAAAAAAAAAACAAAGGGCACTACATAAATGATAACAAGATCATTATGAGAATTATTCTTCCTTTCAAATTTTCTCCCCAAAGTTTGAAGTCTCTCTTTTCTTTTTGTTTTGAGATATTTTAAATTTGTACTAGTTAATTAAGATAAAAAAATAATTAAAAAGATTAAAAGTTTCGATTATTAACTTCTCTTTTACTAGTATAGAAGTATGAAGTCTCAACTTTGTTTTTTTAGTTATTGGAAAGTCAAACCGCGGTCAAACAAACAAGCAGGAAAAAGAAACTAAAAAAAGCTATACAGTAAAGGATCTTCAGAAAAGCCCAAACCCGGCCCAGTCAGCATCGCCCACCAGGCGGGGCGATGACTGATACGACGAGTATGAAAAAGAAGACGATGTCGTCGGCGAGTCGCGAAACGGCGAAAGCGACCGCCGGCTGGACACCGACCATCTAACCGGCGTGTCTAGGTCAGACGCGTACTCGCGTTGGGGGGTGCGAACAGAGCTCTTTCTGCTTCCCTTCCTCATCATCAGGAGAGGAGATGGAAAGCACCCGGGTGAGACGCATTCCGTTCGGACCCGGGCAGGCTGCTCGAACCTCCAGCGCTCAGAGCGGGCGCGTGGGGCGGATCGAAAGGAACGGGTACGGGGCTCCAGCGGAGAGGCTAAAGTAAATCCACCTGGTGACGGGGATTTCAGCTTATGCTGGGGGCTTGGTGACGGCGACGGGCGGCGGCGGGGATTGAAAGGCGGAGATGGTGATGGTAGCACTGGCGGTGATAGACGAAGCTTTTTTTCCTGGGGCTTCAGTTGGTATTCGATCTTGGGTACGCCGGGTCGGATCTCCCACTTAAATGGGACGGCTCCTGGTCTCTTAAACGAATCATCTATTGCCATGGATGATCAAACTGCAAGTAACGGTAAGTAACCAACTCCTAACAACACTTGTCGGAAAGTAGATAAAATGAAAAAAAAAAAAAAAAAACAGAAACCATACAAATATTACTCTCTCGCTTTCGTGACGCTTGAGATTTGCTTACATTTATATAGGAGTCGTCGACGAGATACGGGCAAAAGAAAACAGATTTGATTGCGGCGGGATTAAAGGCATTAAATGGGGTTGGCGGGCCTAGTTAGTGGACAACGCATCCATTCATGTGGTTGACAAAAGTATGCAAGAAAAGGCCTTTAATAAGAAACTTCAATTTTCTTCCCTGTTGAAAGGAAGAGGAATAGTTGAAAAAAAAAAAAAATTAGTTTGTGTGATTGAACTATTTAAAGAGATTTGAATTCTTATAAAAGATCACGTGTTTAAATTAGTTAATATTAAATGGTAAAGTTAATCTTGTCATGTTTTTTAAATAAAGAATCATAATAATACTTGACAGAATTGTGAGATAAATTTTCTCATTTTTCTAAAAAAGAAAAAAGTAGGGGGGAAAAGGAATAGAGACTTTGCATAAAATTCAAACTCCCGGTGCGGTTATCCCAGTAGTATATAGTATTATAATTGACAAAAGTCTCGAGTGAGAGTGGAACCTTGTCCTGCGAAGCAAGGATACCTTTGTGCAAATTTAACATAAAAATGGGCAAGGGCAAGCTTGTCAACATAGCAATCTTTCAACATCTTTGGGTTTTTATTGTTCTGAGTCAGTTGTATGCCCATGTGCATATTAACTTCAAAGATGCTTAACCATATTTAATTTGTCAACCTAGTCATTGTCCAACATCTTTGGATTTTGTTAGGCCTTCCTCACCAACCCCCAAAAATCCCCTGCCTCCAAAACAAGAAAGTAGAGTAGCTGACTTTAACCAAGACAACTGTAGCAACCATCACTGTAGTGCAACTTTTGAATTGGGCTAACCGGGATAGCCATTGCCTACGGTGAGTGATTGCAATAATAATGTCTGTTCAATTCAGAGTTTCAAATGCTGAACATCATCATAAATCATATTGTGTCTATCTCTGCAGCCTAAAAAATCCAAGCTTGCTGCAACGGTAAGAGTACGACTTCTGTATTGTTTGTAGCGTAAAGTGGACATTCAAATTTAAACGACTAGTAATCATAATTTACTTGACAAATACGGGGACAAAGTCATTTTGTCCAAGCTTTTATCACTATTTCAACCAAAGAACTCATAAATGCAACGCGCATGGGGTAGTTCCTAACAATTTTGGAGGGAGGAGGTGTTACAAACATGATTTTAGTCTGTCCTTAGTTATTAATAACTGCCTAACAATTTTTTTTTTGTCGGTTAATTGGTTCAGACTATTGCCTAACAAAGAAAGTGCCAAATGAAAATTTCGTAGAGATAAACATATTAGATTATGATTTGCTAAATATCTCTGTATTACAAAAGAGTACTAATACATGTTCTAAATTTTAGTATATTAGTTAGTGTTCCGATTGAAACTAAAATTAATGTTTTTGAAACAAAACTGATAGTTTTTGAAAATGTAAAAAAAAATATATATTTCAAAAATTATCAGTTTTAATTTCAATCAGAACATCAACTGAAACACTAAAATTCAAAACACCAACATTTTTTCATTACAAAAGACCAACTGACCGGGTAAAATCCTGCAATGGTACAGGGCCGATCGTAGTAATAAAACTTGGTGAATACTCCAGGTGTCGAACCCAAAAGAACAGAGGATAATCGTAATTTATGTTGTTTGAGCAGAAAATTGGTGTTGCGAAAATTATAAAAAGAAAATAAATACTATTAAATTAAGAAAATTAAACTAATTAAACAAAACTAATGATACTATGGAAACGGTTCAAGAATAAGAATACTAGAGCTATGAGCATTCACCTAAAAAGGATTGAACTATATGAAAATTTCGTGGACAATTGATTTGAATGTCAACTCTTTTTATTTAGTTAGTGTTGTTTGTCAAGCAACTTTAACCATATTCAATTTAATTGTGCTCTTCTCTCGAACTCACACAAATCAGATTCAACTCATTAAGAACAGAAAATTTTTATTGACATCATACGAATTTATCTCATCTCTGACTCAAAATCCATATGTTTATCTATTTAGTGCACGACTCGTGTCTCATCTGTCGATCTCAACATAAATCTTATGACTACTTTCATGGTGATCAGGCACAAAAGTATATTTAAGAGCAAAATAGATAAATTAATCCCAGTTCTCAACATGAAATTGCAATATAATCCAAAAAACTATAAATTACCCACAAAAATCATATAATCCAACTCTAAACTAAGTTACATCCCTTTCACCCTAGTTAGGATTTTAGCCACTCATGCTGAAAATTGAAAATAAATAAATAATAAACATCAAGAGTTCAAAAGAGAAAGAAGAAACGAGAAAGAATTGAAAAACTCGTTTCCGACGTCTTCGTGTTCCTTCTTTATGCTCTTCTTCTCTTCGCTCTCTACGCTTCTCTGTATCGTCCTATGTTCAAAAGAGTAGCCTCCAAAAATCCCTCACTCTGCTGTAACTTTTGTATTTATAGTCCCCTCCAAAAATAAAATTGTAAACCTTAAAAGAGTCCAAATTCAAGTCGGAAAAAGATTTATAAATTTCCTGGACAGTTTTGACCCTCTATTTTTGGACCCAAATTACGACCCTTTTTAGGCAGAATCCGAAGTCAGTCAAAACAAAAAACTTGTAGCTCTATCTCTTATCTTCGATTTGACTTAAGAATCATCCAATTCCGACTTGTGTAGAGGAAGTTATGGCTGAAATACCGAACAGTGCGCAAAACTGTGAAATTCTACCCGAACTGACCACATATTAGCTTTCCAACCAAACTTTTGATTCGGTTCTTTGGTGCTCGGCTCGTTTCTTCTCCTTCAAACCCGATAGGTTCCTTTTTCTAAGCGTCAAATGCTTCGGTTATATTCAATTGTCCTACAAAGTATAAAACAAGCAACCGAAGTAGAATTTGCCACAATTTACAATATTTACATAGTTAAACTATCTAAATATATATAAAAATTATACATAAATTTATGTAAATATTGAACCTATCACTAACTCTTCAAGACAACAAGGTCTTCCAACAGAAAAAGTTTTGCCTGGAATTATTAACTTTTCGGCTTCAGCCACACCCTTGCAGATCAGAGCCTTCTGCCTGTCTGATATGTCGTCTTCTTCGATATATTACACTCAACCAAATTGGTGATGATGATAAGAAAAGAAGATGGATAAAAATAATAATAAACAACTTGAGAAAGCATTTGAGATTACACTCGCCACTTTTGCACACTGCATAAATTGCTCCAACAACCTCCCCACGGAATAACCCTTTAAAAAGAGCAACATGTCATGCCAAAATAAAATAAAGTTACAGAAAAACAATGGACGCGGTTCAAACAGAGACTCATCGTATTGAATTATCAGTGATATTAGGTGCACCGAATATATTGAGATTGGATTAGTTTTTTTTAAAAATAAAATTCCAAAGGAATTTTTTTTTTATTTCATCTCATTTGGAGTCTACACTGTAGATTATACAATATTATTTGTTTAGATATAAAAAAAAAACATTAAAATGTATCTCAAGCTATTGTACGGTGCATTTAACAACATCCTTAAATTATAATCTTTGATTATTATGTATGAAAATATGAAAGTACTATGGAAGTCAGAAATAAAATAACCCTTAATATGGAAGTCAAATATGTATTATTCAAGCTCTCTCTATGCCAAAGTAAATGTCATATATTTATTTATCTCATTTGGAGTCTACACTGTAGATTATATGATATTATTCATTTAGATATAAAAAAATATTAAAATATATCTCAAGCTGCTGTTCGGTGCACTTAACAACATCCTTGAATTATAATCTTTGATTATTATGTGTGAAAATATGAAAGTACTATGGAAGTCAGAAACAAAACAGCCCTTAATATGGAAATCGGATCTGTATTATTCAAGCTCTCTCTATGCCAAAGTGAATCTCACATATTTATCTTATAATCCACAATCAAGAAAGCTCCGAATCTTCAGCAGAGGGTGGGATTGAGACTTTGTCAGTATTCTAATAACAAAAGCAACAAGAGATACATATACTCATAGCTTTGGATAACAACAAATGGCTGAAAAGTTGCAGAAATCTTATGCGGACAATTTAATCACGCAAGAATTACGTTCGAGTTTGTTATTTATTTAATTTTTTTATTTCATATTTTTAGCTACAAATTTTTAATAGTCTTATTATTGATAATGCTAATAAGATCAAATTAATTTTCTATGAAAATTTTAAAAAATACATTTCATAAATTTTAAAAGTTAAGTCATTTAAAATCACAGAGAAATCAAATCTAAAATTAAACAGACCAATTCAATTTTGGTTATCCTAACTAGAAACTGACAAACTGTATTTCTTTGATTTTAAATAACTAAAAGTTGTATTATTTTCTAAAGGGCTGCAAATTCTTGACTCTTAAAATTTGGTTTTTTAAAAAATTGCTATATGGTTTTTTTGGTCAATAAAATGGGAAAGGGATGGTGTGATTAGTTCATGCCAAAGAATATTGTGTATATGTTTTTAGAGGGTATAAAAAATCATGATGGTTATTGCACTTCTTAATACTAAGTAGACATAAATTTAATTTTATTATTTATCGTGACAAAATTAAAACTCAAAATTTAAGATTTTGTAAGCTTTTAGTGCATCTCACTATATCATAACGGTAAATTTTGCTGTATGTTCATTAGTAATGAGAGTGCAATCTTTGGTTGCTAAAAAAATTATTTTCATTTTTGCTTCACATTGAAAGAATAATAATGTGTCAGGAGGTTCTTATTTTATTTGTGTGTTAGTTTGGTCATTAACGACACATTCAGTGACCGTTTAAATTTCGAATTCAAAACATACAAAGTTCACTTCACATGCCTGTGACTCTTGAAATCAACGACAACCCACTCAAATCGTGAAACCCAACAAAGCGAGGGAAGGATCTTGTTGTGATGGCAGCACCTGATTTGTCTGTACTCAAAAGAAAACCAAAACTCAAGATCAAAAATAATAAAAAACTAAAAAAAGAAAACCGAAACTCGATGCATGCACAAAGCAACGGGGGCCCGCTCCCCTACGCTCCCAAACGAGTCCCGACCCTCAATCAACGGTCAGGATATATCAAGAATTCAAATCAACCGAATCCCCGCCTCAAAAGTATTAAACAAATGTGAAATAGCAAAGCACACAATCACTGTCTCTCCACTGTATCAGAAACAGAGTGGCCGTGCACGCGTGTTTGCTTGTTTTGGGGGTTTGATCGGCAATGTCGACGCACCGTCGCCGGCCGTCGTTCTCGTCCTCCACGGCGTCGTCTGTGGCAAAACGACACGCTTCGGAGAACTCGGCAAAGACCACGGCTGTCCCTCCCTCCTTGGGTAAGAAGCGAGCGCCTCTTGGCGACATCACCAATCACAAGAATGCGCCCCAAAAGGGGTCCAGAGCCTCCGTTCCATCGTCTACTTTGGTGGGTTTTTGTTCTTGTTTTTCTTTTCTTTATGGGTTTTTCGGGTACGTTTTTCTCCGTTTGATTTGGCAGTAAAAGAAGGAAAATGAAAGGGTCTTAATGGGTCTGAATCTTTGTTTACATTTGATCGTTTCTTGCATCCAAGTACTTATGGGATTCGTGGGGTTTAGACCCAAGAGTTTTAGTTAATTCTTGATAATTTTCTTTCTTTCTCTAATTATGAATTAATAAAGAGAAAGTTATAAATTCTTTTTTGGCTTTTTTTTATAAAAAAAAAAAACCCTTTTAGATTTAGTCACTGACAAACACTTTGATGTCTCATTTTATTTTGAGTCCTGCTCATAGGATGCTGCTGTGAATTTGAGATATTAGCCATTCCTGACAGCACTTTGTTTGTACAGGCTCCATGTTCAAGGAAGATTGCCAAGGTGAAAAAGGGAACTCCTGCTGGTAACAGAAGGAGTGGCTTGTCAGGGGAAAAGTTACCTGCGTCCTTAAATGTGAAACCAAGTACGATTGGTCCTTCGAAGGTTACATCTGTCCGAAGCTGTGATGAAAATGGTCCAATTATTGCCGCCGTTCCTGCTCCATGCGGCATGGATGTTTCTCCCAGCAAGTCAGATGGAATTTCAATCTCTTTGGATGAAACCATGTCCACCTGTGACTCGTTCAAGAGTCCCGAAGTTGAGTATATTGACACAACAAACGATGTTTCAGAAATTGATTCTATCAACAAGAAGACGTTGAACAAGCTGTACATCTTAGACCACACAGAACCAGCAGCAGGTTATTTGAACTACAGATTCTATGTTATAACATTCTCCAGTGATTCTTTGTCCATACCTGCCCTTAATTTCTTGTTGGACCGTTTCATGTACACTGCTGAAAAATTCCCTTTGCTCAGGTTTTCGTTCACTTTCTGCTATATATGTGCTTGCAGAAAATGTTTGCAATAGAGATATACCAGGCGAAATGGGAACGGATAGCAAGATTGTCGATGTTGATAACAATTTCCGGGACCCACAGCTTTGTGCAACCATTGCTTGTGATATTTACAAGCATTTGCGTGCATCTGAGGTTTTCATCTTGCTTCCTCTCTAAACTTTGTATATGGGGCTGGTATTTTTGTACTATATAGAGTTGTCATAATTCAAATTGTTTTTAGTTGTTTATTATCTACAAATTGAGTAGCATTTGCATTGGTTTGAACACGCCGAACGTAGACCTCCAAATGCTCCATTTAAGATGGGTAAGGTAATCATATCCTGGTGAATTTGGCTATCTTTGGTTTGGTTAGGAATAATATAGAACAATTATAACAGAATGATGAGAAAAATTTACATAACTGACACCAAATTAATTTAGGATTAGACCTTTGTTTTTGTTGTTGTTTTGCTTATATGTAATCTGTTCTCAGCCTTTTATCTATGTTTGCTGGCCACTGAATCGTTAATGCAGTACTACTAGTACGGCAGTTTTGATAGTACATATAAACTTCTGGCAAGCTAAATACTCATATTTTAGCTATAATGTCTTTAATTAGTACTATGCAATTTGTTTCCTCAATGCCGTGCGTGGTTCTGACACTCATTCTGCTTTTTTTTGTGTCTCTTGCGCATTCCGTTCCTTTGCAGTCAAAGAAAAGGCCTTCGACAGATTTTTTGGAGAGAGTTCAAAATGATATAAATGCCAGCATGCGTGCAATACTAATAGATTGGCTTGTCGAGGTAACTTGTTTCTGCTGTGTTACATATGCTACACATAATTTAAATATTGTTGCAAATTTATTATTGCTCTTGAATTTTGATGGGCGAGGTTCTAAGATCTTTTTCCAAATCTCTATTCAGCAGTAGATCTGTCAGTTATTGCTTCTTTCTTTGGCTGAAAATCTGATTTAAATGCAGGTGGCAGAAGAGTATAGGCTTGTACCTGATACACTATACTTGACTGTGAACTACATAGACCGGTATCTTTCTGGTAATGAGATGAACAGGCAAAAGTTGCAGCTACTTGGTGTGGCCTGCATGATGATTGCTGCGTAGGAACACCTTCCCTTCTATGCCTTGCCGCCTAGCGTGCTGTTTTGCCTGTAATGGTTTCATTGGATTTATCTATTAACAAGGAAAAGTATTTCGTCATCAGGAAATATGAGGAAATTTGTGCGCCCCAGGTGGAGGAGTTCTGCTACATTACTGACAACACGTATTTCAGGGATGAGGTATAGTTTTTGGTGCCGAGCTGCATATCTGTCTATCGTTAGCTGAATTACATTTGGTAAGTGGTGTTGCATTGTTATTTTATTATGAAACATGCTGAATCATTAAGGCATGTCTTGGCTGCAGGTTCTGGAAATGGAATCTGCTATTCTGAACTATTTGAAGTTTGAAATGACTGCTCCAACAGCTAAATGTTTTCTAAGGTAATGTCCAATTCATGACAATCAATTACACATGCATCTAACAAGCATTGGTCCTTTTATGACTTTGATTCATTGCATGACTGGTAGGCGATTTGTTCGTGCTGCTCATGGAATTGACGAGGTAGTTATCTTTAACTTCAGTGCCTATGAGAGTGCTGGATGTTTTATTCACTAATTGCTTGATGAAAATTTCATGTGTCATTAGCATAGGCCAAGAAACAAGTTGACATAATCTATAGCAGTCTTCAGGGTTGAGATGTGATTGAACGCGCGCCTATGAGTTTCACAACTTCAGTAATCTTTCCTCCCTAAATCATTTGTTTGTTCCCTTGTGTGTTTTTTTTTTTTGTAGGTTCCGTCAATGCAACTAGAGTGCTTAGCCAACTACATCACAGAATTATCTCTCCTGGAGTACAGCATGCTTTGCTATGCTCCATCCCTCATAGCAGCTTCCGCAATTTTCTTGGCTAAATATATCCTTCTTCCTTCAAAGAGACCTTGGGTACGTGTAACAAAATGCGTAGTCCAATTGCCAGGTTTTCATGGTTTCTGATGACATTTGCTCAAATGTTTCTCTTGATCGCTGTTATGTAATCCTTCATTTGCTTTGAAACAGAGTCCTACATTGCAGCATTACACACTTTACCAGCCATCCGAGTTGTCGGGCTGTGTTAAGGATCTTCATCGTTTGTGCTGTGGTAGCCATAATTCAACATTGCCCGCAGTGAGGGAGAAATACAGTCAGCACAAGGTAACAAAGCATTCACTCTGTTCTCATTTTTCTCTCATCTGCACAACATTTTAAGGTCATAATCTAATCAATAGTTGATTGATTTTGGTTCAGTACAAGTTTGTCGCAAAGAAGTACTGCCCTCCTTCAATACCTCAAGAGTACTTCCACAATCAAAGCTGATAAATAGTCCCACCACTCTTCCAATGCTCTGTTGCACACATTTCCTCTTTCAGTTGCCCTCTCTCTGGTCTCCAACGTCTCATAGTTTTGTACTTTTCCGTTTAGGGGGGTTGAACTCCAACCTGTCAATAAAGATCAACTTTGAATGCAGATGATTTGTATGACATCTTGCTTCCATCTCCACTGATGCATAGATTTATTTTTGTTTGTTTAAGTCGCGAGAACATCTTGGAGTTCTCGCGTCTTAAACAAACGAAAATATGAAAATAAAAGAGGAGGGGGATTCCATTCTTCATGGTTCTCCCTTCCCTTTCTTTTACTCCTAGAAGGCATAACCACCGTTTATTAGTTCACATTACAGTTTATCTACAGAGTTTAGCATTGGTGTAGCAATGATGAGATAATGAAATGAGAAGACAGAGTTCACGTGGTACTTCATGCTTGTTTTCGGACGTGGTTCTGTTGGGTCCAAGGCCCGTGGCAACAACAAAAAGCATAGTGCTTCTTTCATTAATATGAGCCAAGATGCTATCACTATCTATATTCACCATTGCATCCCCCTCTCTCCCCAACTGGCCTCTCTCTGAAACTGAAACTATATTACACAGTAGGCAACTCATCAATAACACAAATTTACAATAAGCATCAAACAGTACTAAGAACATCACACTATAATAGGGAAAGGAACCGAGGACTCTTGCATTGGATATTTGCAGTCAGTTGCAACTCGCTCGGATAGGAACTCAATCGCTCATGGACATCTGCCACATTGAGGGTTGGCTGATTTCAATGGCTCCACCCCACCAGCACCATTAAGTTCTGGCATTTTGTTCAGCCAGTGGCAGTCCTCAAACAAGCAATGCGGTCCATAATTAAGCCACTCTACGTCTATTGGCTTTATATGAATTGGAGCCCACGCTGGGGTCCCATCCTCGTATGAATTATGTGTCAATCTCTTCAAACTGGAGCCGTCCAATTTGATCGTGAAAATCTCCCCATAAGGCTGATAATGATGCATGTTCGAGATTGGCTCTGCTGATATACCTGCATAGTCCGAAGTGAAAGCTATGCTCTTCCCATCCGGGCTAAAAGACGGGTGGTTAGTCCGCCCCGCTGATCCACTTTGAACCAACTTCCTCAGTCCTGTCCCATTCGGGTGGATCAAATACAATTCGAAACTCCCCGAACCCGGGTTCACCCGATCGGATGCAAATGCAATCCACTCACCATCCGGCGACCAACTGCACATTGTATCACTCCAGGGTCCCTCTGTCAACCTACGGAGCCCACCTCTCTCACCCTCCACGGCGTCCATTATATACAAGTTCTTATGTCCCGAACGACCCGACCGGAACACGACCCACTTTCCATCGGGTGAAACCGAAGGGAAAGCATTGTTTTCGCCATTGGTGGTCAACTTCTTGAAGTTATTCTCTTGGTCAGCATCATCCACGTCAATGGCGATTATATCAACCTCCGTGCTCTCGCTGGCAAAAGTGGGCCCAGTACTGGTGTAGACGATCCCTGGACGAACCGGATTCCATGCGGTCGAGAATGCCTCCATGGGAAACACCTTTCGCCGGCTCGAACCATCCCGGTTCGCCACGTACACGCCCGGGAACTCGACATAAGCGATACGGTCACCAGCGGGTGAGAAAGAAGGAAATGAGCCGTCCACTCGAAACAGCGATAGCTCGGGTACGGGGCTCCGGACATTTTCCAGTAACAAACGGGGGCTTTTTTTATCGTTCCCGGCACCTCTACACCGGTGGTACCCGACTCGGGTCGAGTCCGGCGATATAAACGGGTTCAAGTGGTGAGTTCGCGGCGATACCAACCGAGTCAGCTCGACGAACTTGTTCTTAACTAGGTCAAACAGCTCTACATGCCGATAGTCCGAGTTGGGTCTCCTAGTCGCTACTGCAATGAATTCCGAGTTACCTGGAGAAGTGGCTGGCGTGAAGGCGTGGAGACCCGGCGGGGTGACTCGCTCAACTCGCACTGACTCGGTCGAAATCGGCCCTTCCTTTGGTAAAATGGCTCTGTAGACGCTAATCCACTTGTCTTCTTCACTTCTTCTATGAAAATACAGCGTTGAATCGTCGACCCAACAGGGCCATCCGCCGTGCTCCACCGCCTTGGCTCGGCGAGTCCCATCCCGAGTCAAGAAGATATAAATATCCGTGCTCAGTTCTTCAACTTCACCGTCCCACCCTTTCTCTCCGTAAGACGCCACGGCGGTGTAAACCCCAGATGGAGACACGGCGGGGCTGAAATCGGCGATTCCGTACGGCGTTAGCCGCCGAGTCGAACCGGTGGTTAAGTGGGTGGAGTACACGGCGGCCCAGCTCGTTCTCGGCTCGCCGGGATCCTCGTGGGTCGACACGTATATTAAATGGTCTCCACTCACGCTGGGTTTATCCTTCATTGAAACCCCCAACTTGCCCTTCAAGAGCGGAACTTGAACACGCGCCGGGATTTCGAGGGCCGATCTCCGTCCGGAACTTCGGGAAACATCATGATCATAGTAAACGGCGTCGTAGAAGATGTTGGATGATCCATTCCGCTCCGTGACGTAGACGAGGGAAACCGGGGTTGGGTTTTGCAGGGGGGCCCAGCGGTCACTCAGAGTTGTTTTTAGTTTGGGTAAAAGTGAGAGTAGGAGAGCAGAAGAAGATGGAGAAGGGAAGTGACCGTTGAAATTCACGGAATGGCCATCGGTGATCTGGAGCTCGCTGGTGGGAGTTGGTGGGTCCCCAGCAGGAAGCGAGAAGATGTCAAAAGCGTAGTCTGACCTGCCAAGTGTCGTAAAGATGATGCTGCTTCTGCTACCATCCGGCGGTTCCTGGTCCGCCGCTGCACGGGATAAAGGCAACACCAGCAGCAGCTGCAGGACATGGAGAATAAAGGTAAGGGTTGGGAAAAGCCTCATGGTGTTTTGTTGACAGTTGATTCTGTTGGTTTTTGATTGAGTTAACTGACGATTACTGCGGAAGTCTGAAGAAGGAGAAGAAGATGAGTTTCTGTAGTTATGGATAACGGGCTATGGAAATTGGTCGATCCCAAATTTTCTATCGGCTATTAAGCAAGTATTGGGACCCAGCGCGTTGATGTACGGATTGCCTTGCAGCAATCGGACTTTCAAGAAGCTCAACGTTTTGTGGAGTGTAGATGTTTGTTATTGGGAACAACTAGGGAGCGAATACTACGTATGCCATGACGCCAATATCTGCCGAAGCTGAAAAAGGACGGGAAGCAATTATGCACTTACTGACAATTATTATTATTATTATCAAAAGCGTCTAACTAAGAAGACAGAATTGAGAGACGTGGGCAATGCGGCGGACGTGAATTTTACATTTGACTTATGTTTTTTTTATTAAAAATTTTTAATATATGCATAATAAGAATGTGTGTAAGAATAATTTTATTTAATTATTGTATACATATTTTTTAAATTATTTTTTATATTTATCTTAATTATTTTGTATTTTATGAATTTTTTTTTTATAAAAAGTAAAAAGGAGAAGAGCAGGATTTGCGCGAGATTCATGCGGCGACATCAGTCTATCTCTTAATTTCTTCTCATTAACTTTTTTGTTTCAGAAAAGTCTGTTGGACATATAATTATAGAAATATTGTAAATATATAATATTCTGAATTATTATATTATAAAAATATATTAAATTTAAAAAATAAAAAATAAATAAATTATCGAATTAATTGGATATTTTTTTACTTATTTTACTAAACGTGTCTACGTATTTTTTTTTATTTTTTTTGCATTCCATAATACCAATTATAAAAATTTACTTGCTAATTTTAATTGTTTTAGTGAGTAAAATTTATTTATAATTTAATATTATAAAATTTATTTTTTTAAATTTTTATTTTAAGTGAATTTTATTTATTATGTAATATAAAATTATGAGTAAATTATATTTATTAAAAAATATAAATTAAATTAGAAATATTATAGAGGGAAGTACCAAACCTGCAAGCCTTTCTGGTAATCATTTTTTTTTTTCATTCCTTCATTCTTAATCTGAAACCTCGAAAATAAATATCCAGCTTTTAATCATTAGGGTGTTTCGAGACAGATTCAAAATTTTGAGTTACACGTTCTTACCGGATAAATCCAAAGAAACTTTAGAACGCCGGAACTTCCATTCAGTTTGTGATGTGAACTGCCCGACAACACATGGAAACCAAATTTTAAATTCGGGAAGTGTGGTACAGTTTGTTTGTTTGTTCTTATACTAACCATACTTCTTGCAAATTAACCAATTTGGTACAGTCTTGTGGTTGTTATGCTTTTGCTACATAAATCACTGTTTAAGCTCGTTCATTAGCTTTGTTCCCCCCCCCCCCCCCCAGGCTAGTTTGTGCCTTTTTCATTATTAACTCATCAAGCACTCAATTTACCTATACGTTAAGGTGAGATTATGAGTGTGTTTGTTTCTTATAAAACATTTTACAGGAAATTTTTTTTTATAGAATTTCTGGTATTTGTTTTACGGAAAATATTTTACATAAGTAAAATTTGGGAAAAATTTTCAGATTTTCAGGTAAAATAATTTCTTATTTTGGAGAACTGAAGTTATTTTCATGGAAAACACAAACTGTACTATAAGTAAGTGACAAAAGAAAATTATTATTTTCACTGTAAATATTTTTCCCTGCAAATATTTTACAAATGTAAGTTATTTTACAGCAAACAAACCGACCCTAAGTAACAAATTCAATGAGATGGAGTTTTCTGTCAATGGATTTCTGTGTCATATTGGTTTCGTAAATTCGGGATGGATTTTGGTGTATATTATCACCAATGCATCTCATATGACATATCGTTTTTTCCTAGTGACAATCTGGAGATGTGATTTTGGGTTGATTTTTTGAGGAGGGCCAGATATATCGCTGGATCGGCATATGCTTTCCAGTCGAAACCTGATGGAGGCGCAGAGTGGCTTGCATCTCTTAGAAAGTTGAATCTCCAAGTGGTTTTTCTAAGATTTTTAAGAGGTACTGCCTAAAAGAATTTATTTTTCTGGATTGATTTTTCAGTATATTATTCATTCACTGCTACTCATGATATATAGCTGTACATGAAGCTTACAGATGGGGATAACCTTGAGAAACAAATACAAAAATTAAACCTCTCAGATGAGATAACAACAGTTTCAATTTGAAATAAAGATAAGATGACGATGGTTATCTATTACGCCCCCGCAAGATGGTGGAGGTGTCAACCACACCAATCTTGGATCGTAATGATTGAAATCGTGCCTTCGGTAGCGCTTTTGTGAAACCATCGGCTTGCTGGTCTGCTGTGGCAATATATGACACCCGAATTGTGCCTTGCTGAACATGCTCACGGACAAAATGGTAGTCTAATGCGAGGTGTTTCATGCGAGAATGAAAAACTGGGTTAGCTGTAAGATATGTGGCACCAAGATTATCACAATGGATAGTCGAAGGAAGTGAGCAGGGAACGCGAAGTTCAGCCAACAAGTTTTGTATCCAAGCTAGTTCAGCTGTTGTATTTGCAATGGCGCGATATTCTGCTTCCGTAGATGATCGCGTAACACTCCGTTGCTTGTTGGATTTCCACGAAATTGGGATGTTGCCAAGCTTAATTATGTAACCAGAAGTTGATGTACGATCATCGAGGTCCCCTCCCCAATCAGCATCACAGAAAGCATTCAAAGTAATGGAGGGCAGAGAGGCTCGAGGGATGAATAAGCCATGATGGATTGTGCCTTTGAGATAACGTAGGATGCGCTTTAATGATGACCAATGAGTGACTGTGGGAGCATGCATAAATTGAGACATCTTGTTAACAGAGTATGCCAGATCAGGTCGAGTGAGGGAGAGATATTGGAGTGATCCCACAACCCGACGATAAGACGTTTGATCAACTGTGCCAGTGCCATCATTGAGTTTCAATTTAACAGAGGAGGATAAAGGTGTGCTTTGCGTTTTAGCTTCAAGTAACTTGAATTCCTCTAGAAGACGGGAAATATACTGGTGTTGGCTTAAAAACAGTCCTGCTGGTGTGCGCACAACCTCAACTCCAAGGAAGAAATTAAGAGGTCTCATATCTTTAAGAGAAAATCGCTGAGACAACTTGGTAAAAATTGATGAGATGACAGTATCATTGTTGCCAGTAATCACAATGTCATCCACGTAGACCAGTAAGTATATTAATGCATCCTTTGTAGAATAAACAAAGAGAGATGAATCGGATACAGCATTAATAAAGCCCAATTGAAGAAGAAATGTACTTAGCTCTTTGAACCAGGCTCTTGGTGCTTGTTTGACGCCGTAAATAGCTTTATTAAGCTGGCATACATGATGCGGATGCTCCGGATCAACAAAGCCTGCTGGTTGCGCCATGTAGATGGTGTCATTGAGTGTCCCTTGTAGAAAAGCATTATTAATATCTAGCTGACGTAGAGACCAATTGTGATGCATAGCTAATGTGAGGACCACCCGAATAGTCGTAGGCTTGACTACCGGGCTAAACGTTTCAGAGTAGTCTAGTCCTGGCCGTTGGTGAAATCCTTTTGCTACAAGTCGCGCTTTGTAGCGATCCACGGACCCATCGGGAAGCCTTTTGATACGAAAGACCCACTTATTCCCAATAACGTTAGATGCCTGAGAAGAAGGAACAAGGGTCCAAGTGTCATTCTTGAGAAGTGCTCCATACTCTGCTTGCATAGCGTCATGCCACAAGGGATCTTGAAGTGCTTTCTTGACGCCCGTTGGCTCTAAAGTGGCAGGAGATGGGTGCTTTGTGACATGAGAAATAACTTTTGGTTTGAAGATGTTGTTCTTTGATCTGGTGATCATAGGATGAAGGCATTGTGAGGGTTGAGTTGTGGTTGATGGAGGCGCGGAGATACTAGGAGAAGAACGTTCAACGTCGGAGGAGCCAGTTTCAGCTGAGGGACCAAATGTGGATGGCTGTACAGCAGTTGAAACACCAAAATTTTGATTACCTGCAATGGAAGAGGAAGAGAGCAAATAGTGGGATGGGGTGAGTGCATAAAATGAGATCGGTGAAGAATTTTCTTGGGCCGCAGTAGATGCGAT
Source organism: Carallia pectinifolia (assembly GCA_037832335.1). Taxonomy (NCBI): domain Eukaryota; kingdom Viridiplantae; phylum Streptophyta; class Magnoliopsida; order Malpighiales; family Rhizophoraceae; genus Carallia; species Carallia pectinifolia. The sequence continues at coordinate 15,707,782 of CM075446.1, forward strand.
TGTGGAATATGGAAAAATATGCTCACTAAATATGACATGACGGGACACTATTATTTTTTTGGTAGAGGGATTGTAACATTGGAATGCACTTTGATTTGGAGAATAGCCTAAGAAAATACATGGATGAGATTTTGGTGCCATCTTATGAGATGTGTAAGGCTTAAGCCAGGGGTAGCACAAACACCCAAACACACGCATTTTACGATAATTTGGTGGGGTTTTAAAGAGTCGGAAATAGGGACTATCCATGTTAAGGGTGGGTGTTGGAAGCCTATTAATGGAGTAAACACCAGCCTTAAAGGCATATGGCCAAAATTTCAATGGAAGCTGAGCTTGGTGAAGTAGAGTGAGGCTTGTCTCGACTATGTGACGGTGTTTTCTTTCAGAGAGTCCATTGTGTTCAGGTGTATGGGGCGGTGTAAGAAGATGAGCAATCCCATTTGATGCAAGAAAATTTTTAAGTGCCAGGAATTCTCCACCACCATCTGTGTATGGCTTTTTAATTGGAGTTGAGAATTGTTTTTCAACAAGAGCTTTAAACTGAGGAAAAATAACACTGACATCAGATTTATAGCGCAGGGTGTATAACCACACATATTTGGTGTAATGGTCAATGAAAATGACATAATACCGTGACCCATCAAGCCCCTCAACAGAGGTAGGCCCCCACACATCAGAATATAAAATAACAAGTGGATGAGAACTCGAAATTGTAGATATAGAAAAAGGAAGTTTATGACTTTTATTGCAATTGCAGGAGTTGCATAAAAAAGATGTCTTCTCTAAAGAGGAACATGGTAAGGAAAAATGCTTAATAACATGCTGAAAAAGAGAAAAAGATGGATGGCCAAGTCTCTGATGCCAAACTGTAGGGGAGATGGTGGATGTAGCCATGGCAAGAGGTTGGTTGCTGTGGGTAAATGAAAAATCTGATGGTAGCCTATAGACGTCATCCTTATTTGGTCCCTGCAGTACTGGCGCCCCCGTGCTCAAGTCCTTCACCACAAAAAAAGATGGAAAAAATTCTACTGAGACGTTGTTCTTTTTACAAAATTGAGACACAGACAATAAATTATTTCTCATGTCAGGAGCACATAAAATATTTGAGAGCTGAAAATTATGATTGGAAATAGATAATGTAGCTGAACCTGTATGAGTTATAGGCAAACCTGACCCATTACCAACAAGTATTTCATCTGTACCATCATACTCAGAAAAAATTGATAGATTATTGAGATCATTGGTGATGTGATGTGTGGCTCCAGAATCAACTATCCAATCTGCCTTTTTTTCCTGATAATTTAATTTTGGTGGATCAAACTGAACAAGATTAGCCACCGGTCCTTGCCGAAAAAATTCTTTGCCACGGTAGCAATGCTTGGCGATATGGCCTGGTCTGTCGCATATTTGACAGATTGATTTATTGTGGCTGGTGGCAGTATCACCACGTCCACGAGAAGTGGGAGAATTGCTGAACGGACGGCCTGGTGAGCGCCAAGAGGAGAAAGGTTGGGAACTAAGGCCACGAAAATTTTGTCGAGAGAATCCGCGTCCTCCTCGACGAGCAATATTTGCTGTTACTGGAAGAGAGACTGATGATTCCTTGCTCAAATAATTTTCAAAATCCACGAGTTTATCATGCAATTCTTCAAAGGTGATTGATGATTCTCTAGCACGTATAGCAACTGTGAGTTCTTTAAAATGGGGTCCAACCCCATTAAGAATATGCACAATCAAGTCCTCTTCTGGGACAGGTGCCTGAATAATTGCTAATTCATCCGAAATAGCTTTGATGGACCGGAGATATTGAGATACAGACCTCATACCTTGTGGTTCAAAGAGTCGTTCCTTGAGAGACATAATTCGAGATCGAGATTTGTTGGCATATAGCCTTTGGAGACGCTCCCAGGCTTCTTGAGAGGTTGTTGCTAAAGCAATTAGAGAAACTAAATTCTCTGAGACTGATGGGATGATGGCATGAAAAATAAGTTGGTCTTGGCGCACCCAATTGAGGTATTCAGGATTATCAACATCACGTGTTCCTTGCGTGATTTTCTTTGCTGGACAGCGGCTTGACCCATCAACAAAACCAACAAGATTGAATCCTACAAGAAGAGACATAAACTGTGCTCTCCAGGATGGATAATTTGAGGTGGTTAATTTCAAAGGTAATTGGGCTGTTGCATTAATAGCAACGATATTGGTCGAAGTAGCGGATTGGTCCGCAGAGGAAGAGGAAACTACGTTTGCCTGGGTTGTTTCAGAAGCCATGTGAAGCTGTTAAGCGAAGGCTCTGATACCATAAAAGAATTTATTTTTCTGGATTGATTTTTCAGTATATTATTCATTCACTGCTACTCAGGATATATAGCTGTACATGAAGCTTACAGATGAGGATAACCTTGAGAAACAAATACAAAAATTAAACCTCTCAGATGAGATAACAACAGTTTCAATTTGAAATAAAGATAAGATGACGATGGTTATCTATTACTGCCTACGTGAGAACTTGCCGGTGCTTGCCAGGTACGTGGGCTCTGCAGCTATGTAGCCGATGCATTTGTGAGCAAATATGGCAAAGTATACAGGCTACTAACTTATATTATATATCTACCAATTCATGAGTTACGATGTGAAAATTTTATCTAATTTTGTTCCTGTTGCTACGAGGCACCCCTATTGGAAATCTGCGGACCCGAAATGCGTGAGCTCGGGCCCAACCATGGAAAGTAGTTACTAGAGGGTAGGACCAAGCAGCAAATACTGGGTCGTAACACCACTTCTTTACCAAAAATCTGAAGGCATTGAGTTATGAATTTACCCTCTTAAATATTGCTTGCCCTCTTCCTCTGCTTTCCCCATGTAGGACTTCTTCTCTCCCACTTTCTTCTCTTCTCTTACTCTTCACTTCTCTTTCATTCTCCACACACACTTGATCTCCTACAACCCCTATCTGAACTTTCCCGTGCTCAACCTATGCGAGATGTATGGCAAGTATGGCGGCCGGGCTCAAACTCTGCTGTTCATTGCTGGGCTGCCTTCATAAAGGCCATCCTACCATCAGGGCATCACAGTTTCCAACCATTAAAGATAATAAATCTTCCCAGAAAAAGGACTTGCAAGCATATGGAGGTAACCAAAACTGCATTACTTGATTATGATCGTTCACATTATGATTATACTATGCACTGTGGTAATGCATGACTTGTTCGATTTTATTTCGGTTAGTTTAGACGTCCATTTGATTATACAGAAAGCTTGTGTTGTGGCCTTCAAATTTTTTAAGCCTGGCAATAACCTCATCCCACTCGTCATATTTGATCCGCATAGTCCAGTTTGATGGAGCTTTAATTCATTATAGTAGTAGAATTATATTATTTACCTGTTCTTTGTCATCATAGATCAAAGTTGAGGCAGAGTGTGGCGGTTACAGATTGAGTATGCCAATCATGCAATGGCCGCCTCAGATTCCTGACATACAAAATCACTGGAAATGATTAGTAAATGGTCAACTTTGCAACAAATTTCCTGGCAATATTCATCATCTAAGCTGTGATGTTAGTCAGAGGTTCATAAGCATTTTTGTTTCCACTTTGCGCGGATATTAGCCAATCTTAATTGAGTTGGATTGGCTCTCTCCGAAAAATTGTGTTACTCTTCCTAGCCACACAGTCCATTAGTTAGATTAGTTTTTCAAGGAACCGCTGGGGCTATGGGCCCCCACTCAAGTATAGACCAAAGGAAAAAAAAAAAAAAAAGGAAAGAAAGAAAGAGAAGAAAAGCTGAGCCTTTTGAGGTTTTGAGGGATCTGGGCAGTCTGCCTCTGGGCTTCATATGACGGCACTTTTTCTCCAGTTTTAAACCGCTTAATGAGCGCTTCACCACTGTCAATCTCCTATTGACGCTAAAAATTTCAATTCTTTACAAGGAATTAAGTTTGCCTTCCTTTTGCACAAATTAAACCATATGGAGTAAAAAAATTTTCTTAAAAATTTAAATAAAAAAAGTGGAAATTGGGTTTCTTGGTCAACCCATTTTGGGCATCCATGAACTTCCCGAGCCCAAGAAACGATGGTCTCCGATAATAGGGCCCTTGACAAATTTGAGCGCTTCCAAAGTCAAAGGCCTAAAAAGCAAGATATTTCAGCCTTTTATCTTCGCACTCGGCATTTATCATCCTAGGCACAGGCAGACCTACCCGCCCAATTGTCGGGCTTACATTTAGCCCATAGCAAATAGCTTAAAAAATCTCTTTATTTAATATTTAAGTTACTTTTAAAATTAAAAATTTCGAATTTAAATCTTTGTCGCCACTTAAGTTTAGACATGTCAAATGGGCCATGTCGTGTCCAGCACGACTCAATTTTTTTAAAGTCCATATATTTTGTGTCGTGCTTTGGCCCTACTATATATCTTTTGTACAATATTTAAAAACTTAGATAATGAACCCGACATGACCCATAAGCCCAAACACTATGGGTTTGTGTCGTGTCGTGTCGTATTTGGGCTGCTCATTGTACCGTACTTAAGCCACTCACTATGTCGTAATTGGACCGCTCACTTTATTGTTTCATTGGTCTTGCCTAAATTGTAGTGTTTCTAGGTAATTGATCATATTTGAATCGAATTGTGCCTATATCATTCATTGTTCTCAAATAGTGTTATGTATTTTTATAAATAAATAAATATAAAATTTAAGTAAAAGATAAAAAAATATTACATTTTTTTTATTAAATATTTAAACTTAAGATTTAAAATAATCAATTACAAAAGTAAAATAATAAATTTTAACAAAAAAAAAGATATAAACAAAATATTATACCACATATAATTTTTTTTGGTTGAAATTTAAATAAATATATCATATAAATATTATCTCTAATTTTTATAATTCATAATTTTAAAAAAATAAATAAAAAACTCTTATAAAATGATAATATATTCTGTTCTGTTAAATAAAAATTAAAAATAAAAAAAATATGTAAATTATTACACTTAATTTGGTGGAAGAAATTTGTACTTTTATCCTCTTGAATTTGAATTATAGTTTAAGGCTTGTAGTCTATTTTTCTCATTTTGATTTTAAACTCATTTTTAAAAGGGGTTGTACTGGGTCCATTTATGAGTCTTACTTGGATCGTACCTGAACTCAGGTCGTGCTTGAATTTGGGTCATGCCTAACCCGGCTTATGTGCTTGAAAATATAAGCTCAATTTAGACTCTAACATTAGTCGTACCTAACTTAAACTTGATATTATACAATGTGGATCATGTTTACCTAAGTTTAAAACTTGAATACTTAAATTCCTTTCCTCGCTTAATGAGAAAAGAAAATAATGATTTTAGCTGAAGCAAAATAATGAACAATAGTGAACCAGAGGAAAAACAACAGTGAAGAATAGGAGAGTCAGGGATAGGAAATTAAGCATTGGCGAGGAGAGAACTGGAAGCATGTTTCACGGGTAAACGACGGTAAAGGTCACCTGGCCAACCAGGGAATTGGCTGCGCGAACCAGTGAATTAACGCCGAGTCTCCTCCTCCACCACCACCTTGACCAGACCACGAGGAAAGAAATTAGTGGGAAACTATTACTGGCCGCTGTGCTGTCTGGTTGGTTATGAAAATTAAATGACGTCACAGACCCATTTTCCTTCCCTTTTTGTAAGAACCGAAAACACGTTCATTCCTTTCTTTCCCCCTACTCTTCAGTCCTCGCCGCCCAATTTCAAACTTGCCTCGAAGTGGCTAACTGCCAACTGGCAAGTGCAAATACAAAAATTACCGCAGGAAGACAAAATCAAATAAACAAAATTTGCATATCCCGTTTGGGTAAGGGCACGGATCTAAAGGATTCGCGTGTGGCTTTTTTGTTTAAATGTTCTATAAGTTGTAACAAAATTTTAATTTTTTTAATCATATTAATACATTTTGCAATAAAAAAAAAGATATAATTTATTTATTTTATATTTTATTATTACCATTACAAAAAATTACAAATTTGTTGCATAAACACTCCGCGAACAATTTTTCATATGGACAAATACTTTTTCCCGTGTCGTTTTCATGCTGCCGACCGGTATGATCAGTCTCTGGAAGGAAGATCAAAAGGCAGGATCTCAAAGAATAATTTTGGACCAATAATAACGATGTACATGGTGCACTTTCTCACAGTTAGGTTTCATGTATACTTTAATAGGACAGCCATAGTTGACTAGCGTATAATAAATCACGTGGCACTGGAGACCTGCTGACCTGACCTAGGCATTCTTGATGATAACATAGCACAACAGAGGTTGACTTCACGTTTGCCATTGAATGAGGAGCATTACCATGGGTCCGTTCTCAATTATCAATTTCTGGAAAAAAAAAAAAATCAAATCTGGTTTTCAAATACAAGTGATTTCAACAGTTGTTTTCAATTTTCTTCATATACATGCATTAGTGCTCATCACTACTTTTTGGTTGATTTTAAGCCGCCAGCCAGTTGAAAATATCTTGGTGGGCCGTATTTTCATTTTAATTGTACTATTAAACAGCTTACTTTTAATATAATATATGTGTATAAATAATTTATTTTTTTTATTTTAATTATTTAATAATTTATATCAATTTATATTCACATATGCCTTCATAAAATTGTGTTTTTGAAGATTTCTTTTACTAGAATATCTAGAGATGCAAAATGGAAACAGAAATTTTCGGTCGTCCAATTTTTTTGCGATTTGTGAGTCCACCGTGAAAACTGTTTTTCGCTCCTATAAAAAGTGTGATAAGTGGTTGTCCCGGCCCCCTTGGATATTTATATTACTTATTGGTCAGTTGTATGGAACCCAACACATTTTGGTAGACTTAGTGAAAGTTCATTCGAATAAAATAATATTTAAATAATAAATTTTTTTATAAAAAATATTCAATAATAATAATAATTATAATTATAATTTTATTTCTGATAATTAATATATTTATCATATATTTTTTTTTTTTTGAAAAAGGCAACAGCCTGCAGTGCTAACATGTGTAGATCAATTCAATAGCTACACATTAAGTGCTGGGAGCCAATTTCAAGGTACTTTTTGTGAACGTCAACTATGGAGTGCAGCGCTGATAGTCAAATATAATCAACCCACAACAGGCCATTTTCCACCCTATCAAATTAATTTTCGTAGAAGAAAACATAATTTAGTAAAATTTTTGAAAACATTGTGAGTTCCCATTTAAATTAGAGATTGCTACCACGTTGGTAAATGCAGTGTTTAAGAGAAATCTTTAGTTTAATAGTGGGCATTGATTAGGAATAATTGGAAGGACGATTATTATTTTTTTTTAATCTAAAATTTTGATATCTGAAAGTTTATTAGACTTCAATTAATCAAATTTGAGTTGAGTAAACTAATTAAAGGGAGCAAAACTCTCCTACCGCATATTTTCTCTTTATATCAAACTCAAATTCTAAACTTTATTTAAAGAAAATTAAATTTTTTACCACTTAAATCAACATGTACTAGTAAAAAATAATTATTATTCATTTGAAGAAGGTTCATTTACTACCCATAAGATATTCCAATTGGTTTGATGTGTGAGGACCAATTGTTAGCCAATTCTGGACCGAAGAAAACTTGGAAAGAAATTTTTTCTTTTATTTTTTATTTATTAAGTAGTGTTGTCAAATTTGGACCGGACCGGTCGATTCGATCAGTTCGACCGGTGACTGGTCAGAGATCCGATTTAGATTGTAGTTTAAAATTATTATGGACCGGACCGATCCAGTCAAAATACGGTCAACTGACCAATTCAACCGGTCGGACCAGTGAATCGATTCCGAGTTGATCGGGTTGGTTACTTTTAATAATTAAAAAAAATTTCACACAATTTTGTAAAATTTAGTTTTCGAACCCTTGACCTCCAACATAAAAAGTAAGTTTCATACCACTAAATCAACTTATAAATTGTTGTGATTATTATTATTATTATTTTACTTATTATTTTTTCAAATGTCTTATATAATACACACACTGTCTCGTGTGTCTAATAAATTAACACTTACTATTTAAGACAATTATTAATTGTTGTAAATTGTTAATTCTACCTTATAATAAATTCTAAATCATATATTTTAAATTTACAAATGTAAATATTCTAATACATACATATGTATTATAATATTACATTATATAAATTTTGATGTATAATATATATAAATATTTTTTTTATATATTTAATATTAAATATCGGTTTTATCGGTTCAATTTTCGGTTAAACCGGTTAGACCTTAAACTACTAAACTTTTTTATTCAATTTTTGATTCGGTTCTTACAGCATTGCTATTAAGACGCTCTGTAATGCCAGTGAAGCCGTGAATAAGTATTCACCATGTATAATTTTCTTTCTCTGAAGATTCTTCACGTGTCCAAATTAAAAAAAACAAAAAAGAAACAATATTCAGTTACATTTTCATCTTCATTTTTATTCCATGCATTAGACTTGAAAACTAAATGTAAGCACCCTTTTGACAGAAAGCAATGAATTTCCAAAGAAAAGCGAGGAAAACGCTCTACGCAATTACACATCAGTCAAACAAGATAACAGATGTGCCTGGAAGACTTATCGAATGGAATTTTATTCTTGATGGATAGTCGCGATTTTTTTTTTTTTTTTTTGGTCCTGGCCAGAAGCCCCGCCGAGATATGTACGTCAATTTCTGATTAGAACTGGAAAATTACTTATGGAATAATATTGCAATAGGTAAGAATATTTATTTTTTGTTTATCCTTTCTTATCATGGTCATGATCTCAGCCACCTCGGGGAATATTTGATTGTCATCTTATATTAGGTTTGTATTCAAGCCAGCCTTTTTTTTTTTTTTTTGAACAATGAGCATAAAGTAGCTAATATTTAGTCCTTCAATTGTAACAAGGCGGCAATATTTAGTAAGAAAAAAAAATCGATGGTTTGAAAATATCAAAGAGGTAATATCTCTAGCTCGATACTAATGAAGGACAATAAAAAACAGATCAACTGGACAATAAAAGTTTTTTTTTTCCTGGCTTCAGTTCCTTCTGTGGTTGCCACATTTATGAGAATTATCTATGTACTAAACTGTTTTAGAAGACCATGATAATTGAGTATTTTAGCGTGTTCGAGTGGTAAGAAGCGCGGCTTCTTGTCATAATGACTGTCCTTATTTACCTTTTCTCTTATTCAATATGGCCAGAGTACTCTTACTATAGGCAAAAAATAATAATAATATTCTTATTATTATTATGATAATTTAGGCAGGCCAAGGCTTTATAGGATATTTTCGGATTGTTCCATGTCTTTGTGTATACACTTTTTCTTCGTTGGGCTAATGAAATTAGAAAAAAAAAAAAATGGCTCTAACTGCCGACCTGTTTATTAGTAGGCAAACCTATACAAAATATGCCTAATTAATCAAACATTGAAAATCCTTAATACTACATATTACAAGTGCTAACGATCAATTTTTATTTACTTATTTATTTTTTTTGTTGCATACTTTCCAATGAGTTAATGTTGATAAATAATCTCACAAGTGATTGCCTACCATGCTTGGTATTTGTCATTTTCGACCATCCAAAATCATCACCAAGTTCCACCAATTCCGTCCATTAATAGTGAGATGGTCAAAGAACAAAAGCTTTTTAATTATTTGGTATGCTAGATTCTTGAACTGATCGTCTAAATAAAATGCCATATCACAATCAACTTTCTCTAGTTGGAACAAATAGAGCTTTTTTGAGATTAAAATAACAAGAAGTTGTGGCAAACACGCGTACTCAAACTAATAACATGGTGTTTCAACAGGCGATTCCCGCACTATATTTAATTGGGTTCTTTATAATGAAACGCTCCTCAAACCAGGGAAAAAAGATAAATCTTCCCACCGTGTCTGTCGCTCTCTTTGCCAAGTGCGCCGACAAAATGTATGGTACTCAGTACTCGCACAGACCCACTAATTATATAGTGGGATACGCAAATAATTGCATTAATGACTGATGAATCTAGGTGAAGTTATGCAATGGACAAGTTAAGAATGACAAAGAAGAGCTTTCCAATTTCCCTTCGTGAATGTGCCAGGTGTTTTAATGCATGACCGTGCTGCTATATCTGATATAGCTAGCCAGAATATGTAGGCTCGAACTCAATAACTGAGAGCAATAGAGATTTCTTATTATTTGAACCTTTTTTTATTTTTTTTAAGTGGGATTTGTTGAAAAATAAAAAATATTTTAAAAAACTTGAATTTCATATGGGAAAGAGAAACTAAATAATACTTAATAAATGAATATATAAAGAGACTTGATTCGCACATAAATAAAAAATGTTATGTACTACCTATTTATAAACTAATATGTGTCTTACACTTTCACAAAATAAGAGACCCATAAGAGGTCTTGCGCAACCCAGTCACGAGTCTGATAGGAACGGGCCCACATGATCTTACGCAGTGTCGGTCCACCCCTAAACCCAATATTTTTGAGACCATTCAAATCCTCCGGTCAAACTAGCCGTTTTTGACTGTTGGAAAACTAGCCGTTGCAGCAGTTACAGCCATTTAACCTCCATTATTCTGTCCATTATTCACCTTTATAACCATTATTCACTTTTATTATTTTTAAAGGCTGAACCAGTTTATAAACAACTCTTCCTTCTCCAGAAACACAACTTTTGAGATACTCTTATTCCTGCACATTTTTCTTTGCTCAATTTTGCTGGGTTAATCAAGATTAGAGTTGTTTATATTACCTCACTATTTTTTAAGTGCACATTAGTGAAAAGGTCTATTGTATCCTGGAAGGGTAACCATTGGGACCTACTGCACTGTCACGATTTGTGAACGGGGGCGGAAACTATCTTTAAAAACAGTGCCTTGCACGCCTCAGATTTCATTTCATATCCTTCATTTATTTTATTTGCATTCATTTTCTGTTCATTTTATTTACTGTTTCTAACAGGATTATCGGCCCCTTAGCCACTCCACATTCGTTCTCCAAAAAGTTGTTAAGCATAACGTAGATTTTTGGGTAGACATTTTTTTTTATACTGTGTAGCACAAAATGGTGGTGGTTTTAACTATACGACCCACCACCCCCCCCCCCCCCAAAAGTAACAATAGAATAGAGAAATTATATGAGAAATACTAGCAAACTCCAAAGATATTAAGAGTGAACTTGCATAATTCTATAGTCAATTTCTTTGCTTCACTCATTGAAAACCAACGATAGAGAGAATCAGATACTTCGTGACCACCTAGGAGTGTAATGTAAATTAATGACTTTTATGCTTACGATCATGAAAGCCATAATTGGATGCACTTTGTCCGGACTGATTTCAGGCTAGCGGTGCCAAAGCCAAAGGGAAAGCATTTGGACAGACTAATGTGCCCACTCACTTGTTTGTATACTAATTCCATTATTCAATACAAATGTATAATAATGAGAAGGTGACTATAATATTCTGTAACAAAAACGATGGAGGAGAAGCCAACACGCGCGAACCTACATTCAAAAAGCGGGTCATTGATAGAGACACATTGATTCTACCATTTTATGCAGTGGCTTTCATTTCCGCTACTATATATAGCCCTGGAATTTGCCCCAAAAGAGGCAGAACCAAGCAAATTGAGCATTTCCCATTTCTCTACTATAAGTTTTAGTAGTCAGAGAAAGCATACAAGAAAAGAAAAGGTTCGTTTTCTCTTGTGATATCAGTTTGTGTCTGTTTTTGTGACAAAGATGGGAGAGAGTACAGCTAAAAAGAGCCACCAAGTTTTCGATTTCTCCATCGACATGCCTCCACAAGGTGGATCCAAGTGCTTGGACGATGATGGCCGTCTCAAACGAACTGGTAAGCTTTGCATAATTGCGGTTGGAATAATGAGTTTTATAGTCTATGGATATGCAGATGTTAGCAAAGTCAGAAACTTTGTATGCATTTTCATAGTCCACATTTTTTCAGATTGTTATTGTTGTTTTGGTTAAACAGGAACTGCTTGGACTGCGAGTGCTCATATAATAACAGCTGTGATTGGGTCTGGAGTGCTGTCCTTGGCTTGGGCCACTGCTCAGCTTGGATGGATTGCTGGTCCATCTGTCATGTTCTTGTTCTCTATTGTAACCTACTACACTTCTACTCTGCTTGCTTCCTGCTACCGTTCCGGTGATCCTGTCAGCGGCAAGAGGAACTATACTTACATGGATGCTGTTCGATCCAACCTTGGTAAATTTTACAGCACTAGTCTAATTCAAGTTTGCAATTTTCCTACAATTTTTGAACTAACTAGCGCGAATTTAAAATCTTCAGGTAGTGGCTATGTCAAAGTATGCGGATGGGTTCAGTATTTAAACCTTTTTGGAGTTGCCATTGGCTACACAATAGCATCATCCATAAGCATGATGTGAGTAAAAATTCTTGGTCCATATTTCTGGGTTACATGCATATTTGATGCATTATTTAAAATTAATTGATTTTCTCCGCCTTGACCTATAGGGCCATCAAAAGGTCCAACTGTTTTCACAAGAGTGGTGGCAAAAATCCATGCCATATGAATGCCAATCCTTACATGATTGCCTTTGGCATTATGGAAATAGTTTTCTCGCAAATACCAGACTTTGATCAGCTATGGTGGCTGTCCATTGTTGCTGCGGTCATGTCTTTCACTTACTCATCAATCGGTCTCGGACTCGGCGTTGCTAAAGTGGCTGAAACAGGAAAAGTCTTGGGAAGTCTAACTGGAATCAGCATTGGCACTGTGACTCAGACCGAAAAGATATGGAGGAGCTTCCAAGCACTTGGTGACATTGCTTTTGCCTATTCTTACTCGCTCATCCTCATTGAAATTCAGGTACATATCCATGAAAGCTAAATTAAGGCAATTCGAATTTCTTTCAACAATTACAAATCAAACCAACTTATATGGTTTTGTTCTATGTCAGGATACAATTAAATCCCCACCATCAGAAGCAAAGACAATGAAGAAAGCAAGTCTCATAAGTGTTTCAGTCACAACCCTTTTCTACATGCTGTGTGGCTGCTTTGGCTATGCTGCTTTTGGAGACATGTCCCCTGGGAACCTCCTCACAGGTTTTGGTTTTTACAATCCATATTGGCTGCTTGACATTGCCAATGCTGCCATAGTAATCCACCTTGTTGGTGCATACCAAGTCTACTGCCAACCTCTCTTTGCCTTCGTTGAAAAATCAGCAACCAACAGATTCCCAGACAGTGAGTTTATTACCAAAGAAATCAAAGTCCCTATTCCGGGTTTCCGCCCATACGGCCTGAACTTTTTCAGATTGGTCTGGAGGACTGCATTTGTCATTCTTACCACCGTGATATCCATGCTCCTTCCCTTTTTCAACGACATCGTTGGCCTTCTCGGGGCACTGGGATTCTGGCCTCTAACAGTTTATTTCCCGGTTGAGATGTATATTGCACAAAAGAAGGTACCAAAGTGGAGCACAAAGTGGATTTGCCTCCAAATACTAAGTTTTGCTTGCCTTGTTATTACCATTGCCGCTGCTGCTGGATCTATTGCTGGAGTTGTTGGTGATCTCAAAACTGTCAAGCCCTTTAAGACCAGTTACTAATTCAGAGGAATTTCAGATGTAATTAAAAAAAAATTCAGAATTGTCAGATTAAGAAAAGCAGAAGAAAACCTTCAGGGGGAGTACATTGTTCTTTGATTGTACACAATCAAGGGAAAATGCATTCTTTGTGGTTGTAATTTTAGAAGTTGTGCATGTATGTGTAAAATCAAAACAATTAGGTCTGTGATTCTTAGTGGAAAAGGTTTGAATTTCTTAATATAAGGGCGTGATATGTGCATTTATCTCATTATTTTCATCCATTAAATTGCATCTACCTGTGGTAATCTTTTTCTTCTTGAGATCTCATGTAGACTAATTCCATGCCCCAAAACACTGGGTTCGGCAAATTTTTAGTCCTTTAAATTTGAATTTTTTTAATTGAGTTTTATATGTTAAGGTATTTTTATTTAAGTCAGAAATGTTACTATTTTTATTGCATTCGAGTCTAATTATTAACGGAAGATGGTTTGACCATTAATTTAGGTATTTTACCGATCAAGATATTATTTTTAAGAGGAAATACATGAAGAAAAATATTTAAAAATCAATTTAAAATACTTATACTGCATAAAAAACGTATTTTCAACATTTCCAATGAAAAATGTATTTTACTCTAAAAATCTATAAAAATTAATAAAAATGAATATTGCTAATAATTTCTCAAAAATACATATCATATGTCTGTTGAATTTTTTGTAAAAAATGTAAAATTTTTTTCATAAATTCAATGTTTTCTAAACGTTAATAGATTTATTTCAGTTGAGTACAATTTTGGACGGAAGAGACTTTGAAATATGGTCGTTGACCGCATTACAAAATTACAAACATAAAAAAATATATTAAAAAACTATAGAAATGAAAAAAAAAGTATGAAATATGTATAAAAAAGTATTTTACTTTAAAAACATATAAAAATTAATAAAAATTGACAAAATAAATATATAAAAATATTATTAGCAAATACATTTTCTTAAAAATACATATCATATGCATATTGAAATTTTTCTAAAAATTTCAAAAAATTTTCAAAAATTCTAAAAATTAAAAAATAAATGTAAAAAAATTTATAAAGTTTGAAAAATTCAAAATGAAATTTTATTTTAATAAAAATCAAAATTTTTAAAAATAAAACCCAAAAATGGTTTAAAAGTTTTGAAAAATCAATAAGAATTGAAAAATTATAAAGTTTCTAAAATTTTTTTAAAAATTCTAAATTTAAGAACCTCAAAATTTTAAAAGGGTTAATATTAAAAATTATCAACTTTTTAGTGTCATTTTAATTTGGAATTAATAAAAATAAGACATATGAAAAAATAAAGAAAATATTTAAAAATTTCTCACATTTTTCCCCCCTCTGGCTCTCCTTTTCTCCCATAAAAAATACACCACTTCTCCCGTAAAGTAAAATACATTGTTTATTGGCAATGTTCAAAATATGCTTTTTATATGGTATAAGCATTTTAGATTGATTTTCGAATATTTTTATTAATGTATTTCGTTTTAAAAATAATATTTTAACAGTCAAGTACTCAAAATTTTTTTATTTTTAAAAATTTTTATTTTTATTAAAACAAAATTTCATTTTGAATTTTTTAAACTTTATAAATTTTTTTAGATTTATTTTTGAAATTTTTAGAAAAATGTCAATATCCATATGATATGTATTTTTAAGAAAATGTATTTGCTAATAATATTTTTTTATATGTATTTATTAATTTTTATTAATTTTTATATGTTTTTAAAGTAGAATGCTTTTTTATACATATTTCATACTTTTTTTTTCATTTCTATAGTTTTTTAACATATTTTTTTTTATTTTTTGCAATTTTGTAATGTGGTCAACGACCATATTACTTGGTCAAAGTCCCTTCCATCTAAAATTGTACTCGATTGAAATGAATCTATTAACATTTAGATAACATTGAATTTCTAAAAAACATTTTACATTTTTTACAAAAAAAATCAATACGCATATGATACGTATTTTTGAGACATTATTAGCAATGTTCATTTTTATTAATTTTTATAGATTTTTAAAGTAAAATGCATTTTTCATTGGCAATGTTTAAAATACACATTTTAAATTGATTTTTAAATATTTTTCTTCATGTATTTTCTTTTAAAAATAATATTTTAATCGGTCAAATATCCAAATTAACGGTCAAACCATCTTTGTTAGTGATCGGAGTCGATTGAAATGAAAATAGTAATGTTTAAGATTTAATTGAAAACGCCTTAACGTATAAGACTCAATTGAAAAAACTTAAACCTATAGGACTAAAAATTTGTTTATTCCCCAAAACATTCAAAACTGGCAAAGGGTAAGATTATGGGGGTGGTTGATTTAAACGTTATTAATTATTACTGTTATTGATTATTGTTATTTTACTTTTACTTATTACTGTTATTACGAATAAAATTAAATTATAGTATTGGTAATGTTAAAGCAATAGAGCCTTGTATACAGATTGTCTATACATTGATTAAAAAAATATTTTTTTATTGTTTTAAAAAAAATTTTGTCTCAAAGAAAAAAAAAAGTTTTGTAGCAAATTTCATGTAATATTTAGACTTTATATTCTCAAATAATATTTATTTAAATTTAAGTTTTAGTTAAAAAAATGATTTTCTAATACTTGGTATTTGGCTGGGTGCACCTAATCGGGTTCTCATAGTATTTGGTTAGGTTACCCCTAGTTGTTGCTATTTAAATTAGTAGAATGATTGTTTTGAAAATTTTAGTTGCAATGATGAAATTAGCCTTGTAGAAGCAGTCTCAAAACCTTTTGACAAAGGATGTAGTCCCCCTCCTATAATTAATATGTCAAACAATTCTCTGTTTTCTTTTTTAAACCAAGTTTAACAATTCTCCCACACTGACATGTGTAATATTAAACTCCATTTGTTTAAGGAAAAAACAACTCTTTCTTAATGATTGGAGATGTTTCATAGTCAACGAACAACTCCTCGAATCAAACTTTTTGTAAGATGTTGGGGTAACGCTGCATGAATCTTAGGTAATATTGTCTAAAGCTAGCATGCATTGATTTATTGGGATTAGCTCGTGATTGCACCGACCCAAGATGGAGGCCAACTGGAAACTAATGGCTGAAACATAAAACACAACAAAACAAAACTTGACAGATAAAGGCATATGTTCAAATTATTTTTGCCTTCATCAAGTTATCGAGAATAAAGCCATAAAAAATTGCTTTTTATTACACACCCAAGCTTCATCAATTAGAACATTTGGAACCACAACGAATCAAACGGCCTCATCACATTGGATACAAAATGTCTGGGCATGTACTACTAACGAGGTTTGCTGAGATTGTGAGCCAAAAACTACCCCCCACCCCAACATCACTCCTTTTTAACTTTTTGTTCAGAAATAATGGTAAGACCAACAGTATTTAACACTTCTCCAAATCGTCTCGTACATTGAAAAATCCTTCTTGTCATATACATACTATCATTTTAAACCAAAATTTGTGATATGTTTTCTAACTAGACGATAATTGCAACTGTTCATAGGCATGGGAGCAATGAAAAGTTGATCCATTGAAGGCACAAGACCAGGCGTTGAGTGGTCTAGCTCCGAAAAAACAGGTCTTGAGGTCCGTCAATGTTGGCTTGCTATGCGCACAACATAATTTGCAAGATAGGCCCACCATGTTAGATGTTCTGCTTATGTTAAAAGCCAATGTTCATCATTTGCCATCACCAAAGCAACTAGTTTTCTACACGGACACCACGACAGAAAATTCCGGTCAACAAAACAACATTGGAAATTGTTCCAAAAATGTTAAATGCCACATTCCCATCCTCCACCGTCCACAGATCTCAGATAAAGACATGCCATTTACGAAAAGTGCTGGCTGCTTCGGCTTTGGCAAGTGACAAGTATGGGCTCTTAACATAAGCAGGACATCTGACATGGTAGGCCTATCTTGCGGATTATGCTGTGCACATAGCAAGCCAACATCAATGCACCTCAAGACCTGTTATTTCGGAACTAGAACGCTCAACGCAGAGTCTATTCCCTTGCTGGTTGCTGCAGGAGCATCTGTCTTGAAAATTCTTGCCAAGCCAAAATCAGATATCTTGGGATTGAAGTCTTTTTCAAGCTACGTTACTAGCTTTCAGATCTCTGTGGATTATCTTTAGCCTTGAGTGCCTATGAAGGTAATAAAGAAGACCTTCAGCTATTCCTTCGATGATGTCAAAAGGCTTGTTCCAATCCAGTAGCACCCTTCTTGATGGATCTGTTGCTGTTAAACAGGAAGAAATTAAAAACACAAGAAAGAAGAAAAGAATGAGAAAGCCATAAAACAAGAGCTATAAAAAGGAGAACACTGGAGACAAGAAAAATCTTTGGCAATTGTATACAAGTACATAAGGAATCTGCAAGCTCCAAAACTGCTTTTCTCGATTTTAAAGTACCATTTGGCCTTCATTAGGTTTAGAGAGTACCAAAATATTGCAAGATTCTAAATTAAGTTTACACATTTCCAATTTCTAAAAAAAAAAAAAAAAAAAGGTTTGATGAAATTTCTCTTTTCTCAGCAAAGAATGCCCGGAGTTCAATATGTTTACGAAGACACTATTATAAATGTCATCAACAAACAAAATTGCCCTCAAGACATAAAAAAGGAAAAGATGCCCGTTAAAGCCTAAAAGAGAACTGTTACACAAACCAAAGTTGCAAGCAGATGCCCGTTACACTGGTGCTACTGCCAAGCATTGCACCCAATTGTTTCACCCAGCCAGCAGGCCCACAATAGCCACTAAAGCATCACCGAACGAAGACAAAAAATTGAATAATAAAGCTAGCAGCATAAAACCAGCACATCACAACAATGTCTACTTCAAGTGTCAATCATGTTGGGTTGAAGTTCAACAACACGAAATGCAACTCATGCAACAAGAGAGCATTGGTGAAATTACCGGAATATGAGGAAAAACTCATGGGGTATTGACAGCCATAATTTTAGAGATTCAATGCAGAAATCAGCAAAAAAAAAAAAAAAAGCACAATCGACAGGTGAAAAACATGACCCCATTACCCAAGAAGAAAAAGGAAAAATAACCCAACCCAGTTCATCAAATAAGAGGACAAAAAAGAAAACAAAATATATTATTTAAGATAGAAAACCAATTCGATGCAGAACTTGTAATCCTGTGTAATAATTTGGAGACATTGGAATCTATTTAAAATCTTTATGATTTTCTTGGTCCTATACAACTTTATTCACCCGAGAAATTAAATGAATCATTAAATTTCTAAGATTGGAAAATCAATATATTAATTGCATTAAATACACAAATACATCACTCGTTGCCCTCTCCGCACAAGATTCCGCATCATTAGCCATAACTATAGTTGTCGCCTAATTCAAGCTCACTTATTAATTTCCCCCACATTCCAAGAAGCACAATAAACATTAACATAATCAATCGCAGAATCCAATTGTTAAACGTGAATTAAGATAGAAAAAGAAAACATCACTTTTTTTTTTTTTTTTGATCTGAAAAAAAACATCACTTTAACCCAATGTTGTTAAAACCGGCTCGGACCTGTCGGTCCGACCGGTTCAACCGGTGACCGGCCAAAGGTCCAGGCCGGTTCATGGTTACTATTACCCCTTAACTCGGACCGGTCAAAACCGGTCTGAACCGGTCAAAACTGGTAAAAATCGGTGAAAAATCGGATCAGTTCAACCGGTTCAAACCGGTATAAAAGTTTTATAAATTATAATTTGATCTCAATGTTTATTTAAATTATAATTTGAGTTTTAAATTTAATTAAAATTTTTAATTTAGTCTTAAATTTATCAAAATTTTTAATTTAGTCTTAAATTTATCAAAACTTTCAATTTAATCCTTAAAAATAAAAAAAAGTAATATTTAATAATTATGTATAAGTATTATTTTTTAAAATTATTTTTATAAATATATATATTAATAAATACCGGTTCAAATACCAGTTGAACCTTGACCCACTAATATTTTCGGTTCGATGACCGGTCCGGTTCTTACAACCTTACTTTAACCAGTAATAAAAGCATGAACAGAATGAACTAAGCATCAAGTAAGCAATAAGGCGTAATTGGGCTAAAACAGTCAAAATTCAAGGTGATCACTGAAAGCCCAGGTCCATTTAAACACGATCAAGGCATACAAGAATCCTGAATCCACAAACAAAACCCACAATCTAAACCTAGTTCCACCAAGAACCAACCAATTTAACCAGAAAACAATTATATACATGCCCGAAAAAAAAAACACACGCACACACACGCACACATATGAACCCCATCAGCAGAAACAGGCAAAAAAGAGCACAGACGACAGGTGTGAAACATGACCCAATTACCCAAGAAGAAAAAGTAAAAAGAAAGCAACCCAGTTCATCAAAATTGAAGACAGAAGAGAAAACAAAACAAAAAAGTGGCCAATTTAGGGTTTAAGGATCTTCGATTTGATGCTTACTTGTGAAAAGGATAGAGTGTGAAGTAAAATGTGAATCAAAGTAAGAAACGAAGGATCGAAGTACTGCTTTTGCTGATGTGCAAATGCAAGATGACAGAGAGATCTAAAAAGATTGGAGATTGAATGCTTCAAAGCCTTGTCATAAAAGAAATTAAGTTCGTTCAAAGAATAAATAAAAGGGAAAAAATTCAAATTTGAATTGAAGAAAATGTGTGAAAAAGAAAATTGTAAAAAAAATTTTGGAAAAAAATAAAATTATTAAGGTAAATAAAAAAATTGTGAGAAAAAAATATATACAGTAATTGGTAAAAAAAATTAAGTTATTTATATGTACGACAAAGTTAAGAAATGAAAGTAATTAAAATAATAAATAATAATTTGTGAGAGAAAAAGTTATTCAAAAAAAATTATTTAGATAAATAAAAAAATTATATATATATATATATATATATAATAAAATAATAATTATATATTTTTTTCTTTCTCTTAATTTATCTAGAAAACCAAACACATAAGTTTTTCCCATTTTTTAATTAAAAAGAAACCAGAGTTAAGATTGAAAACCAATTCGAAGTAAAACTTGGATTTCTTTTCCAACGAAAGCTGCAACTTGTACTTCTTCTTTTTTTTTTTTTTAAATAAAAATAAGAAAATAAGAATGACGTTTTATAAACCTACTAAATAAATTTACTCAAATTTTTTATTTGAAATAGGTCAGAAAATCTACACTAAATTTAATAGAGCTAATATTATAGTGTCTAACAAATGTTACTTCTTGTGTAATAATTCGGAGACATCGGAATTTATTTAAAATCTATATTTTTTTTGACAACTATTTAAAATCTATATGATTTTTTCGGTTTTATACAACTTTATGGCAATCAATTAAGAGCGGGTTTGGTTTACTAGTATTGTTGTTAATTTACATTGCTGCTATCAATAGTTGTTAATAATTAAAATAAAATTATATAATTTAATTAAATTGATATTTACTTGTTATTATTTAAATAAATAGATGATTTTTTATGTTATATTTTTATTTTATAAAAATAATATTATGAGAATATTTTGATCTAAAAATTATGGATAAGCAGTTGTAGCTGCTTTTTGAATTAACTGCTCTTGAGTGGAGTTATAACAAAAGGCACCCCTCAAAACATATTACCAGAGATTGTTTCTCCTATTTTTTGAAACTGAACAATAGAAAGTACCCTTAAAAAGTTGAGTCAAACATCTTCCGAACCAATTAAATTTTTAAAATTGGAAATTCAATGTATTGCATTACATTAATAATAATAATTAAAGAGAAAATTGTTGACATAGATCAACTATCTCACTAACAAGTGAAAATTGAACTATATTATATTACCATATTTTATATAATATTAAAGTGACAACAAAATTTGTCTGACTATATTTAATATTTTTTATATTTTTTATTTTTTTAACTATCAAATGGCTCATAATACTTAAATCTGACTTTGATCTTACTAAAGAAATCCAATCAAGTATTCTCCTTATATTGGTTGGTTAACAAATTCCTTGAATAAATCAGAATATGAATTCAAATGATAATTTAAATAGTGATCTAAGTATATTTTTTATATATTGACTTGGATTCGTATTCTTTTGTTGTTGCTTATCTCCTAATAAATATAAATTTACGGTGAGAGCACAGTTTTAAATTTTAAACTTGTTAATATTATGATTGAGTGTAAAAAAGTTCACTTAAATTTATTAATACTCAAATAATTAGTTTGTCCTTTGAAAATAGTTAAACTGTATATAATAGGGATCGACCCACGACTTTAACCCAAATAATATACTTGAAAGCACCTTTTTCTTGTAATTGAGAAAAAAAAAAAAAACACCACAACATCTATGATTACGTAATTTCTATTTAATAATTACAAGAATTTATTTGTCCATCCATTTCTTTTTTAATCAAAATTATGTGAACACAATTATTAAAATATACATTAAATGAACAATTTATTTA
This sequence comes from Carallia pectinifolia, assembly GCA_037832335.1. Classification (NCBI taxonomy): domain Eukaryota; kingdom Viridiplantae; phylum Streptophyta; class Magnoliopsida; order Malpighiales; family Rhizophoraceae; genus Carallia; species Carallia pectinifolia. The sequence continues at coordinate 15,729,882 of CM075446.1, forward strand.
ATAATATTTAATATTTATTTATTTTTTAAAATCATAATTTAACAATCTAAATTTGTTTGCGTTTACTATGTTCTCGCCAAAATTTTCCGTGTCTGGGAATCCCACGAGCCAAAAGCTTATTGTTTCTCTGCCCACGCCGACCGTAGTTTCTTTTACTTTCCGAGATACAAAGTCAAAGAACCCAAGTGTGACCCCAGCTTGCTCAAAGCCTCAATCAGAAACGGTTGGTGACTTGATGTTGTTATAATAAATTAAGTTCATTATAACAAATAAACAAACAATTATTATAATTATCATATATAAATAAATAACATTTATATATAAATAAACAAATAATATAACAAATAATAATATTTTTATAAATTGGTATCCATGTTAACAATTTTGTAAACAAACTTATTTGACAATTGGCCCTCCAAACCTCCCAAATTCCAACTTGCATCTTCCAACAGATAAGAAGACATGGACAGAACCACCGAACGTCGTAATTTAATTGTAGAAAGGAATTTGTCTAATTTCAAGCCGAAATTCTTAAATTCTAGTTTTGGTTGAGACGTTCAGTAAAACTGGCGAACCCATGACTACCACCCATAATTTTCTAATTTTTCAACAAGAAAAAAAAAGACATGGAGGCAGAAAGAGAGTCATTCTATACAGCTCACTTAACATCCTAATTTGCACCAGGACACCACCAAGTAGTTGATTAGAGAGTTAGTAAGTAACTATCATATATGACGCAGTAGAAGAAATTATATAATAACCAGATAACTTTTTCCAATAGATAAATGGCTCTCAATTTCTCTCTATCTCTTTATCTATCCTTTTCTGTCTTCCTCCAACAATTAGTTTTAGGATTATCGCTAGCCTCTTTGCTCGATTGCTAAACTCCCAAATCTAGCCTTTTTCCTAATTTTCACTAGTTACTTTATTGTGCAATAAATAATTATTTCAAATATTACAATTTCTATTTAGATTTTGATAGTTTTTTGTGCATAAGAGTTCATTTTTTTCTCTTTTTTTAAAGGATTTTTTGGAGTTTTTGTGGATATATATATTTTGATTTTAGAGCAAGCATTCAGTTTTTTGTCTTTATTCTTTGTATTTATTCTCTTTACAAATCTTTCAAATCTATGCAATACCGAGTATTCTAGAGAGAGGACCAATGTACACAACTAACTAATAGGGGATCCAGAAAGCAAAATTTTTATTCACATGTAGTTTTGATTTACAAACCCTAGTGTATTTACAAACATGATATATGGGGAGGTCAAATCTCACAGGTACTATCTGTAAGAGTCGAACTCAGGTTGGAAATAAAAAAAACACGTAAATTATTACCAAACTGTCACTTGACCATCTGACCTCAATCTTCTCAAAATGTGAGTAAATAGAAAAATACAATTAACCTTAAACAAATTATAAGCGAAAACCCAAACATAAGTCGCGTGCAATATGCCTTCAAGTCATGGACGCAGCCGAGAACTTCTCCAGGCTTTTTTTCTAGACTGATTGTTTCTTGTGTATCCATTCCTTCGAGATTCATTTGCTCGATCACATCTGAGTGAAGAATGTACTTCCTTACAGTGCTAGTCGCACTTCAAAAAGTCAAAGAAAAAATTAAACATTTGTAGTGAAAAATTAATCACAGAATGATAATATAAATTTATTATTTAAATTTTAATTATTATTTGTACTGAATTCAACATTCAATCAATGATTAAAATTCATATATTATATCAGTATATTATTTTGTATCTAAATTTTGTATCCATATTTTTTTTTCTATCATTATTTTTTTTCCTAAATTTACAAACCGTAAATCTCCACACACACACACACACACACACACACACACACACACACATATATATATGTATGCTATAATATTTACCATCGTGACTCTGGTAATCGAGTTGTAATTTTCATTCCCTTTTAGGATGTCTATCGGAGATTTCCTGTCGAACCCCAATCGAAACGAGCGGCTAAAGGAGAGAAATTAAAAAAAAAAAGGAAAAAAAAGATTAACGGTACTTAACCCCATTTTTTCGCAGATCCAAATTTTCATTCTAAAATAAAATTCTGGGGCTAGATCACAAGTCTTAATTAATGTTGTATCCCTATTTTGTCTGGCTTAATTAGAAGGCCATCGTTCTATTCCTCTTTGGGCTTAAATGGATTACAATTTAATTGCATTTAAATTGGGCTCAATTAAATCGTATTTTTATCACGATTTAATTATATTGAACCATAATTAATTGCTTTGATCTCGGTTGACTTGTAGTTTGAGTCGCTTGATCACCAATGTATTTGGGAAAAATGAAAAAAGAAAGAAGAAAAGAAAAGAAAAAAAAACAGAAAATAGGAGAAAATAAACAAAAAAGAATAAATGTTTTTATTAGTTAAAGTCCATTTACATAAGCCCAATACAATAAAGGAGAGTATACAAGTTTAGAAGACCCAACACATCCCTTCCTTTTTTTCCTCCAAATAAGAGAAGCCCAAAAGCCCATACATTTTTCTACAAAGCTTCAAGTAAAATAACAGGCCCATTACAGCAAGGTTAACAAATCCCAGCAGCCATTCTTCTCAAATAGAGGATTCTAGCATCAATAGGCCCATCCTGCCGGCTCAAGGCCTCCAGCGAGCCCAATGCAGCAGTCCAGCAAGCCCCTGCTTTCCTAGAAAGGTCCATGAGCAAGCCCATCCTTCAAGAAGCTTTTCAAGGTCCAAATGAGCCCAAGAACCTAATCAGAAACCCAAACAAGTGAGTTAGGATCAAAGGCCCAACATATGCAAAGGGCCTAGAAAACTCCAAATACAGTTTGAGTAATAAAAAAGAGATAATTAGGCATGATGCCATTGGGTCCGATGGCCCAGATTGGTCGCCTCTGCTTGGCATCTTTTATAGCATTGTAGCCTCCTTTTGTTCAGCAAAAAAAAAAAAACAAAAAGGAAATATTGACATCTCAGAGAAATATTGGGGTGACCAATGCCTATTTGCCTAAGTAGTTGGTTTTGGTTCTCTTTAAATAAAATATAAAATTTAAGTTTTATATATTAAAAAAAACGATAGAATTGAATTAATCGAAATTTAATATGATTTTTAAATGCCGAAATCTAACACAAAAACAAAGAGAAATATTGGTGTGGACTCCAAACACAGTTCAGGAAGGCAATCGAGCAGCTGATCGCTTAGCAAATTGGGGGCTAACAATTTCATGGGGCTTCCACATGTTGTCTGATTCCCCGTAAGTTGTTCGGGAAATTTTGCAGCAAGACGCTGCTGGGATTGGTTGGCCGCAAGGGCCTGATATTTAGACTAGCAATGTACTGGCTCTAAGCCTCCATTTTTGACCCAAAAAAAAAAAAAAAAGACATATTGGGAAGCCCCAAAAAAACGCCTATAAAAGGAGAATGTCTCCCGAGAGAGATGCTGCCAACATACATACACCCACATACCAATAAGTAGAGAGAAGAAAGAAATGTAGTGAAATGCTTCTAAATTTATAGCAAATATTCTTTGTCTCTGTCTCACTCTTTTTTTTTTTTTTTATTCTCTTTTCTCTCTCTTTTGCTTGCATAGGGAAGATAAGGTAAACTCTTTTATAGAGATATAATATTTTTTTAATTCTAAATTTTTGTACTTTTTTATATTTAAATTTTAAATTTTTTTGATATTTCATTTAAATCCTTTTAATTTCTTACTAAATTAATTTTTTCATTTATAAAAAGTAGTTAATCCATTAATAAATGAGTTTAATTTGATGGAAATTATTAGAAAAAATCAAATACACAAGTGAAATATTTTTTTCTCAACAAATATGCACATTAAATATTTTTTAATTAACAAATACTCAAATTAAATATACAAAATACATACTTTTTGATGAAAAAAATTTTAATTAGCATTTTTAACCTTTTTAAAAATAATTTTTGTAAGGTTATAATCATTTTTTTAATAGATTGATCATTTTTCGTTAACAGATAGACTAATTTAGTAAGAAATCTAAAAGTTTAAATTCAAATGAAATTTCAAAAAAGTTTAAAACATATATATAAAAAAATGTAAAAATTTAGGACTAAAATAAATCATATCCGCTCTCTTATCCTCTCTCTCTTCTCTTATCTCTCTCCCTTCTTTTTTTTCCGTCTCTCCATCTCCAACTAACATTAACGCTCTAACAATGTTTAACATTCAAAGCAAACCAACATCTAACACCGCAGCAATCTAAAAATGAACCTAAATATGGCAAGGTAAACAATAAAATTAATCTAACAACTTCAAGCGCATACAGTCCCAAAATGGTGGAAGAAAGCTCTTTCAACAGTTAGTAACCCACTAAAGTATGGCGAAATATTGATTAATTATAATCTAAATTGTGATCTGTATCTTTCTCCTTTATATATTTATGCTCGCAATTTCGTTATTTCGAATTTTATTTCGTTTTGAATTTTTTCCTAAAAGCGCAAATAAATAAACAATCAAGCAATCGCATCACTACATTCACTGTCCAAGAAATATTTGAAGAACGCTCTTTAATGGGCTAGTAAACAGCCAAACTAAAAGAAATTATATGTGCACTTTGCATTCTAGTTATTTACCTTTTTAATTATTTAATGTCTCTACGCACTCATGTTCTTTATTTAATTTTCAGCGTCTTACCCCTTCCCTCTCTTCGCTTTTATGCTTTGTTTCATCACTAAAATCTTCTTTTTTTTTTTTTTTCACTGAAATCCTTTTTTTTTTTTTTTTCTAAAACCTCAGTATTCAAAGTCTAATTAGACCTTGACTAAATTGATGCAAGTCGGGTGAATTCATAAAAAGAGATTAAATCTCTTCTATCGTTCATTTTTTTAATTTACAAGATTTAAAACTGAGGCCTTATTAATAGGAATAAATTCTTTGCCACTTAAAGTAACTGATCGTTGATTTTTTATTATTATTATTATTTTTTTTTTTTTTTTTTGGGTAAAACCGAAATCCATTTCTGACAATGTACAATCAAACTTTATGATCTGGGCCACGTCCAAGGCCTCTAGCCTAACAACATTTTAGGGCCTTAGGATAACCACCTGAATGATAATTACTGCTAGGCGTTAAGCCCACTAACTGGCCTTATAACTTAACAAAGGAACCAGTCCTCTTCGTGTTTTATGCTGTGTTTGGGAGGGGGGAAAGTGGGGAGAGGGAGAGGAAAGTGAGAGAATTAAGGTAAATTGTTGTGTTTGGAAAATGTTTGAAAAGTGGGGGAGAGAAAAGTTTCTAATTCCTCTAATCCTCCCTATCCCACCAAAACCAATCCTCCCAAAAATGGGAGGAAAGTTGTTAGTTCTCATACTAAATTTATTAAATGACTCAATTACCCTTACATAATTTAAAAATTACAATTTTACCTAAACAAAATATCTTAATAGAATTTATTATGAAGGATAAAATTGTTATTTTAACATATTTTATACTCTTCTCCCTCACTTTCCACCATTTCCCAAACAAAAGAATTTATAATTTTCCTTCCTCCCATCACCTGTTTCCAAACACAAGAGATGATAGAAAATATTCTCTTCCTCTAATGATCCTCTCCTCCACTTTCCTCTCCCTCACTTTTCTCTCCCTCAAGAATTTTATCCAAACACAGTGTTAGGTTACCCACTCCAATAATCTCATCGAGGGACCCAAAAAAACAAAGAAAAGATCTTGCCGAGGAGTTGATCTGCATGTCCCAAAATCCAAATCCAAATTATTTTTTTCTCCCCGTCAGAAATCCAAGTTACTTAGACCGAAAAACAAAATCCAAGTTACTAGTTAAATAATAAATAAGCTTTACACTAACTACTTAACTCAATTAGCCTATACATTTTATATTGAAAGAGAAATTAAGAGTTCGAGCTATGCCTCTTTCATCCCTCTTTCCCATTGTTTCTCATGTCAAAAAAACGAAAAGGCCATTAACTGAACCGCAGTTGCTTTTGAAACAAATGATTGAAGTCTAGGCACCGATTGGTTGAAAATACACGTTTCTCCCTTCTTGGAAAAAGGTTGACGGGCGGAAGACAAATGACTAAAAAAAAAATGTTAAGAATACAACAAGTCATTATATTTATGTAATTATATTATTTTTTATATAATAAAAAATAAAATAATAATTTATTATATTATATTTTATTAATACTGTAATAATAAATATGATAATTTATTATATTTAAAGCACTTTTTCTGGCCATTTACCTTTGGTCATATGCACCGATTTCCTTTTTTTCTTTTGATATACATTAGTCGAAAAGACGTATTAGTATGGAGTATGGAATTACGCATCTTAATTTCTTATCCGTGATTGTTCTAATGGAACGGAATATATTATGAGCTTATGGGCTATGGGCTGTTTGGATTAATTTTTGAAAAAGTATGTTTGTATTTTATTTTAAAAAAGTAAAGAAGTGAACGTTTGGTTAATTTTTTATTTTACTATTTAATTTTATTTTTTTTATACGACATTTTAAAAATAACTGATTAAAAAGTAACTCAATATTACTTTTTATTACCTTTTGAGTTACTTTTTAATTTTTAATGTTAATAATAATTTATATAAACTAAATTACTCTCAAATAATATTTATATAACATTATTGTTTTCTTACTTACCATTTTAATGTGATTTATTAGTTGTTATTCAATATCATCAATATTTGTATAAACACAATATTTTTATTTTTCAATAATTCTTAAATAATAATTTTTTTACTTCAAATTTTTATTAATATTGACACTTAAAAAATATTTCAAACATTATATTTTTTTTACTATGTAGTAAACATTAATTATTTTCTTTAAAAATAAAAATTAAGTGAAAAACTTCTTAACATTATTTATAGAATATTTATTCTAAAAATAAAATTATAAAATATAAAAATAATTTTGTTAATACGATAAATTAATGTAAATTAAATATCTAAATCAGTAGTTTAATTATCTAACAACAACAACAAAATATATAATTAATTAAATATTTTATTATTTTTTTCAATAACAATAATAATAATATTAAATAAATAAGTCAAACATGCCTATACCAATTACCAGCAAAGTGAAGTCTGTTAATGGGCCCCACAAATTTGTTTAATGATTAAATTAAAAAAGGAACAAGGTGGATTGTCGTGACTCGAGCCATCCACCTTCTATTGTTTTTCTATTAAAATCTTTTGAAAATAATTAAAAAATTAATAAAAAAATATATTTAAAGTAATACAAATTATGTTTATAGTAACGTTAAATATATTTAAGTTGAAATTTTTTTTAAAATGTTTCGGGCTACATGGACTGAGAAAAGTCTCAGTCCATGTACCCAAGCCCATTACAAAATTGGATGGATCTAGAGTCATTCTGTTAAGTTTCAACACCGCGACCAAGTAATGCTCTTCACACTCTGTTTTTTTTTTTGAAATGCCAGTCCAACGGGAGATGAGAATGAGGACATGAGCCGAAAATTGAACCCCTCTCCATGTGATTGGACAAGCTAGGCTAGAACCTCAACAATTCTCTCAATGTTCATTTGGGCAGAAAAGGTGTAACAAGTTTAATCTACCTATAAAAAGTCTTCCAAGTCATTTTGGATGGGGCACGATGGCAGCGCAACGTATGGCCACGGACTGAGATTTTGAAAGTTTTGGCAATTGGCTGACTTATACGTAGGAATAATTAACACTAAATGGTTAAGTTAACAACTGGATGGTTTTGTAAACGTTCCCAGTTTCAAATGTGGGGGCTCCAAGCGATGTCATCTCAATCAACTAGGTGCAAAAGCTCTTTAATTAGGCCACTTTTCGGAAGGTAAGGTTGCAACCGATTTGGACCAATACCTATGCAATAAAGAGAGATTTGGAAATATCTGATATCTTCAATCACCATATCCACGCAAACTACCGCTGACTTCCCTGTTCCCACTCCAGAAGTTGAATTTTCACAACTAAAAAATACTTACATACTTTGTGCTGTCCGGGTTTGGGTCATGGTCCTTATTGTTCACGTGCTTGATTGTAAGTCAAAATCTCATGATTTTTTTAAAAAATTTTTATTTTGACTTTTATTTATTTTTAGTAATGGTAGTTTATTTATAATTTTATATTATATAATAAATTAAATTTATTTAAATAAAAAATTAAAAATAATATTTAAATAATATTAAATCATAAATTAGTCTTACTCACTAAAAAAATAATAAAATGAGAAAACACTTTTTTTTTATAAATTTCTTCTTTTTGCATAATTATTAATGAATTAACAGTTAAGAGCGATGTACAATTTATGACATGAAAATATATATAATTAATTTAACGATTTATCTAATTTTTTTAATTTTAATATATTTTTTACGATCTAACGATTTAAATTTTATATATTAATTTTGTATCTACTTTTACTGTATTTACATAATTTTTTGACTTAAATTTTTGCCAAATAGCTTTTAACGAGTCCCTGTCACCAGCCACCATGCCACTATGGCTAATTGGGGTGTTAAATTGTACTTTTTAGTTAATAATCTTAACGTGAAATTGAAGGTGATATCTAGGAGAGATTATCACATGTAATCAAGCCAAAAGATCTACTGATCGACTTGTGGGGCACTCTCAAAAGACAATGAATTTAATAATAATTCTTAATCCTAGCTTTTAATAATTCATTCGAAAATACGTTAAGATTATTAACTGAAAAAGTACAATTAAACGCCCTATTTGTCATGGTGGCATGGTGGCATGGTGTGGGTGATTGGGACTCGGGGAAAGCGAGTTGCCAAAAACAGCCCGGCATCCTCCAGCGTCCTCACAAACACCGTCCTGAAACAAAAATCAGTGTTAGCTGCAACTACACACACTATTTATTGTGTGGACCTGATGCTTGACCTCTCCGCATTCCTTTCACATGTGCTAATACAGCTCCGTTATAATCTATTTAATTAGTATAAAAGAGAAGTTTAGAGACAACTTCTCCTTCATTCAAGCTGTCATGTGGCAATTTCTCCTTTAATTTCAATTTTTCTTATACTAAAAAATTACACACAAATGTTTATTAATTCAATTGACATTCTTATTTCTCACTGATGTGTACTTATTGGCTGAAATCTATTTAATTATATATCAATGCTCATAACCGAAATTGACATTAATTATAAATAATAACTCAATTGGGAGAATTAACATTTTTATTTCTCATTGATGTGTACTTATTGGCTGAAATCTATTTAATTACCTATTTAATTAGTATAAAAGAGAAGTTTAAAGACAACTTCTCCTTCATTCAAGCTGCCATGTGGCAATTTCTCCTTTAACTTCAATTTTTCTTATACTAAAAAATTACACACAAATGCTCATTAATTCAATTAACATTCTTATTTCTCATTGATGTAATTAGTATAAAAGAGAAATTTAGAGACAACTTCTCCTTCATTCAAGCTGCCATGTGGCAATTTCTCCTTTAACTTCAATTTTTCTTATACTAAAAAATTACACACAAATGCTCATTAATTCAATTAACATTCTTATTTCTCACTGATGTGTACTTATTGGCTGAAATCTATTTAATTACATATCAATACTCATAACCGAAATTGACATTAATTATAAATAATAACTCAATTGGGAGAATTAACATTCTTATTTCTCATTGATGTGTACTTATTGGCTGAAATCTATTTAATTACATATCAATGCTCATAACCAAAATTGTCTATTTAATTATATTCTTATTTCTCATTGATGTGTACTTATTGGTTGAAATCTATTTAATTACATATCAATGCTCATAACCGAAATTGACATTAATTATAAATAATAACTCAATTGGGAGAATTAACATTCTTATTTCTCATTGATGTGTACTTATTGGCTGAAATCTATTTAATTACATATCAATGCTCATAACCGAAATTGTCTATTTAATTACATATCAATGCTCATAACCGAAATTGACATTAATTATAAATAATAACTCAATTGGGAGACTTACCTATTATATAAGTGAGTGGCTTACCATTTGCTTGTCACAGAAGCAATTGCATTGCACGACTGAACTGCATTGTAATCGTCCAAAATTTCAGGTAACATTCAATATATCATTGTTTCCAACTTCAATTTCAGGTAATTGTTTCACTTTTGTGACAATTTGGTTATTTCAGATTTTACAATTTGCATATAAGAAATAAATTTTTTATTTATAAAATAGAAAACAAATTATTTTGTATAATTTTTTTTATTTCATATGATGTAATCATGCTAACTATTGTCATTAATAACAATTAGTTTATTCTTTTCGTTTCCTTCTCAATAAATTTTAATATTCAATTTGACAATTTGTTTCCACTTAAGAATAAAAAAAATCAGATTCTTATATAATTTTTTTTTCCCGTTACAATTTTTATGACACAGTTAATTGACTCTCTTTAATTTACTTTCTCACTAAAAAAATATTATTTAAAAAAAATGTACAATCCGCGCATCGCGCGGGTTCAAACCTAGTATTATTATATTTTAAATAGTATTAAAATAATTACGCATTATATTTAATAATATTTAAAATTTATTTATTTATTTATATTCAAATTTAATTAAAATATATCATGTCAATTTTACTTTGATTTCACCTAAAAAATCTCTCAAAATATTTTTCGTACTTAGAATGGTACTAAGTGGGCTACTTGCTTGTTAATCCTATTATATATTGACCCATCAAAGAAAAGAAAAGAACATGAGAAACATGGGATTATAGACTTTACAGTGGCTCGTGATAAGCCGCCCATATCATTGGTAAGTACGGTGGTCCTCTCATCCACTTCCACTCCTAAAGAGGAAGTCTGCTTACTTTCTCCTCCAGGACCACCACTCTAACCATGCCCGATTCGCCGCGTGGAACGGCGAGTCTCCGCCAGTAGTCTTCGAACTTCCCCAACCACAAGTCAAATTCAGTGTAAAATTTTTTCAACGACCGAGACCAATTTTTTTCTTGGCCAAAAAAAAAAAAAATTTCTTTCAAGACATACATTTGTAGTAGTTTCAACGGAAGCTGGTCGTCTAATTCGGGACATTTGGGATGCGGAAAATAATGAGAATATTTGACTAATTGTTCCGCCTAGACAGCCGCTCTTGACCGGGGTTCCATGAAATCACCGTATAGTCTGCGTGGGACCCAGACAAGTCCTGCTCTCTAGCTCCCTACAAGTTGACAGTCCCTTCGTCCATTGAGGACCAAACCAAAATTATTTTCCGTTCACTTCTGAGATCATATGTCAAAGAAGAACCTACTGATCAACTCATAGATGTCATAGGGACTTGGGATTCAATATGGGAAAACAGGAAAATGAAATAACGAAAATCATAAATGGAAAAAAAAAAAAAAACTAAGTTCTTTTAAATATGTTATGGTGGGGAAAAAATAAAATAGAGAAGCTGAATGAAAAATAAAAGCGAGGAAAACAAGTCAAAGCATAAAAATAATTGTTTATTTAATATAATTAGAGATATATTTATTTTATGAATATTCAGCATAATAAAATATTCAAAACAAAATATTTTATTACATATTGTTAACATTTTGTCAGAGTATCAAATAATATTTCTCATGTTCTTATTATTATTATTATTATTATTATTATTATTATATGCACTCGATATCTTGGTCGATGATCTTTAGTATTGTCAAATCTCGATCTCTTTGGTCAAGATAGTTTTCAAAATTATTGATTATGGTTTCCAAGCACTCAGACTTTGTTAATTACTAATTATAACGCAGCAAAGCGATTGTTGGATCCCAGATAGGTCCCACGAAGCCTGAACTTGACATGCGGCGAAGTTTATTCTTTTGTGCAAAGCGGTGAAGGATTTTGTAGGTTCATTGATTAGAGTTTAAGTGCTTAATATATGTGCTTCATAAGTACTAATTAATAATAATAATAGAGATCAACATATGATGTAATAAAGGTCATCGTTTTTCAAGCAATAATAGAGTGGTTTTGAATCCGAACAAACTATGATCAAAGTACGAGCGTTTCTGGTCACCTTAGCATTTTTTTTTTTTTTTTTGGTCACCTTAGCAATTAAACAAGGTAAGATTGTTTAGCGACTGGCGAGCGAGCAATAATAGAGAACATGAGGATTTGTTTACTCATTCCCTTTATTTTTTTCACTTTTAATGCAAATCTTGTGTCGTAATTAATGAGTTTATTTCCAGAAGATGACGTCTAGATTTCTAGCCCCTTTCACATTCAGCGCAGACCCATATTACGTGCGTATTGTTGCCAGGCCAAGGCTGGGCAAAGTTTAGAAATTTGATGACTTCCCATAAAAGAGAAACTGACCGTTTATATTTTGGTCCCGTTAGAAATTTCTAATCCCACCATCCTCTTCTTGCCCCGATGGCAATCCATCTGATCACACCTGCCAAAGTCATGGGTAAGACGGCTGGTAGTTACAATAGCAACAATTAAACAAAAACCCATAAGACCAAGAAAGTTCTAATTCCACATCTGCACACATGGTTTGCAGATGATTCAATAATAATTGATATAATTGAAGGCAACAACCTCTAATAAAGAGATTTGAGATTCGAATTTCAATTATTTTCTCATTCTTTTAATCTTTTTAAACCGTTGGACTACCCGTTTTAAATAATAATAATAATAAAAAAAAAACGCGATGGTTTGCAGCGGATAGAAAATTTTGATGGTCCATATTGGTGCAATTATTCAAAATGGATAAGGGATAACATGAGTGGGGGTGGGCGTACGTGAATAGATGCATCTCATTATCAATCGCTCGGGGAAGAACATCTAGTGGGTTTGTGCATTTTATCCTGAATTATATCTTATTGAGATATAGAATTGTTCAAAAAAAAAGAGATTGAGATAGAGAAGAATATTAATAATATGGACGTGAAGTTACCCATTGTTGAAGAATTTATGCGCGTGCGCTTTTACAGTAGTTTCATGAACAAATATAACATATAGGATGTGCATTATCCTTTCGTTGTAAAATTCGAACGAAATTCAGTGTTTGGCTTTTAAGTTGGACTAGGCCTTTTTTTTAAATCTTGAAAAGGTAGTCACAAATCACGAAAAAGAGAAACAATAGGAGAAAGTGATGGAGATCGAACTCTTGCAACAACAAAGAAGCTAAGGGCTCTGTCTAGTTCTTTAGATGTGAATTTTTTAACCTAAAAGATGTGTTTAGATTGTGAGAAATTGATAAAAATGAAAATTGTGAGAAAAAAGTTGTGATAAAAGAAAGTAGTTTGTATGAATAAAAAATATGTGAGAAAGAAAATGATTAAAAAAAGAAAAAAAATTATAAAAAAATGTAGTAGTTTGAATAGATGAAAAATATATGAAAAAAATGATATAATTTTGATTAGTTATTTGTTTTTGGTCTGCAGAATTCTTTCACATGATTTTCCTACAAAACAAATGGAGAATAAGAAATAAGATGCGCATTATTATATAGTTTGATGAATGGCTGCCAATTGAAAACAATATAATATAATATGTTATATATTAAAAACCTTTTGTTCTACGTGGGAGACACAGAGTATTCAATGCATTTAGTAGCCGAACCTTCTTTGGCAATAACTGTTGTCAGGCTTCCTTGGTTCTTCAAGAAACACGAAGTCGTAAGTTATTAAGGGGGTTGGTGAATGATGTTGTCACACTCGTAATAATCTCATTTATGTTAAGGCCGTTATCAAAATTGTTGTCTCAATCTAATTAAGACAATGATTTTTGAAGATATAAAACCGTTGACTTGGAGTTAATGCAACAATTAATGTCATGGTGGCATTAAAAAAAAAAACATTTTCCACCCAAAGTAACCTCCTTATCAATACAGCTTTTTACGCTTATTTGACTTACTTATTCATTATTGTTATTACTGTTACTAATTGTTAATTATTATTACTGATTATGAATTATTATTACTGATTACTGTTACTAATTATTAAAATAAAATTATAGTATTTGGTTAAATTGATATTTACTATTTACTATTCAAATTATAAAATAACTATTTTGTATATTACATATATTTTTTTTACCGGAATCATTCTTGTAAAGAAAAAATCGATTCATTTTGATTGTCTATATGTTAGTAAATTTTGACTGCATAATATATACTACGATTTCAAAAAAAAATAATAATTTGCAACAAATTCTAATAAAAAACAATCAATAATTTTTTAAATAAAAAAATAATTTTATGAAAAATTTTAAAAATATATGTTTAATAAAATTTTACACAGTAATTAATATATTGTCTTATTTCTATTAATAACTATTAGTATTATTTTTTACAAATAAAATAAAATAACTTAATTTATTAAAAAATTTAATATATATATATATATAAATTCAGTCTTACAAATAAAAATAAAAAAAGTATTTTAGTTTAAAGAATTTGTATTAGCAACTGAGAGTTCTAAAAAATAGACTTAACCTATTTTTTAAAACAGCAGCTGATTAGACTTTCTATTAGTAATCAATAACTTTTTCAAATATTTTACTATACACTCATATCTTTTTTTTTTCAAACTGAAACATAATTTTTAATTTCAAGCTAAACATAAAACATGGCAAGTTTTTTTGTTTTTTTATTTGAGTTAATATATAAAAATATTATAAAATTTTATCTAACGTAAATCTAATACAAATTTTAAAAAATAAGAAATCTAATACTAATTTTACTCAAAATAACAAATTTAATACGTAATAATTTTATATGAATAAAATCTGTCAGTTTTAATAACGGATTTATATAAATATATATGTATTGATAACATGATAATCATATAAGTTAGTACTATATTATCAAAACAGATAAATTTTATTTAAGAAATTTTATAGCGTGTTAGATTTGTTATTTTAGACAAAATTAATATTAAATTTATTACTTTTTAAAATTAATACTAAATTTATTATTTTAAAAAAAGCTAATGATATCGTTGTATGTTAACCTTTTTTGTTTTTTTTAGCAAGAAAGAGATCATTCATTTATTCAGCCATAGATCGTCTTACATTTTTCTTGATAAAATCAAAAACATAATTCAAACAAGACTCATGAGTTAACAAACCATAGCAAGTCGAATAGGAAGTTTCGTAACACCGGTGGTGGTGCTATACCTCATCATGTAACTTCGCCCAAAACCATCCAAGATTAAAGGCCAGGGTGAAGAGAGAACAAAAGAGCAAAACTTTGAGCTTCCAAATACTTTCACTTTCATTGCACATGTGCAAAACCCCTTCCCATTATAATGGAAACTTCAGTCGGAATCTGATTGAGACGTAACAATCACTTTCGTCGCGTTAAGTTTGGTCTTCGTACGTAGCTGTATATTAGTAATTAGTCGGCATATATTTTTGTCTCATACACGAGCTTCATTTACATTAAGG
The DNA here is from genome assembly GCA_037832335.1 of Carallia pectinifolia. NCBI lineage: Eukaryota > Viridiplantae > Streptophyta > Magnoliopsida > Malpighiales > Rhizophoraceae > Carallia > Carallia pectinifolia. The sequence goes on from CM075446.1 coordinate 15,745,300, forward strand.
ATTTTTTTTTTTTGAACAGAAAAAAAGAAGATAAAAAGGATTGAAAAACGGAAAAAGATAAAAAGAATCTATGCTTAAAGCTTTAAAACAGCCCCATATAGACATTAATATGATCAAGCCAGCTAATACTTTCTTTCTTTCTTTCTTTCTTTCTTCCTTTTTTTTTTGCATATATTACGTGGCAAGCAATAATTGTTGTCGTTGATGACCATATAAATTGTAAATAAAAACTAATAAGACAGGTAATTGAAGAGGTAAATTTTTGTGAATCTCTTAGTCTTGGCATATTGTTTTTTTTTTTTTAATTTTAATTCTTTTCGACTAAACGGGTAAGTTACAGTTTGGACTAAAGTTCGCAAGTGATGATATTTAACCAAAATACAACCCAAAAAAAAACAAAAACAAAAACAAAGAAATACAGAATAGGATACGATAACTGATAATGATGCTAAAGCTAAATGCAAAATAATGCTGGGCGAAAATAGAGTCTGGAGACATGGTATGTGTAACTTTCGTGGAATTAATACCTATTGTAATCAATTGGCATTCCAATTCATTTATCGCATATGAGAATTGGCTACTAAAGTTCTCATTTTGTCATTTTCATCACTTCTCTCTATAGCAAACCTTTTCGAAAATCTTTTTGATCACTTACCAGTGGGATGGTCAAACATTCCAATTTCATTATCATACATGGTAGTATGGTACATGTACTGTAATTTTTTTGGTGCCCACAAACTAAGATAGGAAAAAAGTAACTAATTGACTTGGTTAATATATAAACCCCAGTAAAATTAGTTTTACTAATAAATTAACTCACTAGAGCACTTTTAGCTTATATCCAATGAAGATGATGTTATATTTTTGGGCTGAATAAAATTATGTTATGTTAGATGTGTTCAACGAATTTATTGCTACATATGAAAAAAGTACAGCATCATATTAAGTAAAGTGAGTGCCTTATTGGACTACAGCTTTCGCTTTTTTTTTTTTTTTTTGGAGACTTTCTTTGCATTTCTCTCTGGGAATGGAAGTGTTTAGTGTCTATACTTCATCCATCATCGCCGAAAAAAAAAGAGGAAACGAATTGGATCTAATTACCTTGTAAAAGCTTCTTAATCCATGTCCTAAATTTCATTCATCAAGAGATTTTGGGGGGAATTATACATTAAATATACGTAGAATCTGTTAGAGCTTAATAAACGGAATTTTACTTTATTAAATTAAAAAAGTGACATACCAATAATGATTCTATTAAAATAATAAATTCTAATCTTAAATGAATCCGAATTAATGTCAATAGTATCATGGTTCGCGGAGGAGATTGGCTCTGTAGCCTTTTTAGCCTTCCTTCCTCGTTCAATGGGAGCTAAAGTATTTGATTGATGTCTGTCACTTTTCACCATTTCTTGTGTACTCTTCTTTCCATTTGTAATGGAATGAATTATAAAAGGGAACCATATTCTTTAACAATAACGATGGCGGAGAGGCTATACACGTGAGCATCTTAATTCAAAGGTCGTCTTTTAAAGAGGCGTATATTTGTAGGATAGTTATTTTAATTGGCCTCTCATTTTCCTATATAAACCGTGGAGGTGCATACAAGAGTGTCATAGCAAACAAAAATCTATTCAAATATATTTCCTGTGTTCGGCTTTTATATTCTTCTTGCTTATATAGCTTTGTTGACTGTCAAGGAGACAATAGAAGGCATAATATCTAACAAGAAAGGTGGATGTGAAGGTAAATAAGAATTCCATTTAATTTTCTTTTGCATTTGTTCTTGATAATTGGAGTAAGCGATAGGATTCCTATGTCCATCTCTGTGCTTGTGGTTGTTTGCGTAAAACTTTGCAAAAACGTCTCTTATTCTTCCAAAATTAAGCAAGAAAATCTTCTTATAACCATAGTAACGTCAGTGTTTGGCCGGTTTAGGAGGCCCGATCATAGACGAAGGCAGGTTGGCGCAAAGGGGCAACTGGGAGGCAATTGCCTCCCTTGCCCACTTGATATAAATCATTTTTTACCATATAGTACTAAGTTTGTCCCCTTTGTTGTGATAGTTTGCCCTCTTTTGCGCTAGCTTGCCCACGTATTGTGCTTTTCAAAGTATTTTTTGTGCTATTTTTACTATGTAGTATAAATTCGGCCCCCTATAAAAATTTTCTAGCTTCGTCGGCGATCGAACCACTCGACATGAAATAATTTTGTACTTACATGCCTTGAATATATCGATACTTCTTTCATGGCCGTGCGTGCACGAACTATAAAGATGTGTAAACTATAGAAGAAGAAGATTAGTAGTCATCTACTCAGAATTTATTAATATCAAATAAAAAACAGTTACGGATTTTGTAGGCATGTTCAATTATGCTATACACTATTTTTTAATATGGTTGCACATAGCTTTTCAATAGTCAAGAGGTGCGTTCGAGGAAATGCGCATAGAATCAAAATTCTTTTCAAAACGGATGTACATTAAAACGTTTTGTTTAAAATTATACAAAGATAAACGCGTGATGTATCAAATTTCTGAGTTGAGCACAATTTTGTTATCATAACATAATTCACGTCTCCTTAAATATGGAATGAGTTTTTTTTTTTTTTTGGTCAATTAAGAGACTAATTCGTTAATGAGCTATAAAATGAGAAAAGTTTTTCTCTCCCATAAATCTCACACTATTCCCTCTTACAATTAAAATGTAAGATCTTTAAAATAAAAATCTAAACTTTAACTGTTGAGGTATTTTCTTAAAAAATAAAAAGAATTTTTTATACGCTTTATTCTTTGTAATGATAAAAAGTAATCATTTGACCTTTTTGGAAAAGCACATGAAGCAATCTTGTTTGAAACGAGAGTTGAGCTTAAGGAAAGATTTTCTTCCCGTAGGCTAAACAATCGTCAACATTAATTTTAACGTACTGAAGTCTTTTAACAAGAGGAAATGTCTGAGTTGCTTCCAAGAGGTTGTAGAAAATGAAACATTCCTGTCAAATTACAAATAGAAGGTATGTTTCATTGGAAAAGAGGAAATAATAATAATGTTGAATTCGTTAACATCTACATCTCAGTTACCATTTGATGTCTTCTAATTGGGACGTAGAGTACTGAGTGTCTGTTTTATTAATTTCCGGCTTTCACAGAAATTAAGTATTCATAATTCGGATGACCCACCAATTAATGATAAAAAGTTAACATGTCACTACACAGCCACACAATCTATAACAGGTAGTTAATTCAATGGTTAATCTATTTTTTTTAAAATTTAATATATTTTTTTATAATTTAATAGTCTATATCTTTACGTTTAAAATTTGTATTTGCATTATGTGTTTACGTAATTTTTTCAAAAGTTAATACTATTAACGTTGCTCTATTAGATAATCATTTGTGATAAATTCATCAAAACAAGAGGGAAATTAGCTGGGGTTAAAACTCATATTATAATTAGAAAAGGAAAATTTGAATGAAGTGGGGTCAAACCATGAAACTCTTCTCGAGCGTAATGTAAGTGATTAGATCTGTTCAAAATAACGACGGCTCTTCCCACAACCAGATTTCTGCAAAAACACAAAAAACAGCACCCCCTGGGAAGGAGGTCAAGTGGGGTTAGTGCTAACTGTAAAAGTAGGAGTAAGACACATACTAGAATAGTAGTGAAACAGCTTGGAGTCTTTGGCTTGTGCCCAGTCCACTGACTGCCTCTCTGGGCGGCGAGACTAATGCGTCGGTCGGTCGTTGACTCAATGCGCATACCTTAGGGAAACTTTTACACCGCGTGGCCATGCTCTACTTCCATTATAATCCATCCCCCTTATGGGCCATGCCTCCTTCATGTATATAAAACCTCCACTACTCCTTTACTTCCATTGCATTCCTCCATTCAATTTTTCAGTAGCTCCTTGTTAATTCTGTCTGACTCTAAGTTCTCAAACACACTTTTCTTGCCTCTCTTTTTTCTCTTGGAGTAGGAAAATAAGTTCAAAAAATTAAAAAAACAGATGTTTGAAAATCAATTTGGGTATTGGTGATAATTGGGAGGTGTGTCAGTTACTACATTTTATGAGAGTTTGAAACTTTCTTTACAATTCTGAAAAGGGCTAAAGGATTGATAGACTTTCCTGTTTAGTATTATAGTAAATAAGTAGAGAATTTGACTTGAGTTGCTTGCTTTCTTTTTCCTGAACCAAGATGACTGAGAACAACAGCACAGCTGAGGCCAAGTACCGGTTTCCTCACCAGGTATTCGATGTCTCCGTCGACATGCAATCGGAATCTGGCTCGAAGTGGTTCGACGACGACGGCCGTCCCAAGCGAACTGGTAAAACAAAAACTGTTCCCAACATGGAAATTTTGTTGCCTATTCGTTCTTGGAGATGAAACTGATTCCTTGTTAATAATGTTGTTTTTTTTTTTTTTTAATCTGGCATCAACAGGAACTGCCTGGACTGCCAGCGCTCACATCATAACAGCTGTAATTGGGTCTGGAGTTCTGTCCTTGGCTTGGGCCACGGCTCAACTTGGATGGGTCGCTGGTCCTGCTGTCATGTTCTTGTTCTCTTTTGTAACCTACTACACTTCTACTCTGCTCGCTGCCTGCTATCGTACCGGTGACCCTGCCAATGGAAAGCGGAACTATACTTATGTGGACGCCGTTCGATCCAACCTTGGTAAATTTTTATCATTCAGAATCAAAGTGATAAACTCTTTAGATAATTGAATTTAAAAAAATAAAAAACAGAAGGACTGCATACCTACTTTTATTTTTTTAATTTACACTCGCGTAATATCTCAATCTTGACATGGGGATTTCCCATTGTGTTTCAGGAGGCGTCTACTTCAAAATATGCGGGATTGTTCAGTATGCCAACCTTATTGGAGTTTCCATTGGTTACACGGTAGCATCATCTATAAGCATGATGTGAGAGCTCTAAATTTCATTTCCAATTATAAATTGAAGATTTTTAATCAATTTTTGCATTTCGGTTAGCTGATTAGTTTTTATGGGTAATTAATGATGGAACAGGGCTATCAAGAGGTCTAATTGTTTCCATTCGAGCGGCGGCAAAAATCCGTGTCATATGAATGCCAATCCTTACATGATTGCCTTTGGCATCACAGAGATATTTTTCTCTCAAATTCCTGACTTTGACCAACTGTGGTGGCTCTCCATCGTTGCCGCGGTCATGTCTTTCACTTATTCAGGAATTGGCCTTGGACTTGGCATTGCTAAAGTTGCAGAAACCAAGAGAGTCAGGGGAAGTCTAACAGGAATAAGCATTGGAACTGTGACTGAAACCCAGAAGGTGTGGAGGAGCTTCCAAGCACTTGGCAATATTGCTTTTGCCTATGGTTTCTCCAACGTACTGATTGAGATTCAGGACACAATCAAATCCCCACCAGCAGAACACAAGACAATGAATAAAGCTACCCTAATAAGCATTGCAGTCACAACCTTTTTCTACATGCTCTGTGGCTGCTTTGGCTATGCTTCATTCGGCGACATGGCCCCTGGAAACCTCCTCACCGGCTTTGGCTTTTACAACCCGTACTGGCTACTTGACATTGCCAATGTTGCCATAATTGTCCACCTTGTTGGTGCATACCAAGTCTTCAGCCAACCCATCTTTGCCTTCGTTGAAAAACATGCAGCCATAGCATTCCCAGATAGTGATTTCATTAATAAAGAGATCAAAATCGCGATTCCAGGTTTCGGCCACTATAGTCTCAACCTGTTTAGGCTGGTTTGGAGAACAGCTTTTGTGATCATTACCACCGTGATTGCAATGCTCCTTCCCTTCTTCAATGACATTGTTGGTCTTCTCGGGGCCTTGGGATTTTGGCCATTGACCGTATTTTTCCCAGTTGAGATGTACGTTAGACAAATGCAGATACCAAAGCGGAGCGCAAGATGGCTTTGCCTCCAGATCCTGAGCATTGCCTGCCTCATTATCTCCATAGCTGCCGCAGCTGGCTCTATTGCAGGTATCATTGATGATGTCAAGACTGCCAAGCCCTTCAAAACCACTTACTAGATCGGTGGAGCATCGATGGCCATTTCAGAATCAAGACGACAACAAATCAACCATAGGATTTTTAGTCATTGTTAATCTTCATATTAAAATTTGAAGTGGTCAGCTTATTTTTAAGTTGCAATTTTAGTTCTATTGGTCTTTCATTTCTCACTTTCTTCAACAGAAAAGTTGGAAACATGTCTGTTCTGTAAGAAAAATCAAAAAAGGAAAAACTGTTTAACTCTGTATCCTTGCTTGTATCTATCTATCAGCCAATGCAAATTAAAAAATTTTATGCAAAGGTTTGTCTGCATACTTGATCCAACTGCAGCCATCAAATTATTCTTCACATGCGTATAATTTGTAGATTACCAAAAAAATGTGGCATCCCTGGCTGCCAATATTTTTGTTTGCCCTATATCTCAATTGATATTAAACCCATTTTGATACTGTATTTGGATAAAATTCTTAAGAGAGAGAAAAGTGAAGGAGAAGAAAGTGAAGGAGAGGATCATTAGAAGAAAAAAATATTTTTTATCCTCTCTTGTATTTGGAAAGAGGTGATGAGAGGGAAAAAAAATTATAAATTCTTTTATTTGGGAAATGGTGGAAAGTAGGGGAGAAGAATATAAAATGTGTTGAAATAATAATTTTATCCTTCATAATAAATTATATTAAGATATTTTATTTAAGTAAAATTGTAATTTTTAAATTATGTAAAGGTAATTGAGTCATTTAATAAATTTAGTATGAGAAGTAATAACTTTTCTCTCATTTTTAAGAGGATTGTTTTGGTGGGGTAGAGAGAATTAAGGAAATTAAAAATTTTTCTCTCTCCCACTTTTTAAACATTTTTTAAACACAACAATTTATTTTAATTCTCTCACTTTTTTCTCCCTCTCCCCACTTTTCTCCCTTCCAAATACAGTGTTAAAATTAAAAGTTTGGAATTTGAGTTGAACGAAAATAATTTAAAAAAAAAAAAAAAACTGAAACAAGGCACTTCCGGTCTACTTTAACTTTTGCTTTTTGTCTCCATGGTTCTCCTGCTTGTACAATATGATGCATGTAGCACAACCATTAATTGAAAGCGAACATTTCTAATCAATAGTGAGCCAAAAAAAAGGGGGAAAAAAAAAAAGAAAAAAACTGTACGATAAGAAGGACCATCCAGTGTATGCTGTTGACCCACAACAGATTACCAAATCTACCAATAATACTAAGTATTTATTAATTTTATTTTTTTAAGTAAATAAAATTTATTCGTATTTTAATAATATATAATTTTTTATTTTTTTATTTTAAATAAATTTTATTTATTATGTAATATAAAATTATTAATAAATTATATTTATTAAAAATTATGAATTAAATTAAAAATTTTTGTGAAAAAAAGTATATAGAGACACGAGAACATGGTCACGTTACAATCAAATGGTGATTGACTAGATGGCGAGAAGATCAACCTGTGACCATTTAAGTCAAAAATATCTGCCTTCTAAATTTGGACGTCTCCGCTTGGAATCATTATAATGTCCATGTACAATTGATTTTGCATCAAAATTTAATAGACAAGACCAAAATGGCAACCTGTTCCTGGGAGACCACGGCCCAAATGAGTCGTTGTCGAAACAACTTCTTGTGATGAGTAATATTAGTGGCGCCAGCCCTTTGAGCACCAGTGAACCACAAAGATTTCCAGGCAATTTTATGGTTAAAATTAGGAAGCATCAAAATTAGAATGAATTTCTAAAGAGATATTGTAATGAAAGGAACATCTACGTATTTAATCAGATATAATTCCTTTTTTAAAATATATATAACACCATTATTATATCTTTTGAAAATAAACATTATTTCACATAATAATAATAATATTATTATTATTATTATTAATATCATTATTATTATTATTATTATTATTATTATCTATATATATATTCTATAGTTGAGGTTTGTTGTGTCATGTGACATGCTTCTTTGCCTTTTTCTAGCTTATTGGCTCATTCCCCCTTTCCAAATCTTCAAACTGCAAGGCTTTTTAATTTGCTCAATTTAATGGGTTCCAACTGCTGGGGTTCCAGTATCTAACAGTTACTCCAAACCCAAAAAACCGCTCGTCTTCTCGGCCACAGAACGAACGGCAATAGTTGGACAAGCGACAACAAGAATCGATCGAAGAGCAGGACAACAGCAACAAGGCTGAAAGGATCAGCAGACAAGGCTTAATTACCCGTGAACAATCTGTTCTTTGCTTAATTTTCAACAACAACAATTGATTGAAGTAATTGTTCATTACAAGGCTTTTTCAGCAATCGTTTTTTTTCACCTTTTTTCTTTGCTGTACTGTTCTGATCGTCTCTTTGTTTGCATTTGTAATTGATCCATTTTTGTTTGCATTTGTTCTGGTCATCCGTGACTGTTTTGCATTTGAAGTAAGCATCTTTATGTTATCTGTTTGCTCCTACTTGCCCCTGATCTTGATTATTATTCATTTTACTCTACACTCCCTTTAAATTTCAAGTTTTTGCATGTCTTCCATGCTTTTTTTTTTGGGGGGGGGTCTTCTTCCCTAACAACATGCACTATGCTTGTATTTTTCGTTTTGTAGGTTCGTGATGACAAGTTATATGTGAATGGTGTTGTTCAAGATGAAGATTTTATTCTGAAGCCACTTGATTATGAAGATCTTTTCACCTTCTGTTTGCTTCATGTCGTGTCTTGCACATTATTAATGTCTCTTCGTGCCTAACAAAGTTACTTTGGATACTTTTGCAGCTTGTACCGGAAGAAGGATATGTTTTTGTTAGAGTACAGTACATATTCTCATGTTTAGTATATCGGTTGGTATTCTAATTGTAATTAAAAGTGATATTTTTAAAATAAAATTGATAATTTTTAAAACACTTATTTTTTTTTAATTTTAAAAATTATTAATTTTATTTTTAAAATATTAATTATAATTTCAATTAAAATACTAATTAAAATATTAAAAATTGAGATACCAATATTTTTATTTTTTCTTTTTGTTATGGGAGACGATGGTAACAATAGTTCTGACTCCCACAACTGGTAAGTCAAATCTTTTTGAAATGATGTTTCTGTATGCAGATACATTGCTTTTGGCAGGAAAGAGAAATTTTCCGACTAGTTGCATATGCCAGAACTTGATTTTGTCAATATTAGTAGGTCATCAGGAAGAAATATGAATCGAGCATGAAAATCTCAAGGTTCATCTTATTTTCGGGGACCCGCTTCCTGTTCAAAGAATTGTTGGAATGTCTGTGTTTCGCTATCGGCCTTCCTCCAGAGTATCGTATACTTTAAATAAGCACAATGAAGAAACGAATGTTGTTGCAGTTTCTTGACGTTTGGCCTCCGGTTGCAGAGGAAGACGGTCAGATTAATTGTTTTGCATCTAGATGATGATCAACTGGATTATATTGTGTCCTTTGCGAAAATTTAGCAATGGCGAATATCGCATTTTTTCTTTTTACCATGGTTCTAATACTGGAAGCTCTGGTGATTATCTCATCCATTTGTTTGTGTGCTTGATGGGCTATGGCTGGTGATATTCTGCTGCTGTAGCTGTATTGTCAAAAATTATGAACAAACACGTCTGCGTAAAAGGGATAGGCAGGGCTTACTGTCAAAAAATTGTTTTTTTTTTTACCAAAGTCTATTTAGTATAAGTAACGAGGAGCTCAATTTCTTTTAAATAAAATTTTAAATTCAAGCATTGCGAATAGAATAGATGGGTATTACGAATGTTTTGTCCCTCTCGTAAGTTCACCCAACTCGCCACAAATTAATTGAGAATCAAATAATTTCTGAATACTAAAAAAAAAAAAATTGTTTTTCACCGGCCACTACTTGAAGGTGAGATCACGATATCGGTGAGAGACACATGTCAGCTTTTGTCCATAGGCCTGCTGGAGGGTCCATATTTCGTGGCATATAACCTCGCACTGGTGTATCTCCTTGCTTGCAGCAGCTGATCAAAAAATTTTTCTTACGAAGGATAAAATTTAGAAAAAAAAATTATAAAAAAAGAGTGTTTATGAAATTTAGAAGAGATAAAATTATAATTTAAAAGAGATAATAAATTATACATTAATATACATAATTTTTATTTAGGGTGGACAACCGCTCACCCTCAACAATGAGTAGATCCGCCAATGTCTCCTTGAGCAGTTTCTTTTTTTTTTTTCATTGAATAACAGGGCAAATGAAAAAAAAGAAAAAAAAATGAAACCTTCGCATTTTCTGGAAGTTCTAAGCCGTTGTATTGTATGTTTGGTCTGCATTTAATGAAAGTGAAATCACTACAATTTTCGGTTTTACAAGTTGGGTCTTCCATCTTTTATAGGACTGTTCAAAAAAAAAAAAAAATCTTTTGTAGGGACTCAATATTCTATAAGAGATTGTATTTCTTTAGAGAAATTTAATGGTCAAAGCATGAAAAACATTTGGGCATTAATTTATATTATACCATCAAAACCTTTGAAACTTCATTTGACATTTTTTTTATTTTATATGTGACTTCATAAATATACTTATTCATTTCAATTTTAAATTAAATACAAAAAATTAATTTTTTTATAAAAATTAACAAGTTATATTTATTACATTAAATAAGAACACCGCGCGTAGTGCATAGAAAATGACTAGTTATTATTATTCATGCAAAATACAACCAAGTTCTAGACTTTAATAAGACCGTAAAATTGATTTATTCAGATTTCCTTTTTATTTGTGAAAAAAAAAAAAAAAAAATTCCCCCTCAATAAGCGTCCACTAACCATATGGTACAAAGAATTGAATGGTGCTGATTGTTCTACTACAGCTTTAAGATTAATGAAAGAGAAAAGGTATATGAGCTGATATTTGGTGTGCCGATTTTTGTTTCCAATGGAACCGTGACTGTTATTTTTGAAACGAAAACTGATATTTTTACAACATTGTTATTTTTACGTTTCAAAAATATCAATTGCGGTTTCAAAAATAACAGGCGCGGTTTATCCCGAAACAAAACCTGAGACATTTTACCCGGCCCATGTAAGCTTACTCTTAATGAAAAGGGCGATTGTAAGCTGGAAAGAGAGCAATCATATACGTATGTAGAACAAAATAAACCCTCAAACCTTAAATCCTAAACAAAGAAAATGATGACAAGGAAAGATTCCGGAAAATCGTCCACAAATTCCCAAATATCATGACAAAAATTTGTAGCAGTTATATTCAAGAAAGAGAGAATTCTATGCTTGTCTTTGTATTAACCAACCAGCACTCTAATCCTCGCCTACAAAGTATGCATGGCTTAGGAATATCCCACACATCTCGCCAATGGTGAAAGCTTAGTCTCCAGATAAGCGAACACCCATCAGATCCTGTCAGTGCCTCCTTGCTTTAGATTCACTTTTAGCAAGCATTGCTCCGGATAGCTTGTTTACCTCGTACAGCAGTCCGGTTGAGAACAAAAAACTGCATCAGGCACAAATGAAGTTTGATTTAAGCCATCAGCAGATGTCAGAAACACATTCGATGTCAAGTTCGCAGTGATCATGTAAAATGGAATCAGTCAATTATTATTGTTTGACAAGATCATATTCTTTGGGTACAATCCATCGGCTGACCTATGTCTTACATGAGGCTTCTTTATGTCTTGCCTTTCGTATCTTTAACAATTGTTACTATGTTTTTTGACCTACAAAAGTCGCTTGTTACGATGAGTTCTCAAAGAAGAGACCTAGGCATGAAATGGACAAACAACAAATGTTTTTTGTGAAATGAGTAATGGAACCAAGGAACCCGTATTCAATTAATTGATTTTTTTTTTCTTCTTGGAAAAAAAAAAACTCAAAGTATAGCATGTATGGACAGGAAAGAAATATAAAGAAAAGCTAAAATATTTATCAAATGCTAACATTACCATGTTGTGATGCAAACTCGATGGACAGTGCCGGCCGTAATTAGAGCAATGACTTCGGCTAACATAACTGCAAAAGAAAAGAAGTAAAAATAGTTGAATAATATTATTTCTGAACAATAAATAATTCAGGAAAAGGACACAAAGACAGATCTAAGAAGATCTAAGCAAAAGGAACACAAAAGGCCACTCCAGTTCATTGCTTGAAGAAAACTACCACCAAAAAGATTAGACAAACAGGAATAAAGTATCAGATGGGGTTGCGATTGGCAAAAGAAGGCCAATAGCAGCCCCCAGACTTCCTTTTAGGAAGAGAAGGGGATAGAAAGGAAAGAGGGTTTTGGAGACCTCTATGGGTCAATTTTTCACAAATTAGTATCACTATGGAAGCTGTAGTCTGGACTGTAGTCTGAAGGAGATGTATGGTGATGTTGCTTTCATTCAGTAGCACTAAGCCACTGATATAGGCAGAACCTAGAATTATCTGGGGCTGTTGCCATGTTCCAATAATTAAAAAAATATCATTTGTATCTTATAAGAGATCTTCTATAAGGAGTAATAAAAGAAGGCTGCTAATGGGATAGTTCCTGCTCCTAAAGCAGCCATCTGATGCAATATGCGCAGAGACATAATAATCATCCCAATGACATGGCAGAGCGAGTTGCCAGCATCAATCTGCAGTAGTCTAATCATAGGGCTAAACTTAGCAATACATTCTCCATATATGTAGGGCTAAACTTGAAGGAACTCTATGCTAGCAAGTGACATAGAATGACTGTTGAGTGCTTCAAACAAAAAGAGAGCACAATAATGAAAATTATGATGTTAACGTCATGACAAGCTGATAAATTCTTAGATGTCTTTGCCAGTGAAAAAAAGAGAGAGAACTGTTGATAAGATTCACAACAAAAGATACAAGCATGCAGACACATGCCAGTAGGATAAGCGCTACTAGCTCAGACATATATAATGTAAATGAAGGATATGAAACATTAGAGCAGAATAAGGCATTGGGAATAAGCAGCATGCACGAATCCACACAAGAAACGTAAGGTCATTCATTGACTAATGGCAAAGCTTGAAAAATATCTTGAACATACAAAAGATAAAGAGATGTCAATGTCATTTGTAGCATTTGATCAGTGATAGCTCCGTCGGTGGTTGTTAAAAAACAGAGGCAAGCGAAACATATATAAGCCAAAGTGCACTCACCAGCACCCCATCCGGTCTTCACGCCGCTTGTTTCATAAAAATTCCCAATGAACTGCAATATATAAATCAGGAAATTAAAACTATCCTGTTAATGCTTCCAGTCATAAGTAGATTTTGAATTATAGAACAGTGGTATTATCATGTTGTAAAACAATGACTAAACTTAAACAAGTTGACTCATAATGAGGATAGACACATGCAGCTTCAAGAGAACATAAAACTGTAAAAGTTAGAGCCTAAAAAAATTTATAAAGCTGATGTTTTGAAAAACAAGGAAACATAAAGGAAGAAAGTGTAAGAAAAGGAAATGTTGAGAGGAAATCCATCAATGAAATATTGTTTCCATCTATTGGAAGTTCAATTGACAGAAAATAACACAGTAAACTTTCATTGTGAAAAGTCCCAATACGTGTGTGGGTGTGTGTGTGTGTGTGTGTGTGTGGTGATTATTGAAAACTTTCACTCACAGGTACCCACACTAAAACTTTATGGCAGAGACTGCTTGTTGAAAGGCTCAAAAACAGGACAGTAATCACCGATTATGAAACTAGTGATTCTTTGTTATCATGTCTCCGAACAACACATCATCACACTATTATAGCCATGATACAGGATTACAAACAGCAAGAACATAAAGTCCATAATGTGGAGCCCTAAACTCACTGTTAGCAGGACAAGAAATAGTAAAGAGCTGATGAAGCCTCCAAGTATTGTAAATAGTTCTGATGATGCCAACTTTCCCCTATACATCTGTTGCAGCGAAAGAATGACAATGAACAACAGTAGAAAATAAAGCATTGAACTTCTTGGCCCAGCCATGGTCCGCCTGTCACATAGACATAGATAGTAGCATACACAAAAGGTCAGCACTAACAAAACAACATTAAGGACCGGCTAACAACGCCACATCTAGATCAAAATAACACATCAAAATGTAAGTCCACGAAGAAGCACGTGTATGTCTATGAATCAACAATTGGACCAACTCTTACTAGTTTTAAAAGGCAGACTGGATTAACCTTCAATCTAGGGAAATTGAAGCACCCTTTAATTCTCGGCACGACCATACAATTCTCAGGCCTACTTTTACGGACGCAAGAGAGCAATAACACGACAGCAAAGGCATAAACTCAGTGTTGACTACAAAACCACCACTTCAACATGTAGCAACCTATACAATTTACTACTTCAAAACCCAGAAATTGGTCTCTATTTCAATTAACTGATAAGAATTGAACAGCCATAAATGTTCTCAAGTTAAAGGCATCTTAATAAAGTACAGCACTTCATAAAAGGAGAAGAAACCGAATGAATTCGCATTGGTTTTAACAGAGAAAACAACAAAAAAGGAGAAATCTGCAGATGAATGCCGTGAAGAATAATAATGAATAATCAGATCAATAAGGTGAGTAAATGACTCAAGAACCCATTTTTCTTGATTTCTGCTACAATTTTTCCCGGCAACCAAACGGAAAAACTGATAGCGGAGATCTTGCAACTATTAATTTTATTTAGAATGAAAAGGGAAAACACATACCTTCCGATTGCGAAACTTAGCGCCAACGATCCCTCTGATCAGGTCGTCGAGCGACTGGAGCCCCGAGCCCTGCACTAAAGGCCTCGATGTAGCGGTTATTTCGACATTATAAAACGAAGTTAGGGGCATAAATGTCCATACAAAGAAACGACACCACCGTGACGACGTCGTAGGCAGCAAAGGCGAAACTATAAAGAGAATCCATTCCATTGGCCAAGGGGGTTGGTTGACCGACTGATTGTCAAAGTTCTACGATGGCGTCGCCGGAGCTACCGGAGTGTCCGGTGTGCCTGCAATCCTACGACGGCGAGTATGCAATTCCACGGGTTCTCGGATGCGGGCACACGGCCTGCGAGACGTGCCTCAAAAGCCTGCCCCAAAAATACCCTCTCACGATTCGCTGCCCGGCGTGCACACAACTGGTCAAGTACCCATCAGCGCAAGGCCCCTCCTCGCTGCCCAAAAACATCGACCTCCTCAGAATAATCCCGACCAATTCCGAAAATGGCGCCACCCCACAACCTCGGAATCGCGAAAAGCCCAACGATGAATCCCAAAGTAACCCACAAGTCCATCAAGCTGAGTTCTTTCCTCGTTTGTGGTCGGATGAGTTTTATTCGACTTGGAATAAGTGGGTCCTACCGGAAAACGCAGTTTTGGTTGAGGAGAATGGGACGGGAGATGGGTTGTTGAGGGAAAGTTCTGGAAAGGTGAGACTTTTAAAGATTGGTGGTAGTTTGCTTGACGGGATTGTGAGTGGGTCTGTGTTTAAGTTGAGTTATAATTTGAGGGTTTTGAATTTATTGAGTGGCATGAAAGCGGAGGAGAGAGAGGAAGTTAGTTTTATTTTGAAATTTTGTTCAAGACAAGTTAGGATTTGTAAAGGTTATGGCTTGTGGGGTGATATGGAAGATGGGTCTTTGTACTTAGTGTTTGAGAGATTGAACGGGAGTCTTCTAGAAAAGTCGAGTGAATTTGAGGATGGGTTTAGCAAAGATGGTTTGTCTGGTTTCGCAATGATGGGTATGGAAATTTGTGAAGCAGTGATTGCTTTGCATTTGGAAGGCTTATCTCTGGGTTGCTTTAGTCTTGCTTCCTTCGAATCGGATCATTTTGGACATTTAAGTTTAACTTTGTGTGAGACTTTGGTGACAGGAAGGATGGTTTGTAAAGATGTTTTGGAAGCTGGTTCTTGTGGGAGAAGAATTGGTGACAAAGAAATAGGGATGTTGGTCGGTAAAATGCTGAAAAGCAAGCTATTTGTGAGTCCAGAAGTGCTATTAGAGATATTCAAGAAGGATGATGTGGAGATTGAATGTGGCAGCTTCAAAGATTATGTTGGACATAAGTCAGATATTTGGTCACTCGGGTGTCTTTTGCTTAGACTGCTTACTGGGCAACAATTTATTGAAGAGCTGGTTGATTATGCGGATCGTGATGTTTCTGAAAGCAGTAAAGATAATGGCTCAGCTAGTTCCTGTTTTCAGTCGCATTTGATGGAGAAAGTCGGTTTCTTTTTTGCAGGTAAATTTGGTGAGGAATCGGAATCCTTGCAGCAGATTCTATGCAGTTGTTTGAATTTTGATCCACAGAGTCGACCACCTGTGATTGATTTGTGGAAATGTATTAGGAAACTGATAATTAAAGATCAGTCTGGTAGCCTGCCTAGACTGGATGAAACTATTGATGAGGAGAATAATGGAACTAAACTGGTTCTTGGAGAACTGTGTAAAGTGCCAAGGGATGCACTAGAAGCACGGGTCCGAGAAAGCAGTGATGAACGAAATGCAAATCAAGTTGAGGAGACAAAGGCTGACAAGGAATTTGTTGATGGTCTCACAAAGGGAAATTTTAAAATCAAAGATATGCGGGGACATCTTGATTGTGTTACAGCCTTAACCATTGGAGGTATGGGATTTTTGTTTCGTGCCTTAAATGCATCATGTTGTTATCATGGTTACATACTTTTCTATTGTGCACTCACGAACTATATACATTTAGCCTTAAGTGTTCAAAAATGCAGGCTGAAGCTTTGCTTTTTAATGCTGAGTGTAAGAATGGCTGCTTTTAGATGTTGTAGGATGTTGTTGCCTTCTGATTTATGTGCAGGATTCTTTGTTTCTGATACATTTGGTCATTACCCACAATAATGCCATAGAAATCTCTGTCAAGGTCTATCTTCCTTCTTTTTCTATACCTTTGGCTGGACTGAGTTTCTTAAGCCTGGCACTATTTCTCCCAAGCTGCCTTTCATGATCTTTAATTAGCCTTCCTGTTACACTTTAGAGGACAAATCTAGAATGGATCCTAATGTTTCTTAGTTGTCAATTTCTTTCTGAGTATATTCTCACTCTTTCAGGGGGGTTTCTTTTTAGCTCCTCATTTGACAAATCAATCCGTATCTGGTCTTTGCAAGTGAGTACTCTAAATGGCAGATGTGTTAAATATGCACCTGTTCATTCTTTTTATGTCTTTTCCCATGGTGCAATCTTTTGTGCAGGACTTCTCTCATGTTCACACGTTTAAAGGTCATGAGCACAAAGTCATGGCTGTAATTTATGTGGACGAAGAAGAACCTTTATGCATTAGTGGTGATAGTGGAGGTGGTATATTTCTCTGGAGCATTAGTGTCCCTCTGGGGCAAGAACCAGTAAAGAAATGGTATGAACAAAAAGATTGGCGATATAGTGGTATTCATGCCTTAACCACTGCCAGGAATGGGTATCTCTATACTGGTAGCGGAGATAGGTCAATTAAGGCATGGTCATTGCAGGTAGTTCCATTCCTTTAATGATGTGATTTGTTATTAGCATATGCTCTACATTGTCGAACATATGTAATTTCATGTTCCTTTTCTTCATTTTTCTCAGGATGCCACACTGTTTTGTACCATGGATGGACATAAATCCATAGTTTCGACGTTAGCAACAAGTGATGGGGTTCTTTACAGTGGCAGTTGGGATGGAACCATCCGGCTCTGGAGTCTGAGTGATCATAGTCTTTTGACTGTATTGGGGGAAGACATGCCAAGGACAGTGACCTCTGTTTTGTCACTTATTGCTCACCGGAATATACTTATTGCATCTCATGAAAATGGATTTATAAAGGTTTTATCGGCCCTAAACCTTTTAGTTCTGTTTAGGTTATTTTTTATTAGTATGATTTCAATAGTACCAAATGTGTTCAAATTGATTACTATTGTAAGTTATCAATGATAAAACAGATGGTCATGATACAGCCGTATGTAGCAGCATTAGAAAATTGTGTAGGGCTAAGCCTCATGTTCCTTTTGGAGTTCGTGAAATTTGTCAGACATTGCTTCAACAAGAAATTTCGTGATTATAGACATCATAGATTCAGATAGTGTGTTTGACATCAAGACTTTTTTTGATTCCGAGTAGGGAGGTATCTAAAAACATGCTGACTGAATGATGGAAAATAATGTTTTCTTGTTTTTCTTTTCTTTGTTATTTTAATTCCAATTTTTTTCAAGTTAGACAGCAACTTTGCACTTCTTAATATGTCACGAATCTTTTTTTTTTTTTTTTTTCTAGATATGGAAGAATGATGTGCTTATGAAGTCTGCTCAATCCCATAATGGTGCAATCTTTGCTATTGCCATGGAGGGGAAATGGCTGTTTACTGGAGGTTGGGACAAAAATATAAATGTTCAGGTACATAACAAGTTTTTGTTGTATATTGACATCCAAGTGACGCTATTATTGTCTGAAGTTTGTCTATTGAATGTATGTAATTGGTTTTATTTTTTCGTTTGGCTGGACTTT
Organism: Carallia pectinifolia; assembly: GCA_037832335.1. Lineage (NCBI taxonomy): Eukaryota > Viridiplantae > Streptophyta > Magnoliopsida > Malpighiales > Rhizophoraceae > Carallia > Carallia pectinifolia. The sequence goes on from CM075446.1 coordinate 15,763,778, forward strand.
GTGGTATGGAAATTTGAGATTTATTTCAATTTTCTTGCTCGCAGGAAATATTGGAAGATGAATTTCGAGTAGACACTAGACCCATTGGATCAACCCCAGGTAGTTCTGTTGTCACAGCCTTGTTATGCTGGCAAGGCAAGCTTTTTGTAGGCCATGGTGATAGGACCATCAAGGTACATTGCCTGGTTTCACTTTTATGTATGCGATTGTGGTTATAACTTCTTTTACATTTACTGAATTCATACTTAAAAGTTGGTGAACATTTAAGATAGATTTCATACATCCTAAAATCTCGAATCAGTATTTGACTGTCCTAAGCATAAAATATGTCGCCTGTCCACTCAATCTCTTATCAAATTTGTGGATCTTATGTTTGGCTTCTTTCAAGTTTTGCTTGCATTTGTAAAGGGATTCCTCTTTTCTTTGGGTTTACCACGGCTGCTAAACTAGTGAATTCTGGCTCTGCTTCACCAGGTTTATTACTACGGAAAGTGATCAAATTTCACCAGGTACCTTCCTTTTCTTCTCATTTATGATAAATGTTACACTAAACACCAGTCTGCAGCTCTTTGGCTGCATATTGCGTTAGATGATTTGATTTTGTTTTGCTTAAGCAGGTAAGTTGCTCCTGATGGCAATCAAACTCTCGTCGGCATTGATTGTGAAGTTAACCTTGTCACGAAGATACTCGTATTGTTCCTTGCACTCTAGCGGCCAAACGCCCTAAACAATCCGCATAGTGTGCATGGGACCGTTATAAAGGAAATGGCGGTTTTAGTAGCAGCACAGTTGAAAAATGTAAATTATATGCGATTATATACAAATTAGATAGGAAACACGCCGCTTACCAGTTATATATGTTTGGATTTTGGAGGTGAGAGCTCTCCAGTCTCCAGCCAAGCAATCATCAGACCCTTTAAACCATAATTTATGATGAGGCAATGAGGATTACTGTGGAAAGGTTAAAACTTTGTGGGTAGGCATTGGTCCAAGTGGTGGGAGAAGTGTTCTCCGGTCCACACCCCTCTCTTCCTACATGCCTAAATCTGGGCTCCTGGCCACTTAGGTTACATGCCAAAAAATAAAAATGAAAATAAAATTTTGGTTTTTCTTTTATTTAATGCATTACTGGGCCGTACCAATCATTTTGTCATACGGGATTACTAGCAACAGACGAAATTTGCCTTTGCTTTTACCTTCGACTTCTTAACTTGCCACTTGTCACTTGTTAATTTACTTCAAACTTGCAGTCGGATGATGCAAGTTAGGGGCTGTGGAAATTAAAATAGCACAATCGTAATTAACTTAATTAACTTGACTTTCTAAAAATTATATAAAAATAATAAAATTAAAATTTTATTTAGAATTTGATTAAGAAGATATAGAAAATGATTATAGAGTAGTTATAAGAATAAATTTAATTTTTAATAAATAGTTAAAATTTTATTTCTTTAAAATTAAATTTTAAATATATTTAATATTATCTTAGATATATTTAGTATTATTTTAAATCTTGATTTCAAACTTTTTTTTTTCAAAATTTTTTTGCTGCCTATACATACTTTAAGGCTATTTTCTATATCTCTTAATTTTTTCCCTTTACTTATTCCTTTATTATTTGTGCTGACATCGATTACTTATTCGTCCCTGTAAACTCAACTTACAAAACACAAAAGGACGAGAGTTGTGAAATTAAAATGACATAATGGTAAAGCACCAAAAAAAAAAAAATTATCTTAACAGATGTCAGCACAAAAAATAAAGGAATAAGTAAAGGGAAAAAATTAAGAGATAGAAAATAGTCTTAAAGTATGTATAGGTAGTAAAAAAAATTTTTAGCAAAAAAAATTTGAAAAGAAAATTTTAAAATTAAGATTTAAGGTAATATTAAGTATATATATAAGATAACATTACATACGTTCAGAATTTAATTTTAAAAAAATAAAATTTTAACCATTTGTTTAAAGTTAAATTTATTCTTATAACTACTCTATTGTTATTTTCTACATCTTCTTAATCAAATTCTAAATAAAATTTTAATTTTATCATTTTTAATATAATTTTTAGAAATCCAAGCTAATTGTGCCATTTTAATTTCCATAGCCCCCTAACTTGTATCACCTTGGTTGCAAGTTTGAAGCAAATTAACAAGTGACAAGTGGCAAGTTAATAAGGCAAAGGTAAAAGCGAAGGCAAATTTCGTCTATTGCTAGCAATGCCCTTTGCGATAAGCCCCCTTCACGGATTGATATTTAATAACCCTGCTGGCAGCTTGCTATGATGACTGATGAGATGAAGATGGTGTTAGGTCAGACTTTACTCATTGAGCCTTTTAGGTTCAGTCCATATAAATTTATAATTCTTCATTTTTGGGCTTGTTTCCCTATGATGCGTAGAGAGAGAGCCTTTGCCTTTACTAACATGATGAAAATGCACAATATCACGTTAAAATTTCACTAGAAATGAAAAATACTATGATTTTGGTTCGCATAAGAATAGAGTCAAAATTAAAATTGGAACAGGTCAATTGTTCTGCAATTTTGCTTTGATTCAGACGATCCGTTTGTATTTTCTCTATGCAACAAACGAAAATGTGGGAGAACCAAATTTAAGCCAAACTATTATCCTTAATTCCACAATGCTAGTTCCAAAAAGAGAGTGAAGAACTTTAAAGTATACTTGCTATAACATGAATTACAATTTTTTTTTTTTTTTTTGTTATGGTAATTGGAACTTATGATAGTTCAACTTGGTGCAGTCGTCATCATCATGGGACAAGGTCTTTGTGTCTCTAATGAATTTATAACTTTATGCAATGCATCCAAAAGTCATAGCTTTAATAACACATCTAAGTCCGAGACCATGATTCTGAAGATATGTACCATGAGAGTGCTACCATTCACGTGCGAGCGTGTGTTTTGCCACAAGTGAGGTGAGTAGGAATGATTCAAAACATTTTTAGAGTTGGAGCCACTATTAAATAGGTAATTATCAATTGCTTAGGCATGAGTTTATCACAAAAACCTAGTCAAAAGGACATTCCACTACATCGATAATAAAACAGAAATCATTGATTATTTTAATTCAAGTACAAACAACAAAGGCATCCCAATGTGGCTCATATGGGAAAATGTTTGTTGTACGAAATCTTACTTTTGTTTTTATAAAGAATTGTTTGAACATGTTACTTTCATGTCCCAATAGAATAATTTTACCATTATTCTAAGACTCGAACTTCATTTTGGTTCAAGTACAAATGATGTTCTTTAATGTACTGGATCACCCCGTCTGAAGTTAGATATTTAATCGACAATCCTCTTGAAATGCATTCCCTGAAATACCACGACAAACGTAGAGGGCCATTGTAACATTAGTTAGTCATCCAATGTTCCTTAGATTTAAGCATTTTCCAGTGTGCATCATTTACCTCAGTCTTGTTGAACTTATATGGTTTGGTATTTGTTCATCCACTAATTTAACATTATCCTGCAACGACACAAGACATAGAACTATTAACCTTGAGATTTGCTACAAGAGCCGCTTTCAAACTAATTGATCAAATCCATTGGAGAACTCATACGGGGGAAATTTTATAGATTCAAATAGCATATCAATTATTGGATGTTTAGAAATTTACATCATATGCAGCCCTTCTGGAGACAAACCTTCATTTACTTCCAGATTTTTAGATTCAAACATGACCCAGTTTCAATGATGTATTAGTCCCACAAGGATAAGATTTTCCTAATTGCAAACTGACTTGTCAACTATTTAAAACTTCGAAGCCTTGAAAAATAAAAAATGTCAACCCTTTGAAAGTGAAAATGAGGTAATTTTATCAATAAAATCATTAACAAATATTCAGTAATTGATTAAATGTCAACTTTATCTTCAAATTACTTGATAAGAGCACCACGCTCAGAACGCATATTCTTTGTATCCCTAGCTGAAATAGTTCCTGCAATATATGTTTTTCTTTTTTTTTTTGCTGCAAGCTCTTACGATATATGTACATATATCATGGTTGCGCTAGGAAAAAAAAAAAAAAAACAGAGAGAGAGAGAAAGCTTACCCTATTTTCTCTTAAAATTTCATCATCGTTAATGATTTTCTTGACATCTTGTCCTTCTCTGCGAATGCAAACAACACCATAGTCCCTACATATAATCCGCACCTGCATACAGTGCAAGAGTAAAAGTTACCAAGAAACCCCTATTTAACTTTCTCGACATCTTGTCCTTCTTTGCGAATGCAAACAACACCATAGTCCCTACATATAATCCCCACCTGTATAGAGTGCAAGAGTAAAAGTTACCAAGAAACCCCTTCTTTAAGTTTTAGATTGGGCCAAAATTCTAATCTTCATAAAAAGATGGGCATGGTTAATATATGCGGTCTGGTTTTGAGGGAATAGGTACAAAACAAGGCGTAAGGGGTTCTGGGTTAATGCTTCTGATAATTCACTTTTGCTCTTTCAATTCTTTTTGAATTACTGTTAATCTCTGTTTGTAAATGCCACGAGACGTAGTATAAGCAAGGTGGGATTAGGTCTCGTTAGTAAATTCTATCCAATTAACGGACATCAAGTCTGCTAAGGAAATGCTGTAAAGGGACACAAGCCTTATACATACAAATTCTAATATTTGGGGATAAAAAGTAGAAAAACCTTGAATCCCAAATTCCCTCTCTCTCTCTCTCTCTCTCTCTCTCTCTCTCTCTCTCTCTCTCTCTCTCTCTCTCTCTCTCTCGGTGATTTTCTCCCCCAATCCCTTAATTAGCCTTTTTAATCCAAACGGACCAAACCCTAGATTTGATTCTGCAGAGAAAGAAAAATGGCCCACAGACCACTTTTTCGTTTTCCTTCTCTTATATTTTGGGCTTTCTCCTATACAATAATAATGATAACAAAAACATCAAATGGAAACTTTAACACTGTTAACTATTTTCTTTTTCATCTTATATGCACTGATAAGGTACTTTCAAGTTACAGCATAGACTATATAGATTATATACCTGCTCGCGAATCCAAAATCCAGGAATGCTGAAAGATTGGATTAAATCAGAGCCACAAACAAGCATGACCTTGAGGGATTCTGCAAGACACAAGAAAAAAAAATCATTATTCTTCCAGTAAATATCATAATCTAGGAATATCTGAACAGGTTTTTTTGAATAATAAGGAAGAAGAATTTTTATTATTGAAGAATTCATTAATGTCTTGTACTCAGGATAATATTCTACATTATTAGGAGAATTTATTAAGTTTGATATTCTACTATTAGTTATTCAGAAATATTATCCTATTTTATAGAGATATTCATTTCCTATTTAGTTTTGTTATTTCCTATTTAGTTGATTAGTTCTCTAAAAGATGCCTTAGTGTTATTTTCATCAGGGAACCTGTTATGAACATTGAAATCATTGTTGAGTACCAGGTTTTATAAAGAGTGCTGATTCTTCTTTGTTTTCGGGTGGATTCCCAGCTTAGTTCTTGTTTTTGGATGGATTCCCGTGTCAATTCTTTATCCTTCTTGTTTGCCCAACATCAAGTTTTGTACAGGGTAACCCAAGATGCGCCAATCCTCAAATGAAAGATGCATTTGTTGTTGATAAACAAAAAAAATTTACCTTTTGGTATATGAGCTTTGTTAAGAAAAAAGCTCTCTATTCTTTTCAAAATAGTTAAAGATCGCTGGTAGCTAGCTTGATTTGCCTACAACAAAGAGTTCAAAATTGTTAATCAATTTCAATTACTGTAGAATGTCAATACAAGCACCAAACCATTACTTAGTGCCAAGCAGCCATGGTTGCAATAAACAAGTATGCAGCTAAAGAAGGAGTACCATACCTCCCATGGATCAACCATTATATAATAAACAAGTATGCAACTAAAGAAAGAGTATCATACCTCCCATGGATCAACCATTATAAAATCTGAACTTTCGCACGCTAAATTACACATAAGCAGTCGATGGTCACCTGATACAAGGCCCTAAATAAACCAAAACAACTAAAGTCACTTCTTTGCTCTTCCCACCTAGTAATAACTGCGGAAAACCAAGAGTAATATCAACATCTAAGAAGTGCAACTCCGCAACTATTCATTATGTATTGTAGCCAAAGTCACAATAATTAGTTCATTACCGGTTTCTTGTAGGCATCACTAACAGGTGACATATAGCCTGCAATAACACGATAACCTTCCAAATGCAATGCATCTCTTGCTAGCTCTATCACAAAGACCACAAGAACTGACCATCAATTTCCCAAATTTACATTAACCATCAGTTTTGATAAACATGTATCGGTATTTCTTCACTAAAAATATTATTATTGTTGTCAGTCATAGAATCTCACTAGAAAGGAACCAAATTTATTTAACAAACTAAAAATTTTAACTCAAAAAAGAGTGGGAAAACAAAGAAAAAAAGAAAAGACAAGGAAGAAGTGAATAACTAACCAAACATACGCAGGTGCATAAAAGTAGGAGGATTGAAGCTACCAGTGGCTACCAGAATTACATTTATCTTGTTATCATCCCTGCTTTTTTTAGGGGGGAAAAAAGAATATTTATCAAAAAGAGAACCTTAAAACATTAGTAAAAAGGTAAAATTTATGGGTGCTATAATAAATTACCCAAAAGAATAAGGTGGCTGAAGAGATGCTTTCTCCATTGGCAACGGAAAATCCATAAAAGGCTATGGAAGATGGAATTGAGAAAGTCAATAGATACTGCCCCTAAGCTCGGTAAATTTGTAACTCTAACCCAGCAGCTATCACACGACCACAATCCAAGCTCAATCTAGAAAGAAAATTGCAGTAATCTTAAGCATCAATGCCATGGTCTCCACACCAGTGTCACTTACAACCATCACCTTGGCAGTGAGGGGGAAAAAAGGGCGGGTTTTAGTTTCAAGGCTCTTAAGATTTTAAGTGTTTGTTGCTCTGTTTTGACCACAGATTTAATTTTCTGGTACCAAAATCCTTTTTTTCTAAGTGTTATTCATCGCTTAAAAAAAATTATCATATTACAATATCAATTGCATATTATTTCCAACACAACACAATTCCAGAAAAATGTCGTAATCAGTAAAAGAATGAAAACCCATTAGTCGGTGGACATTACTGAACAATTAATAAAATAAATAATAGAAATACGTGCAAGCGTATTAATTGTCAAAAGAAGTATTTTTCACAGATAACAGAGATTCAGAAGCAGCTATACGCGAGATTCAAACCCTAAATTACATGGCAGTTCCTAACCAAAATTAACCCTAAAAACAAGATTCTTTGCATTTAACGGCCCCAAAAGCCGAAGGCTAACGGCGAAATCTTGAGCAATTTCTTGAAGAATATTGTATTGAGAAATTGAAGTGGATTATTGAACTTACTGAGCCAAGACGGCGAGGAGATCACCTCCGGTGCGATCGAAAGGGATGCCGCCGACGAAGACGTGAGCCGAATCTTTGTAGTTGGCGTTAATGATCTAAATTCCTGTCTTCTCCTCTCTGCTACTCCTCTCTCTTTATTGCTTTTCAATCTCGTCGGCGAGGATATGGACACGTTGTAAAGGGTCGGGTTAACGGGTACATCGAAACAATGTCGTCCCAGTCTCGGAGTGCATTGCGACCACATGCCCGTGGGACGGGTTATCCAGAACCGACTTGAAAAGTTTTGGTCTCGGCAGCGGGAATTTTTCTTTTTTCTTTCTTTTTTTTGGTCTTTGTGTAATAATGCTATTTTACAATAAATCGTCCAAATATATATATAAATAGATAAATATCTTTTTTGTTATATTATGTTATTTAATTATAATGATAGTTATGTCTTTTGCATTGTGTTTTGATAGATTCTTTTTTTTCTTTTTTTTTTTTTTGGCCTTTTTCTCTTTCAAGGATTTTGTAACTATAAATCTATAATTATCATTATAAAGTTTTTTTTTTTTCTTTTTTGGGGTCTATTTCAAGGAAATTTTACGTTCATGATTGAAAATCATGTTTCCTTTATTCCCTCTAATGAAAATTGAAAAGTGAGCTCGCTCTGTGCTGGTCGCCATACCACAAATACCCATACTAGCACAAGAAAATACTGTTTTCTGCATATCTCGTAAAAGATTAAAGCTCTGGTACATAATCTATCATTCAACGACGTAAAACTGTGAAAAAAATAGAAATGGCAACAATACCACTCTGAAAAAATTGAAGCCCATTAAGAATTAGAAAAGGAAAAAAAAATAAAAGAAGAAGAGTTCTGTAAAGTAGCCGCTTCTATGGTGTAAGTTTCCTAAACCGAAAACATTGTTATTTCAGCTAGACTGTTCCAAGCTTGGAGCAGCCAACTGAAGGTTTAATTTTTGGTTGAAACCTGAAGCAGGTTTTATGGACTTATTTCTTTCTTCGCTAGTTTGGGAATGAAACTTCTCTAAACGTGAATGAGTTTCATCTGACTCCTGTTCTGGTTTCCTTTTCACCTTTTTCTTAGTCAGAGCACCATCTGCTTCCGTCTTTGCCTCATCCATGAAATTGATTAAACTTCCTTTAGGTTTTAACCTCTCCATGCTAGAAGCATTCGCTGCAGAACTGGGTGCCCAAACAGCCGATGATGATGATGAATTTGGAATTGGGTTGCTAGCCAAGGCCAGAACTGGACCTCCTGTATGTGTAGCTAGGCTCTCGTGTGAGTACTGTGGTTGTGCCATTGAATTACCATTCATCCGAATTGTTTCCTCCATTCCAGGAGCCATCATCTTTTTCCTCTTGATTTTATCCTGATCCCAGAAATAACAAATAGATCACGACAAATCAGTCTTCATAAAGCAACAGCAAAAGAAAAGCAAACTATGCACGGCACATGACATTTCACAAAAGCACAGCAACAAACGGAAAAAGATGCAAAAAGTGTCAATTATACCAACAGCGAAGAAAAACTACTTCCAAAATACAACACTTTGAATCCATGACATCCACAAATTTCTTCAAGTAATAACAACAGACAATTTGTAAACAGTACATTGATATTGGTTGAAAGAGTTGGCCTTTATTCTTTTTCTGACCAGGTTTCCAACTCTTCCTCAAGTAAGACAAAAAGCCACTAATCCTAGGCAGCAAATGGAGAAATTACAGCTTAGGCAGAGACAACCTTATGGGATCCTCACATTACTGGAGTGTAAAAAAAAAAATCACAGGTTCCCCATCCTTGTCAATGAATTCACTCAAATGCAAAGGCACCAATTGAATGAACAAAACTAGAGAGAAGAAGCAAACAACTCCAAGCCCAGACATAAAAAGTCCTGTCAATACCCAATTAAACAACTGCTCTAAAATACACAAAAAGAGAAAGTGGAAAGAATAGGTAAGTGACCATGTATACCTTATGCCGGCCACACATGGCCCTGCGTCTCGCTTTCGCCTGACAAATTGCATGTTTGATCCCATGGTTGTCCATGAAACCACTTGGCCACAATCTTGCGAGCTGAATAACAGAAAGGATTCAAGTGTCAAAATCATAGGAAATCTGAAACAAACATTTATAGCAAATGTGACATTATCGACAATAAAGGGAGTATGATTTTTGTTTTTTATGGGTTGGGGGTTGGGAGTGGTGATCTAATTGAAGACGAAAAAATAGGGTGGTCAAAACATTAGAACCAGAAGTGGTTAAACAACACTGTTAGTCCAGTTCTTAATGCCAGTACCAATCACATACATTATTAACAGCAGTTTCAGATCAAGGCATTCAAACGCCAAAAGGGTAAGGACGTGAATTATTCCAGAAGATAACAAAGTTAATCAAATACCATAAGAGGTGGAAATAAAGAACAACCTCAGCATACAATTTTCTGACTTGAGGGCCCACATCCTCATCTAGTCCCTGTTATCATCAAAGGCATAAAACAAAGGGCGAGATAACTGACGGAAGTGTTTTCCTCAGAAAGGGAATATAGTCGTGCACAAGAAAAACTCAAGTATTTACATCAACAAAAAGGTCATAGAGTTCACAAATTTTGTCCTCCAACACAGCATCCATGCCAAATTCACTTTTAAGGGTTCCATTTTCTCGGGGACCAGTTTCTTGAAAGTCATCAGATACACCAGGTTGTTGCTCAAGCACCTGAGAAAAAGTAAGACACATATTTCACACTATCTCCGAAAAATTCAGATTTCCATAGTTGGGGCTGCTATTCAACTTATGATGATATAAAATGAATTCTTAAAAACAAAAATATTTAACATAGAACCATTAAATCTTCACTACAAAACACAAAATAACCATCAGGGATTCAAGATTATTCACAAATGATGAACAATGGTGGCTAAAACGTTAAGAAAACAGGAATCCCGATAGTAGAAAACAAGAAGAGAGAAAAGCCCTCCTTCAATCATGGGAGTTTTTTTTTTTTTTTTTGGGGGGGGGGGGGGGTGGTGAGGGAGGACAAATTTAAAAACCATACCTTAGACTCCAAAGATAGGACACGAGTCTTAATCATCTCAACAACTTCCTTCTTTATCTGTTGAAACCTATCATCTTTCTCCTGTTTTGATGACAAACTCATGCTAATCATGACTTTTAGGTTTCTCTGTCAGATCCCCCAAAAAAAAAACATTTCCTCATTCTACTGTCAAGAATTTTAGATGAGCTATAAAAGATTACGAAGAGGGGGAGGGGGGCAGGATGAGCATTAAAATGTTGAATACAACACGTTCAATGTTGCAACATTCGCAATGTTTTACACTTGGTGGCAACCATCATCCCTCAAATGCAAGTTCCAACTTGCCTTCTCCTTTCGAATGCGAAAAAGGAAATTAAAATTTGCTGTTTGAATCTGTCACAAATATATCACAGCAGCATGGCGGGCATCAATGGATTATGTCATCCTATTCCAAAGTTCTGAAAATCAGGTCATATAATTGCACAGCTGGGACATAAACTAGTGTATAAGCTTAAATCCAAGACAAAATCCTGTGTTCCTACATTTGACACCAACAATTATAAAAGTAAAAATTATATCAAACCCTCTGCACAAGGCAAAAATATTCAAACAGACACCTTCTTTAAACTTGTCCAATTAAACTCTGGAACTTGCACCATTTCAATCAAACAAGAAACTCAATTCATAATATATGGCACAAGTGAGGATATGTATTGTCACTCTCATAAATAAAGAAGATGCTATTTTGACCAGATCATCAACCTGCATGAAAATTTATCTTGTACGAGGTGCATGACAGTTAATGAACAATTGAGTTGAATGTTGTAGTGTCGATAACATAAAATTGTTTCATTCTTAGTGTCTCAAAATAATTACATCCCCTTATGTGCAGTTTCTATTGGATTAAGTCTCCAATTGAGATTATTTGTCTCAAAGTTACAATCGCTGAGTTCACTTTAACAAATTTAAAGAATGGATTTAAATAAATAAAAATTCCAAGCTGGCTTAAACATGCTTCGACACTAACAAGGTCTGATTACACCTTCAAAATTTCAGGAATTAAGTCAAACAGATCAAATTCACAGTTAAATAACAATAACTTCAAGATTTAAACAAAATATATCATTGGTTCCTATATCATAAAGCTAACATTCATTAACAAGTGCCAACAACTTTGTTATCCAAAAACCATCTTCCAACAGTTCAAAGTCATCTCAAATGAGAACTGACGTGTAAGAAAGGGAGGGGGGAAAAAGCAACAGTCCAGAAGTAATTTCTCATTTTCCTATAAAAAGGTACCTTTAGTGTTCTAAGCTGTATCAAGTGACCAAGGATACTCATAAGGCGATTGATGAGCTCCTTTGATATTTTCCCTTGGCTTGCTTGCTGAAAAATCAAAAAGTAAAAATATTATTTTTTAAAAAAAATTTCAAGTATAAATACTAAGAGAAAATAAAACCAAAAAAAAAAGTATAAGCAACAGTTTCTGTTAGAGTGACAACCGCCAGTCTAGCAACTTTTGCAAGCTTTAGCTTTATTTCACTGGGCAATCTCCTTTTAATTGCTTGGGAGGAAGCATCAGCTTCTTGATTTTCCCACGTAGGTGGCCTTGCTGCAATTTTTTCACAAAAAGAACACATATTTCAATTTGCAGGGAAGTTTCCTAAGAAATCATATCATGAGGAATACAAATGGTAAAAAGCCTGAAGCTTACACTCCACGACCATCTTCTCTAGCTCCCTGATGGCCTTTTCAAGCATCGAACCCTTGGGCCTAACCACAGAACCATCCTTTCTGTGGAATTGGGAAGTTTCCTGCGCAATATTACATTCACAATCAACCACAGCAACAAAGAGACAGCAAACAAGGCCAAAATAAAATTTATATTTCTATGATAAAGGGAAATCTTAAAAGCATGGGAAAGGCACACACTATACTATTAATCTCAGGTTGTTCACATAGCAAACACGGAACATGTGCCCACACTATTAATCTCTGCAACCAGTCCTTCAAGTAGCAAAGTGATGAGTGCAAAACAAAGCAACCTCCCTCGACGGTACCAAGAATTCAAGCAATATACATGCAAATACGCACATCTGTGCAGTAAATACAGAACTGTCTATCTGTGCTAGTGTTTATAGGGCTAATTAGTTTGGAAAGATCATTACAAAGGAGTAAATTTCACAACAACACTCACTGCTTCCTGAATGGAGTGCTTGGCCTCGGGAATATTAAGGTCAGGCAATTCGCAGATACCATTTTTTTCTTTTGATCGAACTGACAGATTATGCTCGTCAGCACTGCTCGCCGAATTTGCAGATTGCACCTTGGTTTGGGGATAAGCAGTTTTATCAAGATTTCTCTGACGTGAACCCTCAGACAATCCACTTGCATCTTTCAACTTCTCAGTTACACTCTTTGATTGGAGGACTCTTGCTTTTGGCTTTTCAACATCCTGTAGTTCTGCCAGAATACAGAAGCATCGCCGTTTAAGGCATCAATAAATGTATATGGATCCCAATTCATTGTAGCTTCAGCAAATTCTTAGAAAAAATAATAGGTTAATTTAAAGATTCTGAAATCACATTTCCTCATTATGTTCGCTTGTCACAACCACATTTTGGCAGAGACACTAATGAAAGGAGGATGCCAGCTTCCAAGTGCTGACTTACCTACTTTAGCATGTTTATTCAATAAAAGACCATCATCACTTTCTCTGGGAGCTTTTGACACATCCTTTTTTCGCCTTTTCTTTGGTTGCTGGTTACGAACAACAGTAGGTTCACTTGTAGCGAGAAACAAGCAAAAGACATCAGTTGCAAGAGAAACAATTGCATTCAGCAAATCATTTCTTTTAATCAAATAACTTTACACACAAGCACTGAAAAGTGAAAATTTCTGCGAAACTAAACACATATGCATATTGCTCATGTAAAATATTATGACAAAATTTGGATGTGAAATTCCCCAAATAAAGCAGTCCATGAATTCAATGTAGCCACTATTCCAGCCAACCAATCCTCTTCTTTATCCTTTGGTTCCATAATATTCAGTTTTATGCTTGTAATTGAGAAATAGAAGGGAATAGATGGCACACATCTCCTTCTATATAAAGATAACAAGCAGTTATTGCATGTAATTCAAAACTCCATTTCTTATCCAACCCTCTTGCATGTTCTCCGCATTCAGTATAGCTGCCTTTGGCAACAAATCAAATAGAGCAAATTGCTGCGAGATTAATTCCTCCCAATTGAAAAAGTAAACCCAGGATTGAACAAGACTAAGTGATAAGGACATTTGTTATATTTTTGTGGCAAACTAAAAGAAAGGACCACAAATGAGTAATTTGCAAGAAAGAAGTTCATCAATCATCACCATGAATAAAACAACTCACATTTGTTCCAGCTTTCCCCTATTAACAAAGAATCCATCGTGCTTTATCGCTGCGTTATCAACTTCAAAATATTCATCCTGCGAAAAAGGTGATCCTTGATGAAACAAAGTAAAACCTCTACATAGTCAAAATCTCCTCCACAATTTACACCGCAAGAGGTAAATTGCACAAATAAAAAGACAGACAAAAAAAGAAGAAACAACACGGCAATGCCCACCAGCTCAGCATCATCGATAAACAAGTCTTCTGTATCATGCTGATCGTCATCAGGAACATCCTTTAGATCTTCCTCATCACTACTATCCTTGCCCTACAAATATCCACTCATCTTAACATCACCAAGCTCTACTATACATGGTTACAGTCCCTCGCACACACTTAGAAACATAGATGTAAACGAATGGTAAAGCCGGACACACCATGTAAAGGCGTTCAATTTTCTCGATTACAGCATTGAAACGATTAGGTGGAGCTGTTTCCTTCATTTCTTTTTCAGCTGGTTGTCCCTATTGAAGGACGAGCGCAATAAGAATGCTACACCGAATAAACCAACTGATTTCTTGCACAACAACCACATTAAACCGAAATACGTGGATCTCATCAGCAATAATGGATGACCAAAGCTATGATCATTCTATGAAGATGGGAGGACTAAGCCAATTTCTGATCCCTTTCTTTGCTCACATTATCTCACTGACCGAAACAAAAACTCAGTAATTTCTAAGCAAGCAATCACAAACACAATTAAGTACAATGCAAACACTAATTTAGGGCTTCTAAATAATCAAGAGAATGAAAAACTCAAATACATATACTTACAGGAGCAATGCGAGACTCGAGGTTGGGATGAGCATTGGCGGGAGGCGGTTCCGGGACCGGCGAGGATTGACCGTTGACCTTGTTCGCGTCTTTCATAAGCTTCTTCCAGGAAACGAATGTCGTCTCCCCGGGTCGTAGCTCCACCGTGAATATCTGCCTCTCTCCTAATTTCAAATAAGACGGCCTTACCCTGGACGACGACGACGACGACAGTTCTCCTCCTCCTCCTCCTCCTCCTCCTCCTCCTCCTCCTCCTCCTACTCTACCGCCAGCGCCACCGCCACTAGAACTCCTTTCCTCCATCGAAACGTCTCAGATCGGGTCACAATTCTAGGGCACGTGAATCGAAGCTTCGAGAATTCAAGTTTCGAAAGACGTAGAAATTGAAAACGAGAAACAAAAGACAGAAGGCATCGCACAGAGTTATTTGCTTGTCGAGTGAGGGGCCGGAGGAATAGGGAAGCAAAGGAAAATGGTTTTCCGTTTGGGTGTGTTTTAACCGGGAAAATAAAGTGTTTTAATTTTCTTGCGTTTTCTTTCCGAGAAAATCTGGGGAGGGCAAATGGTTGAAGAAAACGGCGGGTCTTCCTACTTCTCGCCGTTAGTTTGAAGTTTGAACTCTCTGCTCCGACCCGAAAATCCCGAGAGGTTCAGGACCTGCCGGGCCTCGAGCCACACGCCCCGTCGACCGCTCCACAATTGTACGTGGATCGGGGGCGGACCATGACGTGGTCGTGTTGTTTTCTGGTCGGCGGTGGACAATTGCCGTCTGTTTTTCCTAATTTGCAATTAACTTTTTAACTACTGTTCTTAAGTCTTAACCCAAGCATCAAAATGAGAAAAAAAAAGAAAAAAGGAAAACAAAGTAGGGTTTATTAATTTATTTTTAAAAAAGGAAATTGCATTAATTTTTTGTAATTGTTTATGTTTGAATACAAACAGATTTGTAAAATTCGAATCCAAGAAGGATTTCCTCAATTTTGCTTGTAAGTTGTAGAAATCAGAAATCCTTGTTTAATAAGGAAACATACGAAATTGCATTAATTGTCTTTGTGCCACAACAAAGTCAATCCACATCTTATGTGGAAACCAATAAAAAAAAAGGAGGCGGCTTTGTTTGAGTACTATTAACGTAATCCAAATGAATCAAAGCATTAACCTGACTTATTTTCTAATACCAAATTAATCAATCTCATGCAATCAAGTTAAATAATTATTATCCCAAAAAAAGTAAAATTAAATAATTGAAAGTCGGGTGATGCTATTTACATACAAGAATGACTTCATATACGCAAATTTAAACAATGAAACAAAGAAAAAAAAAAAGCAATGCTTATTGGCTAGTCTCACAAAACATGATTGCTCGTTATAAAAAATTATGTAATTGTGTTAAATGCAAAAAGAATTTGCAACACATAAATATTATTAGAAATTTAAGAGACGAGATCCGAGATGAAATCAATTATTTTATACATTGACATGGTCAACATTTGTGCTAGATTTTATAACTATGAAGATTTTTGGAATAGAAGCAATTCATTAAAAAATTTATGTGAAGTTATTTGTTCCTTTTGATGGACAATAAGATAATATAATCAAACTAAAGATTATTATTTTTTGCAAAAATTAAAAAGGATAACCATACTGAGTTTTTCAAAAATATCACGTTACAAAGAATTACAATATACAAATAAAAAATTGGGACCTTTTGTTTTTGAACAAAAGAAAACTGTTGGATTAATGTACCACGTTTTCGTACAGATAACCGATGCAAGGTAATCAGAGAAATTTGTACGAGACAGAAGAAACAGACAATCAAATTGGTCTACACCTGATTAAGTCACAAAAATTATAAACTAATTGGGTCCAAAATCTAATTAAACAAATCTCTTTAATGAGGGAACAAACAAAAATAATTTCGTCCAGATAAAGTTACGTACACCAATACAAATTGAGTATCGGCGCAATTACGATAGAAATCGTCTGGATATACCTAACAACCATTTCCTTCGACTCTAACCTACAAACAAACACTACAAACCTTAGACACAATAAGGCATCTGCCTCAGAATACAGCAAACAAACACATCCTATGACCCTTCCTAAAATGCAACCATGTAGTGATGCAAAGGAGGAGGCGGCGAATAGGGGTGGCGCTGGGGAAGAGACAGTAGCAGCAATAGTCTGTCTAGCAACAATAGCTATGACGGAGGAGGTTTTTTTTGCCAGTGACTCCAATAGCGATCTCTAAGGTAGAGACTTTGGGAGCATCGGCATTCATAAGTAGAGTTTAAAATCAGTGACAATAAGACTATGAGTGTCCTTATTCGAGCGAGATCTACAAAAACACGTGGGTTCCGTTGATGAAAAAAGAAAAAACATGGATTCCATCCCTCGTCTAGTTCAAGCTATACTATAATTATTTAATGTCTTTACACTTTTTTAAAAATAAAGTTGTAATATTTTCTAACAGAAATTTAAGACATAATTTTTATTTTTCCTCTTTTCCTTTGAGTCCAATTACATGGACAAGAAAAGAGAAAAATGGAGAGTAGATGAAATTATCTCTTATATATATTTTTTATAAACCTATTGTACATAAATTTTAATAGTTTTATACGTCATAAATTATAAAAATAAAAAACATATAAAAATTTATAAAATTCATAATTAAAATGATGTGTAATAAATTTATTAATGATATGTATAAAAATATCTATTTTTGTTCTACCAAATAAAACCTGGGTTCTTTTTTCCATTTTGACCCATTACAAGCAAATTATTGAAGGTGAGGTGAACATGGTATTCGATTTAGGGGTGTTCGTGGGTCGGATTGAGTTGACTTGAGTGTATATCCATATCCAATTCGCTGTCGGCGGGTTTAATAATTTTTCATCCACACCCAATCCGCCATACAACCCAATCCATCTAATTCAATCCGCCAACAGCGGGTTAGATTGGATCGGTTTGGGCGGATTGACACAATAAAAAAAAATTATAATTTTTTCCAATTTATACATATCATCAATCATCGATGTTTTTAGTTATTTTTATCAACTTTATTATTATAATGTATAAATCATATTCATTCGCAATTTTAAATATTTATGAGAATTGATTAAAATTCACTAAAAAACTATATTAAATCGATTTTACTTGGTAAAAACACAAATTATCAAATAGAAAAATTTCTTATTTGTACTTCCGCTCACAAATAAGTTAGCATCTTTCTCTCTCTCTCTCTTTTATAATATTTAATGTCTCACTTGTGCTGTCAAAAAATAGAGAGATAGAGATACTCCGATTTTTTCTTATTTTTTAAAATAAAATTATGTGTTAACAATTAGAGAACATGATGATAATACGAAAATAATAAATTAGTTTTTTACTTTTAATTTTATTAATTTGTAAGATTATATGAAATGTGATTGTTTGGTTTTAATCCGATTGATATCGATAAATTTAATACACAATATCAGTTATATATATATATAGGCGGATTGGGTTGAATTGGACGGATTGAACCCCTCAATCTGCATCCAATCTGCCCTTGACGAGTTGTAAAATTTTGAAACCGCAATAAATCCTAAGTTCAGCGGTTTTAGAGGGTTCGAATTGATTTGCATTGAATTGATCAGGTTAGATTGGGTTGGTTAATTTTTGAACAGCGCTAATTCAACTTATGGATGGTTAAGGTTTTGATTGGCACTCTTTATACCACATTTTGAGTTGCATCACTCAAAGCGGTGGAACATGACCACCATAGATCATATGCTGCAAACCCATTCTAGTTTCGTTTCTAACCAAAGTACTGCACGATATAACTAAACACATAATTTATCCAACGGGATGTACCCACTCCACCTTGTTTGTCCCCGCAATTGTGTGAACTAGTAAAAAAGCCCTCAGCCCCTAAGCTCATGTGTTAATTATCAGTCACATTGAAACACGAGGAGAGAGAAAAAGACCAATGGTTAAGAACGTGACACAAATTAGCCAACAAAGCCATATCAAAAACGCCAGGTAAAAGCAGTTGGCTTAGCTTTGTCTGCAATCCACAAACAAACCCTTCTCTTCTGGTGTTTGAAAGAAAGTTACACATCCTCGAACCCATAATAGTAAGCCCCTCAATTCCTTTCCTCTCTCCCCACTTCATTACCTATCCCCCTCTCCACTATGTTCTGAAAGCCAAGAAGAAAGAAGAAGAACAACAAATAAAGAAGAGAATACAAAGTAATAGGTGAGTTATGTGAGAGAGAGATGGGGAGAGGCAAGATTGAGATCAAGAGGATAGAAAACTTGAGCAAAAGGCAGGTGACTTACTCAAAAAGGAGAAATGGGATCACAAAGAAAGCCAACGAGATCACAGTGTTATGTGATGCTCAAGTTTCTCTGATAATCTTTGCCAGCTCGGGGAAGATGCATGAGTACTGCTGCCCTTCTACTACGTATGTTGTTTTCTTTTGCTTTTGTACTTTAGCTTTTTCTTTGGTATCCAAAGATTTTGTTTTCTTTCCCACTTCTAATTTTTCGCTTTAATTAAGCAATTAGGAATTGACTATTTTCCTCTTTGTGAATTATTTTTGGATGGTGAAGGTTGATTAATTTACTAGACAAATATCAGAAGCTGTCTGGTAAGAAGCTTTGGGAAGCAAAACATGAGGTGGGTTTCAGTATTTTCTTCAGTTTCTCTTACTATACATTTGATCCAACTTTTTGTACATTGTGTTTTCTTGCAAAACCATCTGCTGTTTCACCACATATAGGTCCTTTTTATTCTGGAAATATGATAAACAAACATGAACTGTGAACCTATGAACAGATCTACAAATGGGACACTCTCTCTCTCTCTCTCTCTCTCTCTCTCTCTCTCTCTCTCTCTCTCTCTCTCTCTCTCTCGGCATATTTTATTTTTGTAATTGGAAAGTAACACAAAAGAGCATGATGAATAGTAACATCTAGGAGCAGATCTGGTAAAAATATGGTTTTCAATGCCTTCCTTTTAATTGCAGACATTAGAAGAACAAGACAACTGTTGGTCTTACCTCATAGGTCACAAATTAATATAGAAATTATGTCTACAAGTTGATCTTCAGTTAAAATTTCTCTCCGCAACCTTCTAGGGGGCATGAGTAGGGTTTTTTTTTTTTTAACAACTTGCATTTTCCCATTTATAATAATATATATAATTGGGAGTTTGAAATTAAATTATTAACCATGATCAAATAAAGTCTATGATAGAACAGATCTGCACATTAAATTCTCATGCTTTCAGGGTTTCATCTCTTGAGGGTTTCACGGCAATATCAGCAATTTTGTTTGAGTTTGTTTTTCATATTCAATTTTCGAAACGACATCGACTACCATGTTATTTTGTTGAATCAAAAATGTTTGACAGAACCTTAGCAATGAGATTGACAGAATCAAGAAGGAAAATGATTGCATACAGATTGGGCTCAGGTCAATGTCCCCTTCAAGTTAAATTCTCTCTCTCTCTCTCTCTCTCTCTCTCTTATGTTTGATACGTTTTCAGGCACCTGAATGGGGAGGATATCACATCTTTGAACCCCAAAGAGCTGATAGCCCTAGAGGACGCCCTTGAAATTGGCCTTAGCAATATTCGTGAGAAAAAGGTCATATACTATATCATTGCATTGCATTGTTCATTTGGTGGCATTGTTTGGTAGTGCTAACTAGCTGTTCTATTAGTTTAATGAAGAAAGTTTTAATCTTTCCCTTATCCTCCAAATTTCTCATTTTTTATGTTTAATTTCTTTTTTATTTCCTTTTAGAGCAACAGTACATATTATGATATTTGGTGTTCCGGTTAGTTTCTCGATTGTAACTAAAACTGATATTTTTAAAACAAAATTAATAATTTTTGAAATACTTATTATTTTTACATTTTTAAAAACTAACAGTCTTGTTTCAAAGATGTTAATTTTAATTTCAATCGATACACCAACTAAAAAATAAAAAACCGGGACACCAATATTTTTTTATTCCTTTTATTACAGATGTATTACTTCCTCGTGAAGAAGAGAAACGTAAGAAGCGCAATCAAAATGTGCTATGGTTTTATTGCTCTTTTAAGAGTTTCAGAATTTGCGGAAGGTTTACAATTAATTGAATTGTTTAACAGCAACAATTAATATTGCTTTCTACTACATGCATGTTTCTCAGGGAAAGATTTTGGAAGAGGAAAATTTGAACCTCCAAAGCATTCTGGTAATCTTAGTTATCACCCTCGTTGTTTTAATTTGGTCTTCAATTTCCGTTTGTTTTGTGCTGTGTCTGCGGGCGTGCATGCATCCCGGGGGGACGGATGAACAAAATCTAAGAATCTAAAGTTAATGGAGATGAGACTCGCATACTATATGTAGGAAAATTGATAGATGCATGTAGTTTTATTCTTGTTTTCACGAGGAAAATATTATGAAATTGTTTCTGTGACTCAAACATGTAATTTTCACATAACTTTATTGTTAGGATATTCCTCACCCTCATGAAAATCCCAGAAATATTGAAATATATATTACTTGTAATATTGGCTTAGTTCTAAATCCAAATTTCAGTCTTCAGAAGTCAATATCACCTCAAAGATAACTTTATTGCCCTAAATTAATCAAAGGAACACACACACACACACACACACACACAAAAAGAAAGAAAAAAAGATGTATTCCCCTAGAACTAGAAATTATTTTTTGTTTTTCTTCTTTCTTCACGTTCATAATTGAATTTTATTGCTAGCAAGTAATTATCCAGAATCAATAAATTACTTCATGTTTTGTGATCTCCTTAATCATTTTATCAGTGATCTTTACATAAATATTTCCCAACCTTTGCTAACCAAACTACCTTTTCCGCCCCAATACATATATTGTTACCATCAAGAAAAGGAATTGGCTCTACAGCGAAGGAAGCAGATGGCCATGGAAGCCAGCATGAGAGAGATAAAAGATGGCTACCCTCAACAGGGAGGCGGGATCGGGGACTCCGACCCCCAAATGCCTCGTTCTGCCTTCCGCGTGCAGCCTCTGCAGCCAAATTTGCAAGAGAGAATGTAATAATCAATTGTCTTATCTAAATGGGATCATCGATCCCAAGGACCTTTTGGCTGCCTGCCTGCCTGACTTCCTTTCAAACTTTGTTGCTCGTAACTTATTAATTCCGGGGTTTTACTACCAGATGTTATGTGATCCAAATTAGGCTTCTGAAATAACTTAGTACTGGATGTTTTATGGTTTCTTAAGATGTCATCTATGTAGAATTAATCACCATGTAGCTCCACGTCAGATTGATAACTTGTGTTTATTTAAAGAAAAATATTTAATGAGATTTTTTAAGTATAAATAAAGTAAGATCAAAGTAAGATGATTGAAATTAAAAGAAAAAAATGTTAAATATTATTGGATGAATTAGATATTTACTTTAGTGTTATTTAAAATTAAGTTATATTGTAAAGATTTTATTCAAATGTTTTTTTATTATGGTTATGGTAGGTGTAATGAACATATCGAGGTGAATAAAAATTAATAAATTTATTATTTTTTAAAAAAAAATTTCCGTACAAAGTGATATACACATTCATTAAAATATTATTTTTTTTTGTACTATTTTAGTAAAAAAAATTTCAAAGTAAAAAGACATGTACCAAACCAAATCAAATCATCCACGCCCGAGTTGTGTGACGGGTCTATCTTTATAAAATAATATAAAGTAATTTAGCGGACTTTTTAAAGGAAATTTACTCTCGATTTGATTCAAAGCCTTAATCGATATTCTATAGCAACAAATTATATGACTAACGACGCGTTGATCCGCACCAAACAAAAGAACCAATCAGATTTAGTATATGGATAGTGCTAGTGGTGGAGGATTTCATAGATGGAAAAATAAATAAATAAATAAAAATAAAAATAAAAATAAAACCATGGTTGAGGACGCCATGTTTATTAATTACCCACTTTAGGGGAAATGTTAAGGGGGAAAAAAATGTTTTCACGCACAGCCAATCCATGCCCCGCGAAAGATTCAACAGGTTCAGGAGCGACCCATATATATATATATATATATATATGAATTAGATCAATCCTCGTGTTTCAAAAAAAATTACATAAGCTAACAACTAATGAGGATTCTAAATTTATAAGTTTGACTCGCTCAAGTTGATTGAGAAAAAGATCTAAGTTCGTGCTTTAGGCTAATAAGAATACTTTGATCGTGCAATAATACATTGATTTCATTATGCAAGATGTAAATATATGTATGGATGCTATTTTGCTCGATTTCTGATATTATGCGAGAGATAAGAAAAACGAATCAACAATGTTTTTGCTAAAAACCCGAAACCATGGACTTAAAAAAATCTATTTAATTAAGAATTATTACTAACCTAAACATTCTAATAATTAGAATCTAAACTTATATTAAAAACCTTAAATTATAATTATAGAACCAGATATCACATCTTAAAAGATAGAGAGAGAACTACCCATAAAGAAAATTAAAAAACTTATGTAAACACATATAGTTGAGAATGCGATGAATATATAATAATTTAAACTGTTAAATTATAAAAAATATATTAAATTTAAAATAATAAAAAATATATAAAAATTTAATATTATTAAATTAATTATATATTTTATTAAATGTATCTTTATAATCTTATTCTAAAAAAATTATTACATTAAACATTTTACTCCATACTCATCACTTTCCGAACAACAGCCTGTTTTCTCAGCAGTAAGACCAAAAGATAACCTTTTGCTAAGACACGTGTCCCAAAAATATCTCCAAATAACTTTTGTTATTTTAAAAAAATGCTTTTATGGAACTCACTGGCGCGGGGACTAATCATATAATAGTTGAAGAGTTTGGGGTTAATTTGGAATTTCGTAAAAAGAAAAAAGGACCATTGCGGAATCATTTTTTTTTTTTGGCCAAAGACCATTGCGGAATCTAACGGCAGCTTTCTGCCTCAATCCAAATTTAAATCGGTTAATCCTTAACCTTCTGGAAACGAGATTTACCTGTTTAAATTATAAAGAAGAAAAAATAGGTATGATAATTATTGGATAACGTTGGATAGATTGCATATTAATTTTAATATTACTTAAATTATAATCATATAATAAAAATAATAAAAATAAGTGTTTTGCAGTTGAATTTTTTATCTCACGAAAGAATACAACATAACTACAATAACGTTTGTGGAAAGGAGTATTCTATTTAACAAGAAAGACCTCACCAACACGCACAAAAAGTAATTCCAACTTCCAATGACTGGAGCGACAGTTGGTCAATCTTTTTTTTTTTTTTTGGTTTAATTAAAATTTAAGTAGTATTTAATATTATTTTAAATATATTTTGTATTATTTTAAATTTTTATTTTAAAAAAAATTGTATAAACTAAACTTTAAATAATATTTAGTATTATTTTAAATATATTTAATGATACCTTAAATTTTTTAAAAAAATAATAAAATTTTTAGTTTTCTTAAATAAAATAAGAGGAACAATTTGTTTTAAAAAAAAAAGTTGAAGTTGTGAACTTTCGGAAACTTTACCTGCGAGCAAAAGCATTATCCTAGCGGAAAATAAAAAGAAAACACAACTAGTCCGAATATTAATTACAAAGAGGTTGAACCTTTGGTTTTGGTATAACTGATTCTTGTCAGAGAGCAGATATTTGAATTGGTTACATAATGGTTTCCCTGTCAGAGGATTGTTGTTCCTTCGCATTCGGGATTCTTAAGGCTATACCAATAAGGGGTCCTTGGGTTGGGGATAAACAAGTTTAAGAAGAATTCTGCTTGGGATCCTGAGGCCACAAACACCCCCAAATTGTAATCTAACTTGAAAAAGTTTCCAAGATTTTATCCTAACATACAGATGGGAATGCCGGAAGAGGTGAACAACATTCATTGGGTACAATTGTGGACTGCTTGATGTCGTTACCTATTATAAGCTCTCTCATATTGGAGGGTCTTCCACCGGGTGTGTGTCAGTTGGTCTTGGAGGATATTAGTGAGGTTGCGTTGCCCCGATCTGTAGTCGTTTAAATTGGGTGTTTCACCCTCCCATTCACCAAAAAAAAAACAAAAAAATGAAGCTCCCTCACAGCGTGCAACTCTCATTCCTTCATTCTCCTCCCCAACAGGTAAACCTTTTACTTTGCTAACTTGACCGTTGATCACAGATGAAAAGAGATGTTATTTAGTTGATGTCAATACGGGTTTGGAAGCCAGTTCTGCAGGAATTACTCAGTTATCTAATGATGTTTCGTGTACTGTTTCTGAAATTCTAACTGTTATAAGCGGTTCTCCAACTCATTACCTTCATGTGGAGTTGCTATATGAGTTTTCATTGGTATGCTAAGACCGAGTCATATCCAGAGAATGGGTACAGGTTTAATTCAGAATTAGATTCATCTTAGTTTGTTGTGTCACCACTGCGAACAAGATGATCGGGACCAAAGACACCGATTGGGTGCAATCATAAGAATATTCCTGTCTCTTTCTCTCTCCCTCTGGCACACACACACACACACACACACACAAAAGAACACCCAAAAGCACAAAGAGAAACAAAAGGATGAAAGTATTAGCTTCACTTGCTCTATTTTTGCCTCATTTTACACTCATTTCATAATATCTCCTTCATTTACTGATCACCCTAACCATCTTGTCGGGTGAATCGTTATCATTCATCAATATCTTCCCAGAAGACTTCTGAAACGAACAAAGCACCAAGTTTTTGCAAATGTTCTGTATTTTCTCCACCCATTGAAGTACTTTCCTATTACCTTTCTATAACTAGGCCTCTGCTTTACCAAGATCCAATACCGAGCAGTATTTGGCCTGCTACTTATATACTCGTCTTCCAAACCCAATAGCAACAAGCGAGCCAACACAGGAATGAGCATAACGTCGGCCATTGAGAACCCTTCCCCAGCTAAATATGTTGTTTCATTTAGCTTCGCTTCAACTTCATCGAGAAGCCTAATAAGATGTTCTTTGCTTCGTTTCAGGACTTCTGGGTTTTTCAGCTTGTCTTCTGTTTCGTATGCATTTTTCAGCTTTTGGTGGTAAGCACTTGCTAGATCAGGGGATTCTGCCATCCGAGCTATTACCACTCGCCTTATGAATTTGGAAACTGTGTGACGGCATTTCTCAGGTGCATGGGAAAGGGTGAAAAACTTGGGGTTCCACTCTTGTATCTTTTGCATCCATACTACAACTTCTCTGCTGCTAGAGGAGCCCTGATCAGCACCCGAAGAGACAACTGCAATTCTCTCTATGTACCTACAAATTACATTATCACTTTAAAAATGTTCCCTCATCCCTGTAATGTGGCGTAAGCAAAGTCAAAAAGTTATTGAAACCGAAGGGTGCTTCTATTGACAATATATGCTCAAGAATCAAGACGTTAACGGAGTCATATATCAGGCCAGGCAAGAAGCTGCTTTCATATAAAGTCATACATTCCATACAACGCAAAGAGAGAAGGGAGAATAAAAGACTAGACATACTGGATTATCTCTATAGTGTCAAAGATGATGTGGGCGCCATTCTGAAAAACAGGGAGTTTTGCACTCGGATTTTTTCTGAAGAAAGAAGGGTCCATATTCTTGCCAGTAAGGGGATTGACATGGTGCGAAGTGTAGTCGATGCCCTTCTCCTCCAAAGCAAGTCTCACCTTCTGACTATCCAAAGAGTATGGGTGGTGATATAGCTGCATGATTCGATTAGCACTCTCTTACGGGGTATTATTTCTAGCGTAAAACGTTGAGCTTTCACTCCAATTATGAATTATCTTGCAGCTGACATCCAATATTAGAGAATATGTTCAAGATCTGCAACAACTGAGACATAAGGAAAATGTAAATCACCATTTTTGTTATTTCTTAAGCCTTTTGTTTGGGGAAGAATATGCTTCAATCTGTTTTAAGGAAAAGTTGAAGATCAATAATAGACATAAAACTACAACTCCACAAGATCTTTCACATAACCAATAAGACAGATAATTAATGGGGAGGCATAAATCCCAAACTAAAAAAGTATGCACTCTTACTAAAATAGGAAGACACAATAGATCCAAAGCAGGACATGCTATCCCATACAAAAACATGACAGGAGGGATCAAACATGAAATAAACAATAACCATTACTTGAATACCAATATTCTAAAAGAAAATAATTATTTTCCTGACAGCAACCTTCATGTGTGACTTTTATATTTTCACAATGCATCCAATCATAGAAAGAACTCAACGATCTGAATGCCTGTCAACCTATATCAACAAGATTAGTAGCCATATGCACAAAATTATGCTAATTAATGTATTAAACATAGCGACCGTATCAACACAACGCTACCCTGCATATAACCCAAAAAAGATAAACGTTTTCCAGAAGGTTTAGTCCTAATTACATGACTATTAAGAAATTATTACATGGGCAAAATGCCAGGTAGTGATCCCACTTTTTTTTTTTTTTTTGATTAACATAACCCCAAATTGATTAGCTTTTATCAGAGCCTCTCTCGGAGCCTCACAGTAATAGGTAATCCCACATTGATTAGCTATCACTGTAAGGCTCTGAGAAAGGGTCCTCTCTATCATTTGAAAATTCCACAAGCAAATCCATCAGAGAACAAGCAACCCAGATCCTATATGATGTCACACCATTCATAACTTGAAGCATTGGTGTTCAATTTGTGTGTCCAACACGAAAAGAGAAGCCCCAACAGAACCAAAAAAAAAGAAAAAAGGCAAGGACAGAATTTCAACAAAACCTGCATTCAATTTACAGGCGGAACAGAACAAAGGAGGAACCTTTTCAACTAATGTCCGCAGCAAAATTGGTCCCATCATGACATAACGTTAACAACCCAAGTCAAGAAACGAGAGAACTTGAAAAAAAAAAAGGAAAAAGAACCAAACATAGAGGGAACGAACTGACTGGGAGAGGAAACCGTTGACAGATGTGAGACTTACCCGGAAAAGGGAAGACTGGAAAGTCCAACGCACAGGTTGTTTTGCCTGGTCTCTTTTCTGTTTTGCTCTCTTCTTTTAGAATTGTCTGCGTAGAAACCACTACCAGAAAGAAGGAGAGAGAAAGAGAGAATAAAAGGCTAAAAGTGGGGTCGGGGGGGGCTTGTGGGGAGATTCCAGTGAGAAGTGGGGTAGAAAGTTACCAACTGGAAATATGGCATTGGAAAGTGCAACCGCAAGTTCCCAGTTTCAACGCCTCTATGGTTCCGTGGCGCGTGTACCACTGCTTATCCTGACATTAAGAACTGGGTTTAGGACAAAAATAATAATAATAATAAATAGAATTTGGTTATATGATCATATAATTTTATTTTATTATATTTATATAATTTTTTTATAATTATTGACTTTTTTATGTAATCATAAGAAAAAAATATAAAATAAAAAAATAGTAATACTTATTGTATTATTTTTTATCGTTTCAGTTACATAAAAAATGTTCGTAATTGTAAAAAAAATATGTGTAGACGCAATAAAAAAAAATCGTACGTCCACCAAATTTTTTTCTAATAAATGAGCAAAATAATTTGTAAGAAATTGGAAGACGCAAGACAAAACTTTCATTTTCCCTTTTATTTTTATTTTTATTTTTTTTATTAAGAGCTCAGTTCTATGATAAGTACAAAAATAAATTTTCCTATACTCATAAATTTCACTTTTTTTTTTAATTAAATTTAAAATCTTTATGATGAAAGTCTTGATTTGATCATAATCTCAGTCACGCGCTAGATGTTGAAGTTGTAACTTGTATATGCTTTGTTTTGTCTTTTTGTGCTTCGCCCAACATTTCCAGCCAATTATGGCGGAGGTGCCCAAACACATGGAATTGACACTCCAAGAAGAAATCTGCGTTTTTTAATTTTCTTTTTCTTTTTTTTCCTATGAAGAGGCCCATTATTTAATTTTCTTTTCATGCTAAACGGATGCTTCAAGATTCTAGTATCGTCAAAATTAACTGATTTACATGTTGTTTCTGAATATTGAACAATGGCAACGTATAGTATTGACATCAACTTATAAAATTCGGGTGTGTAGAATTCAAAATTGCAAACCCTTTTTGTTTTTTTTAAATATGAAAAAAAAAAGTATGAGATCTCACATCTTATTAAAATTATACTAATTGCAACGCACAATGAGTTAAATTTTTATATCAAACTTATCAAAAAATAAATTCTACGATGCTTAACAATAATCACTAATCTCTCTTATAATTATATGAAAACATATGTACATTTAATGTACCAAAAAAATCAAAGATTTGAACTAATGACCTTATGATAAGAATAAGAAGTGATCGGGCTGAAGAATACCTTAAGATTTAAAGTCCAAGCGATAAGATATTCGTCAAAATTATAATTTTTGGGTACTTGATAAAAGAAAATTTTTGTGCACTGCAATTTTATTCCTCTTGGAGATTGTTATTTCATTGAACCTTTAAATCTGTGCCACAAGTCTGTGCTACAGTTTGCTTCCTTTGAAATTGTATCAAACTCCTTTCTTTTTCATTTCCATTTTGGTTGGAAATGAACTTCTGAGGGAGTAATAATCTTCGGCTGTGCCAGTTTATTTTTGTAGCATCCTTTTTCTTTTCTTGGGTCAAAATGGAGGCTATTACACCATAAGTGGAGCAAACTAAGCTGACAGCCAAAAATACTCAACGGGCCCGCAGACGAGGCCAACACACCCCAGCTCTATCTTGATCCAAGAGGGGGACAATAACTGGAGGAGCTTGAGATAATTCATGAAAACCCATAGGAAGCTTCGCACCATATTCTGCCAGTCAATCCGGTGGTTTGATCCCTTCCCTAGACACATGCGTAAAACGTTGGAGGCCAATCCTGACACATTAAGTCACGGCAGAAATTAACCAAGTTAGCACCAGAGAAGACCGAATCAGGGATATCGATTTTATAAATTTTAAATTTTTATAATTTTTTATATATAAATTCTAATTTTTTTTCAAATTTTATTAGAATTCTAAAATTTTTAATTTCGTACTAAATTAGTTTATTTGTTAATAAAAAGTGATCAATCTATTGAAAAATGATTTTGACCTTACAAAAATTATTTAAAAAAATATTAAATACATTAATTAAAAATTTTTCTATCAAAAGATATATATTTTACATATTTAATTCGTATATTTTATTGATTAAAAAAAATTTATATGCATATTTATTGATAAAAAAATATTTAATTTATTTATTCAATTTTTTTAATAATTTTTATTAATTTAAACTCATTTATTAAGAGATTAACTATTTTTTATAAATAAAAAGATTGATTTGATAAAATAATTAAAAAATTTAGAATCTAAATAAAATATTAAAAATATTTATAATTTATATAAAAAAATATAAAAATTTAGTACCAAAAAATTATATATCCCAACCGAATCATTCCTCCATTTCCGAATAAACCAACAGGAAATTGCGAATAATTCAGCCCACTTCTCAATCATTGGACTGCCACGGTGTTCCCTTAAATTGAAAGCCAGCCACTCCTGTAAATCAAGCTGGAAAAACCAAGCACGCGCTGCTGCTGGTCGAACTAACTTCCTCCGTAGGATCGCTGCCTTCCGGCAATCCCTCAACAAGTGAAGCACCGTTTCTGGGCAACCAGAATTACAAAGAGAACGAGAGGGTCCTTTTTCTGGCGCTAAGTCCCATATCGGCAAAGAGAATGACAACCTTGCTCTTTATAAACGAGTGATTCTCGGCAAGCACCGCCCAGCTCGGTAACGCGGGCTTGTAATCCTTGTGGGAGCATAAAGTTCTTACGCAGAACAGCGGAAACCTCCCCTTAGGCCTGATGATGGGCTCAACCAACTGAATCATCACGTTTATATTTGAGTCTTTGTTACACTTGCAGATTTTTTTTTTTTTTTTTTGTATGTTTTTTGCTTAATTTTTTGCTCGAACTACAACAGTTCTTGAACTTTTTTGTAATGACATTGTTACTTTTTAAAATAAAAAAAGTCAATATTTTTTTTTGAAAAAAATAATAATGTTATTGTAAAAAGTATAAGAGTCATTGTAATTCCGACAATAAATCAAATTAAAAAAATTATGAAATTTTAATTTTTTCCTTTATATTTTTGGTACTTAAATTGGACTTTTTTTTTTCCCTTGTATACCCACATAATTTTGTCCATACTCACTTTTAAAAAAAAAAATCTTAAATATATCCAATATTATTTTAATAAAAATAGTATTACCTTAAATTTTAATTTTCAAAAAACGTCTAGTCACGTATTTTTCTGTTTCACTAATATTCAAAGTCACTTTCCCATTAAAAAAAAAAACACAATTATCTGACGACAACAACTAAAATTGTCACTCAAAACCCTGTGTGTTACAAATTTCTCTGTATAAGTATCGTAACCATAGTTTTAAAAATCGGACCGGACCGGTCAGTCGGACCGAAAAACAGGTGAATCGGAGGTCGGACCGGTCCGATTCTCTGATAAAACCGGAATAGGAAATGAACCGTCCGAAAATCGGTGAACCGGCCGGTCGGACCAGAAAACCGGTGAACCGGCCGGTCGGACCGGTGAACCGGTAACAAGGTCATCTTGATTAAAACGACATCGTTTTATTTATTTATTTGGATTAAAAATGAGAATAAATAATACTTATTTATATTAATGAAAAATGTAATATTTTTGAATTATATATTGACTCTATAATATTTATTTTTAGATATGAATATTCGATTAATAGTTTTATAATATTTTATTTTTGATATTTATACTTTATTAATTTATTTAATTAGAAAATTATCATAAATATCTTATATTT
The DNA here is from genome assembly GCA_037832335.1 of Carallia pectinifolia. Taxonomy (NCBI): domain Eukaryota; kingdom Viridiplantae; phylum Streptophyta; class Magnoliopsida; order Malpighiales; family Rhizophoraceae; genus Carallia; species Carallia pectinifolia. The sequence goes on from CM075446.1 coordinate 15,795,283, forward strand.
TAATTTTATATTAAATTTAAGTAAATTTATATTCTATTTTTTATAATTATACTCATTATTTGTTATTAAAAAATGAAAAATTATAAGTATTAATTATTATTTTATCAAATCAGAATTGACTCGCCGATTCAACCGCCGGTTTTCCGGTTGAATCGCTAAACCACTAATTCAGTCTTCTTACCGATTCAATAATCGGTCCAATTTTTAAAACTATAATCGTAACTGACAAGATCACGTCGACGTCATCAGGAGCCTGAAGATCAGTGGTTATGGCATTGACAGATAACCAGTGGTCCAATAACTCTGTAGAGCCATAATTCTGAGTCGAGGTCGTCTGCTTCAATTGGCGGTACTTCATCAATGCCATGGCACCCCATTTCTATTAAAACTCACCTCAATTAGTTGGGGTCAGTGGTTCTGGTCATGGATCCATGTTCGGTCAGAATAGCGTCAAGAAGTTTGTTTAGGCTTCTTTTAAAAATAATGGAAAGAAACGCAAAACAGGATTCGTAATGTTCTATATATTTGTCTGTAAAAAGTTGACATCTGAGTCAACAGGAATTTTGGGAAATTAGACTTTTTTAGGATTGGATCGGAGACAAAATTGGCCGGTGCCTGTCTTATTTGTCTCTTTCATATATCTCGTTTGAATAAATGTTGGTGGGTCGGTAATTTTTGTGTTGAATTATTCGTCGAATAAAATTGGAACTGTTATTTTTGAAACTAAAACTGATATTTTTGAATCAGTTGTTATTTTTATATTTCAAAAATATCAATTACAGTTTCAAAAATAACAACTGTAATTTTATTCGAAATAAAATCTCAAGATAAAAGTTTCAGAACACGTAATTGCACACGTCTGGTTTACCCGAGGCCACAAGCTAAACTACCGCGCTAACCAACCTGCCTGATGTGACAAGAGCATAAATATTATTATTTCAAGTATTAGTGTTTCGAATATTATCTTAATTAAAATTAAAATTAATATTTTTAAAATAAAATTAATAATTTTTAAAATATTTATTATTTTTAAAATTTCAAAATTATTAATTTTATTTTAAAAAATTTTAATTTTAATTTTAATAGAGTCATTAACTGAAACACTAATACATAAATTATGTATTGGTGCTGGCAGGGGTACGTGATCATTAGAGCCTAGCGCAATTGCTGTAAAAAGCAATGGAATATGCAAGTGCTAGACTTTCATTTTATATACTAAAACATGAATTTGAGACCTCAAAAATGAATTAAACACTGAAGGGTCTCCACAAACTTGGGACCAAACAATTTGTCGAAGAATTAAACTAATGGCCTTATCTTAAGGAGTTATGGAGGCTGAAGAATATCTTAAGATTTAAAGCGGTAAAATATTCTTCAGAGTTATAATCTTTGGGTACTTGATAAAAGAAAATTCTTGCGGGCTACAATTTATTCTTCTTTGAGATCGTTATTTCATTGAAACTTTAAATCTGTGCTACACTTTGCTTCCACCTTTAAACTAATAAAATTGCATCAAATTCGTTTCTTTTTCATTTTCCATTTTGGTTGGAAATGAAATTCTGACAGAGTAATAATCTTTGGGTGTGCCAGATTATTTTTTTAGTATCCTTTCTGTTGCGCATAACTCCCATATCGACAAAGAGAATATTTTTCTTGCTCTTTACAGGTGACTGATTCTTACAAGTGCAACTGCTGAGCCTGGAAACTTGGCCTTGTAATCCTACGGGAGACATAAAGGTGATGGAACACTGTTGCGGCCCAGAGGGTTGGATTAGGTGTGGCAAGGTTTTGGCCCGCCCGTTCCAAGTGGAGGGCTGAGCCATGGCACTCTAATGAAAACCTGGGTGAGTTGGTTCCTAAAGGCGAGGGCGTCGCGCAAGGCTGGCACCACGGAACTGCGAAAACCTCCCGCTCCCGGCAGTGGAAGGATAACGGGCCGGAACCACCGTGGTTCACATGGCCTAATGGGCCCTGTCAACTGAATCATCACTTTTACTAGTTTTGGTACTTGATTTGGCCCTTTTTTTCCCTACAATTTTTGTGATAAGGTAAAGGTCTGAGTCAGAAGATCGTCTGACCACTAAGCATGTCTTTTTTTTTTTTTTTGACAGAAAATTTGATCATTTCATTGATAGAGTGAATCCATACATAGCAAGGTCCTAAGTACATTTGGGTGATTAAACACCCAATCCAAGGGACAGCAGCCAATCCTGAATTGATGTGCAATCCAGTCAACAATACAATTAGCAGTTCTCCTAATAACAAAACACATGCAATGATGATGCAGTGAATTCAAAAGCCTAGTAATATCACGTAAAATAAGATCAGTGTCCCAATGCCAATCCCCTCTTTTGCCCTGCAATGCCTTCATGACAGCACTGGAGTCACTTTCCAGGATAAAGTTTTCCCCGTTGAGGGATGCCGCTAACTGGGCTCCAGCACGGATCGCGACAGCTTCTGCCATGTTGGCTGAGAGTGAAAACATGGCCAAGTTTCTTCCCGAGACAATCCTTCCTTCAGAGTCCGCAATTCCTGTTCTCTGGCTCTGAATGTCGAAGGATGCGTCACAATTAATTTTAAGACAGCCCTGTGGGAGAGGCTTCCATTTGCAAACCGATTCGACTAGCTGGTCTTCCTGGGTCATCGTTCTAGCGATCGAGCATTGTTCTTCCTATGCTAGCAGTGGAGAGCCACCAATGCCATGTTGTCTGCTAAAAGACCATTAGCCAACCTGTACGAACAACCCTCCCACCCTGAACTGAAGCATGTCCGAAATAGTGGTGGATAATTCTGTGCATTTACCCTAGTCACATGAGAGAACTTTGTATGGGATCAACCTTTCTTCATACTAATTTTAATTAACCCAAAAACAAAAATAAGAGATTTTCCTATTTGGCAATGCACAATTCCTCCCTTGTCACCACCCCATCAATGATAAACAAATATCGACAAAATAACATCCAAAACTTTTTTATGATATACTTCTTTTCTTTTAGTTTCATTTCTTATGCAAAAAATAAATATTGAGTTGGTGTTATTTTTAATATAAATAGTATTACCTTAAATTTTAATTTTAAAAAAATGTTTGGCCACATATTTTTCTGTTTTACTAATATTTTAAATTACTTCTCCACTCAAAAAAAGGCGGAGTCATCTGACGAGAACAACTAAAATTGTTCTCCGAAACCCTGAGTGTTATAAATTTCTCCGTATAAGTATCATAACTGACAAGATCACGTCGACATCATCAGGAGCCTAAATATCAATGGTTATAATGCATTGAGATATAATTATTAGTCCAATATCTCTGCCCTGGAGCCACAATTCTGAGTTGAGGTAGTCTGCTTCCATTGGCGGTACTTCATCAGTGCCACGGCACTCCATATCAATTAAACTCAGCTCAGTTGAACGCCGCCACTACTGCTTCTGTGCTTCATTAGTTGGTGTCAGTGGTCCTGATCATGGATCCGTGTTCAGTCAGAACAAAGAGTCAAGAAGTTTGTCTAGGCTCTCTTTAAAAAGCGAAAAGCTAAGTAGATAATAGGACACTTTCTCTTAACTACTTAACTAATGCCGAGTTCTTCAAGTTGTATATATTCATTTGTTAAAAAGTGATATCTGAGTCAAAACATGTGCCTCATTACAGGAATTTTAGGAGATCAACTTTTTTATAATGTTGGACTGAAGACTAAATATTGGTGAGTGCCTATATATGATTCGTCTCTATCGCATGTTTGATTTATCTGAGGCCTCAAGCTGCACTACCACGCAAACCAACGTGCACGATATGACTAGTATTATTCTGGCAGGCGTATGTGGTCATCAGAGCCTAATGCAATTGCGAGGGCACAAAGTTGGTCCAACCTGGAAAGTTAAAACAATGTAAACATCATTGGAATGTGCAAATGATAGACTTTATTTTTATCTACCAAAAAGTGAATTTAAGATCTCAAAAATGAATTAAACACCGAAGGGTCTCCACAAAGATTTGTGCGAATGTTAGATTATTATAAAATCCACCCATTGCTTTCTTGATTGAAAAATTGACGATTAATACTATAATTTCAATCTTGGTCGAAGTGGGCCTATGCAGGAGGATCTCGACTGTAAGTCTGTAACAATCATATCTTGATTACCTCATTTGCATATAGTAACCATCCAAGAAACTCTGCCTCTCGAGGGCAAGCCCACATCAATTGACAAATGACAAGCTTTCTTTAGTTTTCGGTCACTTAAAATACCATTAGTTAGTTGGAGAGAATTGAGTCGGAAAAACAAGTTAAGTGTTTTTTAACGTGTTTACGTAATTTTATTCATTTCTTTTGCTATTACACCTAGCCTCCTATTACTTTGTTTTGCTTTGGTTAATGTGTTGTTTTGGACTTCCAAACCCCCAATTTTAAGGGCCATTGTTGGAAACACAGAACTCCAAGCTGAGTATCATAATCATTATGCAATTTTGCGTACACCCAAAACGTTTTTATGAATTTGAGATGGATATCACATTGCTTTCTTTGGCTTCCCTGGTCCCTATGCAGACACTTTACGTATGCCTAAAGTATCCTTCGTCCCTTTAACCATGTGAGATAAGATTTGGTTTGTTTGGGGAATTGTGAGTGAAACTGTGAAACCCATCTTCCATGAGAGAATTGGTGCCTTGTTTCCAAGCATTTTCCAGCCTCTGCCTTCGCTTGCCCCTTATTTTGGGTGGAGTGCCAATTAGAATCTTCACCGTTGCGTTGCAAAACCAATTATTTTCTAAAAACAATTTGGTATTATTTAACTAGTTTTAGTACAAAGTGATATACACTCATGCAAAAGTTAAAAAGATAAAAAAGATAAACTCTAATCTATCATTAAATAAGACAATTTAATTACTTCTTATTACTTATTTAAATTTATTTAGTCTTTTTTTTTTCTTTTTATTTTTTGGGTACCAAATAATCAATCACAAATCTAATTTTATGGAGATAACTCTCTATATTCTCACATATTTCACACACCCTTTTAAAATTAGAATTCGATATCTTAAAAATAGAGATATAAATTCTTAATCACTAGAATCTGCTATGAGAAATTGAATGGAAAAATTTTAAACTCATGAAAAGTTTTTCTAACTCATTAGAAACCCAAGAAATCCTTGCATTACATTTGCATGATTAGAACCTGAACCCGCTATTCCTCCTCCTTATAAACCGCAAATGGGCGTGGACTTGAAGTAACTATCAACTACGTGCTTGACCATTATTTGCGGCTTGGGCTATCCCCATGCGGAACATGCATACCTAATCCATGACCAGCGATTAATCATAAGATAATATTCTCTTCGGACTAAGAAGTGTGACGAAGGTGCACATGCACTAACAGTCGGCTCACTTATGGGAGAGTCCAACAATAATTGCTCAGTAGACATGAGACTTCGCACCGCCATGTGTTCCTATCTCCCTTCTATTAGAATCTCTAAGTTCTCTGCAACAGTCCATACATTACCAACAATGTGGTGGTCGCACATCGAGGCCCACAAATATACAAAGATATTAAAATTATGATATGTTTTGTTTGATACTATCCGTCCAAAGAGTCAAAGACTCGAAAAGCCCCACAAGATTTAGCAAAAAGAACACAAAGTCTTGGCCCCAAAATTCTTTTTGCTTTTTTTTTTTTCCCTCTTAATTTGGTCTATATTTACAATTTTATGGAATGGGCAAGTAGGGATTTTAGCACCCCTTGACACGTGAGATGTCTTATGCCATACTTGGATCCACCGACATGTCCCGGCGTGCCATGCAGATTGCAGTGCAAATGAGCATGGGTAATAGCTCTAATTAATATAAGTAAGCGAAATTCATTGCGACGAATTAGACAATTGGACGGCCAGAATTGATAGTTTGACATTTTACATAATTGACTTAAATGTGAATTCTTGTACCGGCATTTACTCTTCGTATTACAACATATAAATTTCCTCACCTATAATTGAGCTTGAAAAACTAATGGGCTAGCTGTTAAGTTTTAGATTCGACAATTAGTGTAATATGTGATAACAGAGTCACTCTCGAACCTACTAATACTCAAGTAGTGAGTTTTTTATATAGATAAAATTGAATGAGGATATCAATAGATGATTCCTAATTTCAACTCATAAATACGATGACTAATATATCTGTAAAATTTTTTTTTTGTTAAAAATAAAAGACAATTAGACGCGAATTTATATCCCTCCATCTTAATTTTTATTTATAAACATATCTCCACCAACCTATGCCGAGGTAAAAAAAACCGGTGAGTCCAATTCTGCATTAATTTAACTTTTTTTTTAATTTTTGTTAAGTCCATGAAATGCGTACTTCTCTAATTTGTCGCAATATGTGATGGGCAGGGGTGGACCACAGGTGACTTGAGCTGGAACCCACCCATCACATTCAGGGCGGAGGATCGTCGGTGAGATGGAGTTTTCATTCGGGTAAATGATCAACCGGCGCAATAAGCATTTTTAACTATCCACATAATGATATAGTTTTTTTGTTTTTGAGAAGACACATAATGATATATAGTTACTCTTTCTAGAATTTTAATCCCCTTTTTCTGAGTGACTTCAATCAAAAATGTCAATTTGTAAGTAACCTAGAATTTTTTTCGTTCGAGAGAGGGAGAGAATTTCTTGCTTTTTTGTCGAAACAAATCCTCAATTTTCAAATATATTGAAATTCGAGCCCTAATCGTTTTAATTAAAAAAATTATTATTTCTATCACTTTAATTTTATAAATTAATTTAGTTACAAATTATCATTTAAAATAATAATTTATGATAATTTGATATACTTTTTTTTTACTTTTAAGTTAAATTTAAATTTTATAAATAACGTTTTGAAATTTTAATTCTTAAATTTATTTAATTTAACAGTAATTCGTGTATTTTAAATTTAAAATTCGTTAATACTATTTAATTAATTGGGGAAGCTCACTCGAGCATGTGGCTACCAACTTGTGCAGCGACTAGAGCGGCAGGGCCGCGCACTTGTGGGGCTCGCAAACCTTAAAGATGACACGTGAACGGTATTTGATCGGGAATCACGTGATTAACGGTTGCTTTCCGTTCTAAGCGCGGCCGAAAGACGCTTTCTACGCAGTCACGAGGCACGAGCGGCGAGCTACTAGTTATTATTTCACCGGCGACGGGTGGGTTCCATTCATCGCCGCCCAAATGAATGAATGATCTTCACACATTGAAGTTCCATTTTTTTTAAAAAAAATTGGAACTTGTATCTATGCTTTGTTTGGTTTTACCGTTAGAATCGAAAGAGAAAGGAAATTGATTGAAATCTGATGTTTGGGAAGATAATAGAAAAGGGTTAAAAAGTGTACCGTAATTATCAAATCAATTTATTTAATTTATTTTTTAAAAAATATTATACACATAAAAATATAATTATTAAAATAACCTCAATCCTATTTCTTAAATTTTAATCTACTTATTATTTATTTATAAGGATATTTTTATACTTTTATTATACACTTTCTTTCTCATAATTTTTTCATATAATTTAAATACAAAATTTTACTTTTTTATCATTTTCTTATAACTCTTTTTTCAAATTATTTTCTTTCTCATCACCCTCTTTCTCGTCAAAATCTAACAATCCAAACATACCAGTAGTCTACATTTTGTGCATAAAATTGATTGATGCACGTGGCGTGCAAATGCAACCCCCATAGCCTACGATAGCTAGCCAATGATCCATGCTAGTCTAAATTGTAAAGAATGTAGTTTTGTGGGGTGATGATGTAGTTCATCATTTTCAATTAATTAAGGATCGCAAAAAATGCTTAATTGGGTTGTTGCCTTTTACTATGTTTTTATATAAACATAATCAACAAAAAAAATATAATAAGAATTGATCGTGTGGGTAATGACGTCCTTGATCATGTTGATTACGCATTGCCATCAATGTTTAATGGCTAGTTTGATAGACTATAGTTTATCAAAATATGAAATCAAATGAGCATGTCTTGAAAGGGGCATTAACAAAAAAAAGGGGACATTAGTTTAATAACGAACAATAAGGCATGGATTTTGCAGGAGTTTGAGGAAAACGGTTTATTTAATATACAATCTACTAATCGCGCTAGTTGAATGTTAATTTAATAACACACATTTCTAACATATGAAGACAATTAGCACGTAATCAAATGAGAAGCGTGCAATCCGAATTGTCCGTTCAATATGTCATCAAAACTGGAACAACTATTACTGTGCGGACTTTTATTTTTCGCTAATTTGAGAACATCACATGACATGGGAGCGCTCTTTAAATTTGGAACACTCACTTCCTGGATTATGATCGCGTTTGGATCGTAAGAAATTGATGAGAAAAAAAGGTTGTTAAAAAAATTATGGAAAAAACGTTATTTGAATAAATGATAAATAAATAATAATGTAAAACAAAATAAAAAAAATTGTGAGAGAAAAAATTATGAGAAAATTAAATTATTTGAATAGATGAGCATATGAAAAAAAATGATAATGATAAGAAAGAAAATGAGAAACAAAATTATGAGAAAAAATTGTGTAAAGTAGTTAATTTTCAAATAGATGAGAAATATGTTAGAAAGAAAATTATGAAAAATAAAATAATATATCAATAATTATGTTTTTTCTCGTAAAATATTTCCTTTGATTTTCCCATAAACCAAACACACTGTTAGAGTCTTTGCGACAGGAAGTCATATTTGAAATGGCTATCCCTCAATGTGTCTCACCCTTCTGTAGTTTTGCTCTCTATTTTATTTCTCCTTGTCACTATTTCAGAAAAAATAAGTAAATAAATAAAAGGAAAGAAGCAGGCATCATGGAGAGCGTTGTGATATGTCATACCGAAATTGAAATAGTGGACGAAATTAGTATTGCAATATTGGATGACATATTCCTTTTTTATGGGACGATATTCCCTCTTTCCAAGATAAAATATAAAGATATTGCAACTTTTTTTTTTTTTGTATTCTCTAAATTAAGTGATTGATATGAAATGTACAATAGAACAGTTCTAAAATAATCAAATTTGTAGAAATTAATTTAAAATTTTGAACTTTCGGCAGTCACAACTTTTCATAAAAATCTTGATTAAGCTTACAACAGCATGATACAATGATAAACATCAAAATTGAGAATATCTAATGAATTGATACCCATCTTGTTTATTCGGTTTGCGTAATTGGGGGCCCTCAAAATCTTAGAATCAGCCACCATATGCGAAAGTTGTGGCCAGTCTCAGTTAATTTAATAACTATCAGTTGTTCAACAAAAAAAAAAAAAGATTTATTAACATCAAATCATTCCAAAAACAAATTACAATAACAAAGGCACCCAGTTGTTTAACAAAAAAAAAAAAACAAAAGCACCCAGCCGCCTACTGGTTCAAATCATTCCAACTTCCAACAAGTAGCTACAGGAATAATCGGCTGGTCGCTGTGCGCCGGGTGCTATCTTATCTATATAACAATCAATTGATTATTTTATAAACTTGATGATTGAGTTTTATAATAAAAAATTAATAAAAAATATATTTATTTTTATTATAAATATTAATTATTTAGTTATAAAAAATAATTAATTAATTATTATACATTTATTATCTCCTAACTTTTTTTTACGTGCACATTTTCTCCGTTGGATAAAATAAATATGTTGATAGATTTTATGAGAATAAATTGAGATTTTTTAATAATAAAAAAATTTATTGTAAATATATCAGTTATTAAATTTATAATTAAGATTAAAATAATTCTCATTTATCGTGTCACAAACTCGAATTGTTGTAGAAAAAATACAATAAACTAAACTACTATTTTAGATGAAAATAAAATGGGCGTTAGCTTATGCCTTCTCGACATATTTAATGGTGTTCATAAAAATATTGCTCTCCCTCCCTTTTCCCTAACGCTAACGAGTTGCGAGTCTGTTTTGGGATCTTTAAAAAGCAAACAGCCAAATTGGCGGTTAGGCCACAAGCAGTGAGCCTCTCTCTCCCTCTCTCTCCCTAAAACCTCGAACTATATGATTTTCAGGGAAAGCAAACACAACGGCGACCAAGCAACTCCGCGAAGACGATAGACCCTTTTGAATTTTGAGCCCAAAAAACAACAAAATGAAAATGTTAGAACATGCAAGAGCAGAGAAAACGGGGGGCTCTGGCGGCTGTACGATGTTGGTTGGCGTAAAGCTTGATTCGCAGAGCAGAGAGCTGTTGACTTGGGCCTTGGTCAAAGTAGCACAGCCAGGGGACACTGTTGTTGCTCTACATGTTCTCCGTGATGATGGTGAGTGACGGTCAGGCTGATACCGTTTTTTTTTTTTTTTTTTGGTGGGTGTCTTCGGTTCGTGGTTATTTGGGTGGCTTTCTTGATTTGGTGAAATGGGTAATGAACAGAAATTGTTGATCGAGATGGGAAGTCTTCGCTTTTCTCGCTTGTCAAGGCTTTTGACTCTGTTGTCGCCGTTTACGAAGGTTTCTGTAACTTGAAACAGGTTGGTCTTTTGACAAATGTCGACCTTTGTCTCGCTTTAATGTTTTTTGAATTGGTTTCATTGGCTTGACTACTGAGAAAGTTGAAAAAAATGTGACCTTTTTCTCGTGTTCATTGGTTCAAGTTCTCAAGAAGTAAACTCTGTCTAGCTGAGGTTCTTAGATTTTTGGTTATCTCATTTCAGTAGTTCTCCAGCAAGCTAGTATCTTCTTAGTCATCGAACAGCAAATTTTCTGAATTTTTTTTTTTATTTTTTTTTATTTTTTTGTTTGTTGGGGAATATGTGTTTCAGGTGGATCTCAAGCTCAAGATATGCAGGGGTTCACCCGTTCGAAAGATTTTAGTTAGGGAAGCAAAATGTTGTACAGCAACAAAGCTAATACTTGGAGCTTCCAGAAATCGCCATATCCGGTCATCCACATCTGTGGCTAAATACTGTGCCAAAAAGTTCGCCAAGGGTTGTTCAGTTGTGGCTGTCAATAATGGGAAGATTGTGTTTCATAGAGAAGGCGCACCGGCAAATTCTGCTTGCTCTGTTGGTCTCTCTCTTCTTCTTCTTCTTCTTCTTCTTCTTTTTTGGTTATGTCCAGTTTTGTTATTATTATATTTTAATTCTGTGATTGTTGCAGGGTCTGAAGGTTGTCGCCAGATTGGATTGTTTAATTCAATTCATAGGTCACTTTCAGTGAAAAACTCCAAGGTATCGAGTGAAAAAGGTGCTGTTAAAGCCGGCAAGTATGATCAGGGTGATGAGCAAAAATTGCAAAAGGCCTTAGCTGAAGGCAATTTGAATGTTTTTCAGAGTATTAGGAAGCAGAACAGCTTGATTTGTGGACCACCTCCTAAATCCTCAAATAATTGCTCTAACCTGTGCAAAGAAGAGTCTAATGATGATAGAGACAAGTCTCTAGCTATGGTGCCTCTGTCGAAGGCAGATGCTTCTAGACAGTTACCTGAACTGAAACCTGGTTGGCCATTGCTCCGTGGTGCTGTTCGGCCGGATTGGCAAGTTTCAGAAAAGTCTTCACTGAGGCAGATCTCTGTTGTTCAATGGGCAATGAGGTTGCCCACTCGGCAACTTTCATTATCATCTGTCAATTTGCATGACAAACAGAATGGTTGTGCTCAAGGAGATGATAATTCCCATATAGATAGAGAAAGCTGTGCAATTGTCCCAGTTAGTATGGAGAAAGTAACAGCTTCACCTTCTCCTGACAATAGTTTGAAAAGTCTACCAAAAGAGTTGGAGGGTCTTCATGAGAAATACTCAGCAACTTGCAGATTGTTCACATACCGAGAACTTCTCTCAGCCACATCGAATTTCATGGCTGGTTTGTTCTTTTGCACAAATAATCCATGAAAGCAATTTTATTTATCTTATTGGGGATCAATAATTTTTCTTGTTTTGTTTCAGAAAATCTAATTGGGAGAGGAGGCAGCAGTCAGGTTTATAAAGGCTGCCTTCCCGATGGCAAGGAAATTGCTGTGAAAATCTTAAAGCCTTATGAAGATGTCCTGAAGGAGTTTGTCTCGGAAATTGAGATTATTACCGCATTACATCACAAGAACATAATTTCACTTTCAGGGTTTTGTTATGAGGACAACAATCTTCTCTTAATTTATGACTTCCTACCAAGAGGAAGTCTTGAAGATAATCTTCATGGTACATCAATTGCACATTCTCTCTGTTTGTATTTCGAACTTCCCTACACAATGTGTTTACTGAGGAAGTACCTTTTAAGGTTGATTTACACGTCTTGTATGCTTATTTCAACTTAGGTGACAAATGGAACTTGCTTGCATTTGGATGGAGTGAGCGATATAAAGTGGCCGTAGGGGTAGCTGGGGCCTTAAATTATCTACACAATGGCAGTGCTCAACCTGTGATCCATAGGGATGTTAAATCATCCAATATACTATTATCTGATGATTTTGAGCCTCAGGTGATACACCTTTAACCTTTAGCCTTTATCTTTACTTCATGGTTTGACGGTTTGGATCTGTGCGTGCTAACGCTTCCCAGTTTTGACAGCTTTCTGATTTTGGACTTGCTGAATGGGCATCAACTTCTGCATCCCATAAAATATGCAGTGATGTTGCAGGAACCTTTGGGTATGTAAATTTTGCATTTTTCGGTGTTCATGTTTTATTTCTAGTTTCTTCAGATTACATTTCAGCTAAGGAGAAATAGGAAATGTGAGCGGTAGTTTTCTAATTAGTATCCAACACATTCTTGCTGTAGTTACTTGGCACCAGAATACTTCATGTATGGCAAAGTAAACGACAAGATCGATGTCTATGCATTTGGTGTTGTGCTCCTTGAGCTTCTCACTGGAAGAAAGCCTATAAGCAATGATCATCCAAAAGGCCGAGAGAGCCTTGTTATGTGGGTATGTCCTTTGTATTCAAGGAATTCATCCAGATTTGTTTCGTGCCTCTAAATAGAAATGAATCGTATAATCCAGGCAAAGCCAGTTCTAAACAGTGGAAAGATTTCCAAATTGTTCGACCCGAGCTTGGGTGATAACTATGACCGTGATCAGGTGGAGAGGATGGTTTTAGCTGCCACTCTTTGCATAAGGTGTGCACCACGAGCCAGGCCTCAAATAAGCCGTGTAAGTCCGTTGTTGATTCCTCTCTTTTTCTCCACTTTCTGGTTTTCACGGGCTGTGTTATACTGTGTAAAAATCTTGGCATGAAAGCTGGTTCTAAAACTAAAGCTAATATTATGTGTAATTCAAATTGGATATTTTCTGCAAAGAAGTAAGACGGAAAACTGGTATTGAACAGTCTGAAGGGAAAGTTACTAATTACAATGCTTGTTACATAAATAGTTCCCTTTACTTTTTATCATTGTCCATGGAGAAGCAAGTCTTTAACTTGGTCTGTGTTTTCACGGATCAAAGGTTTTGAAGCTCCTCCAGGGTGATGCTGAAGTGATCAACTGGGCAAGGCTGCAAGTTAATGCTGCAGCAGCATCCGATATGCAGGATGATGAAGGATGTCCACGTTCTAACCTGCAGTCCCATCTTAACCTTGCACTGCTTGATATGGAGGATGATTCACTCTCCATGAGCAGCATTGAGCAAAATGTCTCATTGGAGGACTACTTGCGAGGCAGGTGGAGCAGATCATCGAGCCTCGACTAATTAACGATAATCCAATGGCAGGCCAAAATGCAACTATTCAAGTGAAAATTTATTCACTTCCTGTCAATATTGTTTCATATATCTTATGGTTTTTTAGCTTCTGTTTCCAATTGGCTTGGAAATCCTGCCTTAAGTTTGCAGTTTGCCTACAATTGGGTTGTTGGATGAGAGGTTGTTTGTGGTGTGCCCTCCTCCCTCCCTTTAATAGTCCAAAATAGAGTACCAGACAGATCAGATTTTTTACCTTATTTTTCCGAGAAAGAAGTGTCGGTGCTTCATCTCAATGGGTCAATGGACTCTTTTGAAGATGATCTTATTTGTCAGTCTGAACATTTTGTGATAAAGTTAGTGATCATTGCTTCAAATATCTTCAAGAATGAAATGATAAATGCCCTCGATTAGAATTTTTTTTTAAAAAAAAAAAAAATACATTGTAAGTATATCGATTATTAAACATGTAGATTAAAATTGATCTTATCTGATCATTGCATCTCCATTTAACAATTTTTATAAAAAAAATTCACTACGCAAATACTGATGGGGACACTCCGTCGATGAAAAATGCCCTTTATTAGCTTGACGGTTTCAACAATTTATAAAGTTATGGCACAAAATATGATGATGCTATGGGGTATGTTTTGGTAGTTTGGCACAAAATAGGATGATGCTATGCGGTATGTTATGATATTTTGTAACTGCTAAGTGCACATGAAATTTTGCATGTATGGGGCCTGAAAGCCGAAAGTTCCTCGTCAGCCTTCAACTACAACGACAGGTATCTAGCGCCGTAGCATTATTGTTACATTACGCTATGTTGGACTTCCCCACCGAAGCCATGGTCAGATTCTCTTCCACCTTTTTCCCATCGCCACACCATCCATTAACTTCCAACACTTTAATGAGCAAAAGTCACTACCATAGTGGTCCTGATCATGGCAACTATTTATAAGTCTGTACACTAGCAGTCTGCACCGACAAATAGTCCCATCCCACAAGAACTTCATATGCTAAACATCAATGACCAAGATTAGCTCTTCTACGCATAAAAAGAGGATTTTTTTTTTTCTATTTTGACTTAATTTTTTAGTGAAGCAAATTAACTAACCAGTAATTTGAAGGAACAAAAACCATAAAGAGGAACCAGTTGCTCGACAGCTTTGAAGAAGGTGACGCTTGTTGATTATTAACATTGATGTGAACTCAAAGGTGCCCCATTGACAGAATATACATCACGGTTTATTTGGCTTTAGACATAGAGCACTACATCAGGAGGCTGCTGTATCATGGAGCAATTAAAAACAACATCAACGCAAGGGTACTGAACTTCAGCATGGGGGGAAGCCGTGCATTCAACACAACAATGACGACCAACTTCAAGATGCAAAATTATAAGATCCAAAAGGAGACAAGGGCTAAAATATACATATGTTAGGCTGCAGCGTGATGATAATTCACACAGCTTTCCCAGTGGGCCTGTTGCCACAAGCAATCAAGGAGTTGAATCGTTCATTGATCTTCAGCAGCAGACCTTCCTATTCTGCATTCACACTTTTTACACCTAATGCAGTAGTTGAGCGTAAGCCTGAAATATGCCAGCATATCCGTCATCGCTAGATTTGACTTCTTTTAGGTCCTCAGATATCAGTTATGAGATCCCTACTTAGGCAGCACTTCTAAATATGATGAGTCCCTCCATGGCTGAAATGCTCCTTTATGCGCCACATTCTGGACAAATATTGATGGAAAGTGACATCAGGTGCATATATGTCCCGAGAATATTGCAAAATAATTATAGACAAACACAAGGTTTTAAAACATACAAACACACATATGAGGGGCAGGAATGCCCCCCAGCCACACACACCCCCCCCCCCCCTGGGGGCCGGGGGGACAAGATAAAGAACCAACTCAGTCAGATGACAGACTGTAAAAGCCACAAGGTCAAGGGCAAACTTCTCTGAAATATTCATGCCCAGTGAAGACTGCCCATTAGATTGTTTCAATGAACATGCATTGTTGTCAAGATTACACATAAACGAACCACAAAAGGCCCAGTTATTGGTTCAGTTGGAATCAAATACTTTGTGTAAGATGGAACACTCACCTGCAACCAATAGAAGAATCCACGTAAGATGTTTAACTCCTTTGCTGGATCAGTTTTGGCTAAAAGAATTTTTTCCTGAAGATCTACAAGGTCACAGAACAAGTCATTGAACTAAATATTCAAGATAAAAACCCACTTACAAGGTCAACAGACTATATGTTTGACATACATTAAGCATGTGAGCAAGAGATCTCACATAACATGACTCCGGATATCATGCAAAAGGATATCCCAACAAATTTCACAGAACAATGCAGTAGTTGTTGAAGTCAGGTCAAGAAAGCTAAAAATTTGACAATCCAGAAGCTTTGGAGATTGTCAGTAGAAATATAAAATACAAACTATTGACATTGATTGCAAACTTTTCTGCAATTAATGTTTTAAACGATATATGGTGCCATTCATTATGGTCAACCTCAAAATGCCCAGACATTCACTAATGAGAGAAAGCCAGAGTTGATATTACCGCAATGCAGTTCAAGATATGATTTTCCCAATATCCCTGTTAAATATTCCCTTATTTTCCCGCTACGCGTTTCTCTTTCACCCTTCAACTCTCTCCTGCAGGTCACTTTATTTAACAGATCTCGATGCTCCTTTTCATCAAAAGGTCTTCGGAGGATCTCCATAAGCCCCTCCCTGAACTGAGAGCAATTATTTCTACCAGAGCTTTTTAAGAGCCCCTCACTATCTTCTACCTTCATTTACAAAAAAATATAAATAACAGAAAGAAAAAATAGATTACATGTCACAAGCAAAAGGGCAATACAATTATAGTGGTAAATAATTATTTGGGAACAAGGAAAAGATCGAAGCAGGAAAGTCACATACAATTGAGTCTTTTGCAGTCACAAATGGGGTCTGAACTCCACCCGAAAATGAGTTAACATCCAGCTCAACAACTTCTGAATCAGATGAACTCTGCTCATCCTCTTCATATACAACTTTTCTACCACTTTCAGGCTGAAACACAACATGTCTCCCCTCTATCTTCAAAGAATTCACAAACTTTTCATAACGTTCATCCACCATGTTGAAATTCTTATCACAACACTTGGTTGAACTGAGAGTCTTTGAACTAGGCTTGTTACTTGAATGGCCATTACTTGTGCAAAAAATACCACCCACTACTTTCTTTTTCACTGTTTTTTCAACCCTTAAACTTTTTCTTCCTCTGCCTGACATATCCCTCAAATTTCCTTGGGTTTCCATCCCATCTCTCAAATGGCTACCAGTCTCCATTCTCTGTCTCTTTGAAGCACTCCTCAAAACTCTTTCATTGTTTAGGCTCTCTCTTTCTAGAAAATCTCTTGTTCCCTTTGAATCCTCTGCTATGCATCCATCCCATTGTTCATCTTCTGATTCATACCTGACAATTTCTAATATACCATCAAGCACAGGAACCTCAAGAAAATATGATTTTCCATCTTCTTTCAGATTCTCCAAGAACATCTTATAATCAGGATCGGCATCATCAAAGGAACAATTGTGCCCAGCATTTTCAGTATCATTATCATCATCGCCATCCACAGAACTTTCATGGACATTATTGCCATTATCCACAAAATCATCACCAACAATACCATTTTCACGAGACCAATCAACAATAAATTTATCTCCAGACCTTGCATCCATGCCATTATTGTTTTCCAAGATTCCCACACCAAAAAAAAAATCACTTGGAGGCTGGTCAACAGCCTCAACATTTTCAGCAAATGCAACATCAGCCGTACCATTTTCTGCAGCAGTAGCATTACCATTGTGACCAACAGTTTCAGCACCAGTGACAGTACCGCCAGCTGAAGAGACATAGACAGCACTGCCATCCACAGACCTAGCATGCATGTCTCCAACTTCCACCGGGCTGGCATGTCTATTTCCATCACGTACAAACACATCGCTGCTATTACCAATCTTTATAGAGCCAGCAACAACAATATCATTATCCGCGGAGGTAGCTAGTCCATTGACAGGCAGACCCGGGGTAAAACTATTAAAAAGCTGCCCAAAATCAAAATCCATGTGTTCTCTATCCTTTTTATGGACATCAGTTTGACCATGGTTTATTTCCAGGGGACTCTTCATAATGTTGTCAGGTTCAGTCAAATTCTTGGGATGAACATCCGTTAACACTCCTTCTTTGGGACAACCAATTGGTGCACGGTCACTCTTCAGAGTAGTACTTGGAGCATTGAAACATTCACCAAAAATCTTCATGTAATCAACATCTACTAAGTCACGTCCATCGTCATATTCATTGTCCATCACCATCGTCTTTGAAGCACTCCTTAATACTCTATCATTGTTTAGGCTCTCTCTTTCATGAATTTCTCTTGTTTTCTTTGAATCTGTTATTATGCATCCATCACATTGTCCATCCTCTGATTCATACCTGACAATTTCTGATATACCGTGAATCACAGGAACCTCAAGAAAATATGATTCCCCATCTTCTATCAGATTGTCCGAAAACATCTTATAATCAGAATCCACATCATCAAAGGAATGATTGTTCCCAGCATTTTCAGTATCATTATCATCGTCGCCGTCCACAGACTTGGCATTGACATTATTACCATTATCCACAACATCATTGTCAACAATACCATTTTTGAGAGACTCATCATCACCAACAATACCATTATCTCCAGACCTAGAATCCATGCCATTATTATTTTCCAAGATTCCCACACCAAATGAGTTATCATTTGGAGACTGATCAACAACATCAACATTTTCAGCAAATGCATCATCAGCTGTAACATTTTCTGCAGCAGTAACATTACCATTGTGACCAACAGTCTCAGCATCACTGATAGTACCGCCAGCTGAAGAAATATAGACAGCACCGTCATCCACAGACCTAGTATCCATGTCTTTCACTTCCACTGGGCTTCTATTTCCATCACACACAAACATCTTCGTGGTTTTATCATATTCAACCAAGTCATGTCGATCGCCACTGTCACTGTCGCTATAAATTTGAATAAAATTACAATCTGGGACTTCCTTCAGTGCCGTACGGCATCTCCCAGTGCTGTTATTACCCTTTGAATTGAGCCTGAAATTCTGATTGGCAATGCGCCTCCTCTTCCACCGTCTGGCCAACCTCACATCACAACAAAATTCATCATCTGCTTCTTTAACAACCGGAATCAAATCACCGCACTTTCTCTTTCTGGGTGCCATTGTATCCCACCAAAAGGAGCGGAAAAACACCCCTCTGTTTTGAACACCGAGTGGGCTGCCCGGTAGCTTACAGTCAACCTACCAAGTCTGAAGCACTCCTGTTTCAACAAAACACAAAATACACCATCAACAACAAGAAATTAAAAGTCACTCCGAAAGAAACTGATACTAGACAGCATTAACCGTTGCACCATACCCATTCAGAATTTGTGCCCATCGAAACATCAAATCTAATGGCAAATCTCATACAAAATTTCCAGATTAAAACAAAACAAAAAAAGAAAAGGCAGCTCAGCAACCAAATGCGAGGAAAAGTTTCTGTAAAAGCATTTATACGACGAGGACTAGCGCATTGTACGAGTGACCACAGAGCCAAACGATTAAGAGTATACTAGCAGCAGCGCACCGTTTTTACCAGAATGCAACCAACATACAAAGACGAACTACAAAGTGGGATACGCAAAACGACAGAATAAAGGCATCGTGTTGTAGTTTCCCGCATTTTCCCGGGAACCAAACAGGCGGAGGAGAAAATAACACTTACCCAAGAATGAATGCAGATTTCAGCCCGGAAATAAAGGAAATATCCACCGGCCGCCGACGATGAAGAAAAACCCTAAAACTTTAGGTACCCACATAGGAAAACCCCAAAAAAAGAGAAAATAAAAGCCAACTTGACATCGCAGGCTATAAATTTTGAACGGTGAAAACAGAAGGAAAACGCAGAAGACGAAGAGGAGACTCAGCGGTACAGGCAGTCAGTTGTCTCGTGGTCCGTGTCCTGTTGGTTCATACGTTGTGTAAAAAAATAAGAGTCCCAGACATATAAAATAATTATTTATGAAAATAAGTTTAATTTTTTTTAAAATGAAGTATTTTTTTTAAATTTAAATTTAAACATATTAAGTGTTATTTTAAATTAATTTAATATTATTTTAAATTTTAATTTAAAATAATTCTATTATTTATAGTTACTTTATAATTTTTTTTTTGACATCTTTAAATTTTTTACCAAAAATAATGTGCGAGCAAATTTTTTTTATTTTTTTTTGGTGGAATTTGTCTGTCTTTTTGGTTCCTTAAATAAAAATTTGTATTGTTTTTGGATTGGGGGAACTGAAACGGCGAAAGTCCGAACTGTTTGGGCCTTAAATGGATTGGACTTCCAATTGCTTTCGTTTTTCGGCCTTTGGAATGCTATCTGTATTGGGTGTTGATTAGGCGTTTCCGTAACTTTATTAAGGATAAAATCACATTAAAAAAAAAAAGGTCTAATTTACACCCAAAAAAAAAAAAAAAAAAAAGGTATAATCAAGACCCAAAAAGAGAAAGGTAAATTTTTTGTCTGGCACTTTCAGTACGCTTTATCAAAGTTGAGACCACTTGATATTATTCTCGAATTGTAATGATTCCATTATCTTTTTATAATTTTTTTTTATGTTTTCTTTTAGTATTTAGTGAGTCTCATTGAGTTTGAGTTTATGGTTAATTCCTTTTCAATACCGTCAGATTTATGTTAGAAGAGGCTCTCTCAATGTTACTTTTTTTATATATAAGACTTGAATTTAAAATTTTATTTAAAAGATATTAAATTTTTTATTATTTACACTCACGATTGTTAATATTTTTTTATAATCTTTTTGCCTTCCTTATATTATAACTAAAAATATGTGTAATTTTGTCCGTTCTGGTAATATAAAAAATGAAAGCCGGCTTGTACTTTTTTCATATGTTATTAGGGTAAAGAATAAAAAAATACGTGATATGAAGTCATTAAAAATTTATGACCAAATACGGTCTTTTTTTTTTTTTTTTCTAAGGAGGGAGAGGCCCCATTTACACTGCTGCAGCACGTGGCAGAGCCACAACACGTATAGAAAAGATAGGTAGACGGAAATTAGTAGACGGAGAGTAGACAAAAAAATTTATTTGTATAATTAATTAATTTATTTGTGTAATTAAATATTAAATTATTATAACAAAATCTAAAAGTATTTTTTTATATATTTTTTCGTTATAAAAATTAAATCTCTTGTTATACAAATAACTTAATTAATTAAAATAAAAAAAAAATTCTCCATATATCCTCCGTTCATCAATTCTCGTCCACGTAAACAATGCTCCACCACATACATCTTCGGGGGTGTTTGGCTCTACCTTTTGGAAGGTGCATTTGCCTTTCAGTTTGAAAAAGTAAGGTCATAGGTGTTCGGTAAAAAATTTAAAGGGGTTGCTTATTGCTGATCAGGAGTCCAATCAGCAGTTATTTTAAAAAGTAGGTTAGGCTTATTTTTTGGAACTCTCAATTACTGATATAAATTATTTAGACTAAAATACCCTTTTTTTTTTACTTTTGTTTTACTTCGTTATTCACGCAGTCCCTTTGGTGCTTCTCCGCTCTTCACACATCACTCTACTCTTCGCTTTGGTGCTTCTCCACCGATTGTCCTCTCAATTCCATCACCTCTTATCTACGATTTAACAACGTGAGTTTGTTATCTTCTTTTCTTTCTCTTTTTCTTTCGTTCTCTCTTGATTTCTTTTTCTTTTTTTTTTCTCTCGATAGCTTCTCAACTGATTAGCATATGTTTTTTGTTTTTTTATCAAATTATCTTGTTAGATAATAATGGGTATTGTAGAATTCATTGTATATCAACATGACAACATTGCTACTAGCACAAATAATCATTAGAATTAATCCATGAGATTCTCGGTTTATACATAAACCGTTTGTTTTTTTTATGTCAAATTATCTTGTTTTTTTATCAATATGTATGTTGTCTCGTGGTGCTCCTCTTACCTTGATAGATTTATACATAAATAATGTTGTATGTACATATTGGTCCTAAGAAGGAATTATATTATTTTTACAGTTCAATTGTATTTTTTGCAAAATCTGGTCTAGTTTTCTTCTAGCTGTTATATTTTTTGCAACTCAATTGTATATACATATATGTTGTACGTTTTATGGGCCTGTTATTTTGTTTAGAAAATTAGAAAAGCATCGATTACCCCGTTGGTTTCTTATTATTGGTTTGTATTACTGAATTTATCTATATTTTAAATTTTTTAATAAATTAAAATATTTTATTTTGTGTGTAGGAAATAATATTAGTAGTTACTAATAAAAATAAGATAATATATTAGTTTCTAAATGAAATTTTATTAAATATATTTCTTAAAGTTTTTTATGAAATTATTTTTTTTTTGTCTAAAAAAATAACTTATTGCATAAAAAAAATAATAAGATAACAATTTCTTCGGTAAGTGCAGTTCATAGACATATAAATTCAGTTTATCAGTTACAAATTATAAGTATATATATATATATATATATATATACAAAATGGTCATTTTATAATTTAAACAACAAACAGCAAATATCAATCTAACCAAACACTATAATTTTATTTTAACAATCAACAACAGCAATTTACAACAGCAATCAGTAATTAATAACAACAACAATAATAATTAATAGGCAAACCAAACAGACCCTTCAAGTAAAAAAAATAATCAGCTCCGTGAGGTGGCGTTGAGAGAAGCATTAGTCCAGTGGGTAGCTCCAGCGCTTGAGCCGCGAGGAAGTCGGCCACACGATTCCCCTCTCTGTAAGTGTGGCGCAGCCTGACCTCCCAATTCCGGTGCAGTGAAGCTTGACAACCTGCAATAAGATTGACATGGGGATGTGTAGGGGGCACTGGTTTTTGGATGGCTTCAATGGCTGCTTTGGAATCAGCTTCAACGATTATTTTCCGGAATCCACCTTCCCAAGCGCACACCAATCCTTGATAGAGGCCCCATAGCTCGGCAACAAAAGCAGTGCAGGAACCAAGTCCCCGTTGGAAACCCCCAACCCATTCGCCATCCCAGTTCCGTAGGACACCCGTGGCCGACGCCATGCTGGGGTTACCACGCACCGCTCCATCTGAATTCACCTTAATCCAGCCGATCTCAGGAAAAAACCAGCCCACAGCCTCCACCCTTCTCTTGAACCCACCGCGGGGTGATTGATCATTCCAAGCTCGAAGATACTCAAAACTACGGTCAATTCTAATGCCCACTTCACTTAACTCTTATTTACAAGACTTGTATAATTCCATGTAACCAAATTAAGTCCCAAATGATTATTTAAAATACTAATGACTGGAAAAGACAACATTTTTTTTTTGTTAAGAAAAGATTAACAGTTATGAATTGATAAATGTATAACTACTTTTGTTTGACCATCATACATTGTATGACTATCTATACTATGATTTTCTACTAAATTTCATATTAATAAAAATATAACCATAATCCTTGTTGGTCGTAAAATGATAATTTTACTGCACCATTACAATGTCCAACAAGTTCATATCCTATCCCATTAAATTTTAATTTCTGACCGTCCCAATTAAATGTTTGAATTTAATTATATAGACACCCTTATTAAGCAATGTAAACGACACATAATATGTCTAATAACATCAATAATTTATTTTTTTTAATAAATTTAATAAATTTTTTATAATTTAATAATTCATGCTATATATATCTATTGCGTTGGCTTTTAAAATTTGCCTACAATCTTTTTTCCTTTTTGTGGCCAGTCGCCAGGCAACCACAAACAGTGACACAGTTAACCTTTACAAATGCGGTTTAAAAATGGACAGTTGGTGCGCCTCCGACTTGCTTGATCCGCTAGCCTTTTCCTTAAAAAAAAAACAGAGAGACAGAGAGAGTAAACGTGTCAAAAATATATCAGTCATTATATTTATCAATTTAAATATAAAATAATTCTATTTTTTCTTATCTTATTCAATTACTTTTAAATGAATACATTTATTACATAAATACTATTAAAATTAAAAAAAAATCTATTACTAAAAAATATAATAATTATCAAATTTAAAATTATCAAATTTAAAATTAACAGTATAATAAATTTATTATCTACTTTTTGTGTAACCTAAAATTCGCTGATGAAAGATGCAAGCCTTGGAACTCGAAGTTACGTCTCGCAGTATAAAACCACGCCGGCTTTTCCTTGAGAATGAGAAAGAACGAAAAAAAAAAAACAGGGTTCATGGTCAAATAGACCCAGCATGGTCAACAGGAGTTGAACACGGAGAGATGGGCGGGGTGGGCCCGAAAAAGTGGGTCCCAAAACAAACAAACGGAAACGGTTGGTGTTCCGTGATTCTTTATAAAGTTTTATGCTGACAGTGACGGTAGACCAAACCGGACACTGTCAGATTTTAGTTAGTTTCAAATCCAAGACTAATTCTCCGCCCTCTCGCCAAACTTCGGCAGCCGTCGGCCCAGATCTGAAGGCGGCATTGCAACGGCGACAATGACAGCCTCCTCGAAAAGCGATGTGAACGGCGAGTTCGCCTCCTCCGTTCCCAATCTCCGCAAGAACCTCAGCCTCCTCTCCCCTGATCGAGTAGGTTCTATGCAAGATTCTTGTTCTGTTTAGTATTACATATAATGTAATATATATCCATACATTTGTTTGATTATTTCTTATTGATTTGATATTGGAATGAGCGGCGGCAGGTTGAGCTGGCGAAGATGCTGGTGGAGATGGGACAGCGTCATTTGTTTAAGCATTGGCCGGAGCCCGGCGTCGACGACGCCGACAAGAAAGCTTTCTTTGATCAGGTTTACTTTGTTACACATTGCCATGCGCCGTCTTGCGTTTGGATCGAACTGTCTTTTGTTACGTTAATAAATTATATCGTTCGGATGCCTTGCTGTCTGATTGATGTCTCTTATGAACATTTTTACGTTGTTATTTACTAACCTTCGTTTATGCGGTTGTGTTCATCGAAGGTGGCTCGGCTCAATTCGAGTTATCCTGGAGGCTTGGCTATGTATATTAAAACAGCCAGAGAGCTCTTAGCTGATTCGAAAGCCGGCAAGAACCCTTTTGACGGCTTCACACCTTCTGTAAGTGAATAGAATTTTTCATTAAACAGTCCGTTGTGGAAATAATGTAATAATGAGAGAGATTGTAGTATGACTTGCTTGGTATGTCAAATCTTAACATGTAATTAATTGGTTCTTTTGCGAGTCATTTGAATGGAAAATGTGTTTGCATTGGTGATTGTTGTACAGGTTCCGACCGGAGAGAATCTGACCTTTGGTGATGAAAATTTTATCCAATATGAGGAGACAGGAGTCAGAGAAGCCCAGAATGCTGCTTTTGTTCTTGTTGCGGGTGGCCTTGGCGAACGTCTTGGTTACAATGGAATAAAGGTGACGAGTCTGTCTTCTGCTATCGAGTAATGAGCAAGTAGTTTATTATCCCATATGGTGGACAGACGGTATGGCTAGCTTAGCTATTCTTCGTTGTTTCCTCTACTTAAAACGTAAACTTCCTATCAGCTTCGTCAACTGTCCCTTTTTGTCCTTCTTTTCACAAAATTCATCCATCACAACTTCATCCTGAACCAATTAATCCTAGTATGTAATATTTGTGAGATTAGAAAATTGCAATGAAAAGATAAATAGATGCCCTTGGCATTAGAATTAATATATAAGCTGTTATTTGTTTGTGTTATTGACAATGTATTTACCATCAAATTCCGGATTGCAGGTGGCGCTTCCAGTAGAAACTACTACAGGGACATGTTTCTTACAGCATTACATCGAGTGTATTCTGGCTCTCCAGGAAGCTAGCTGTAGATTGGCACCGGGTTTGTTTTCTTGTGCTTCCCGTGATGTTTCAATTGTGGTCATTTTCTGTATAGTATATGCAATATATGGAAATAATGAACTTCCATAACATAGATGGATAAAGCTTAACAAGGGAAGGAGGAAGTGTAAATAAAGATAAAGTCTTAATAATAGATATTTGGAAATGGAAAAGAGTACTCACTTGAAAAAAAAAAAAGAATTGATGTGAGGAAGGTAGAGAAATGATGGTGTGGATGTTATTGATTGTATGTTAGATAATCCTGCAAATGTCTATTGAATTACATCAACATTAGCACCACAAAGAAACTACACGATTTATTGGAGACCTTTCAACTTTCATAGATGCTTTCTCAGAACTAAGTTCATATAAATGATAAGATACCTCCATAATGAACAAGAAACTAAATTTTAATTAGAGAAGTCCTAAAGGGTAGGAGCAAACAGACAATAACATAAGTTAAGGAAAGAAATTTTTGCATTATATTGCATAACCATCTCTAACTAAGATTGTTTGCTCTGGTACTGTGATTAATTACATTGAAGGCAGAAAAGTCCCTTTCAAAGAAATTGACATTGATTCCTAATTAATTCCGAAGAAGTTGTTGGTCCATCAGAAAATATATTAGAACAAGTTCAGTTCAAAATATCTCTAGTAGAGACTCAACTCTCTAATTTTGATTTAGTTAAAAATATGTCTAGCAGAGATTCTACTCTCTTACTTGATTTAGGCCTGCAAAGACAAATATTATTTGTGCATTTGGTTGAGCTTTAGTGGGAATGATTCTGCAGAAGGTAAGACATCATAACAACTGCTTCACAATCATGTAAGCACCTTAGATATCTATGTAGAGATAGCTGCTAAGCTAACCCATGCTCAAATTCTTATGAGCTAAGACTCTCCCTACTTCATACATTGTATTTCTAGTTTGAACTTTCCAAGCTTCCTCATGTAGTGGGATTCATTTTTGTTGTGTTGCATTGTGAACTGAAATACTACAAAATAGCCTTTCTCATTCTAAATCTGCAATGCCGTTGTTCATTTAGGACTATTCAAATTCCAAGTTTTTTTTTTCTTTTTTTTCTGTTTTTTTTCCTTTTTCCAAAGTGAAACCAAGGATGATTGTTATGCTAAATGCTTATTTTGCTTCTGAGGAGCCTCGTTTGACTCTTAAATCGCAGGTAATTGTCCAAAAGACATTCCTTTTGTCATCATGACATCAGATGATACCCATGCACATACTTTGAGACTTTTAGAAGCAAATGCTTACTTTGGAATGAAACCGAAACAAGTAAAGCTTCTAAAACAGGTATAAAGCAATGTATTGTGTCTTTACTAGTGAGCTTTATGAACACAAAATTGCTGCTTTACTGAAGTGTTGGTAAACCATCTGTTTCAGGAAAAAGTGGCATGCTTAGATGACAATGAGGCCAGGCTTGCTTTAGATCCAAAAAACAAGTACCTAATTCAGGTGGTTATTGTATATCACGCAGTATTTAAAAGTGAAATGCAAAAAGCTCTTGTGAAAATATTTTTATTGACTTGACCCTTTCTTGCTTGTACTAGACAAAACCTCATGGCCACGGTGATGTGCACTCACTTCTTTATTCTAGTGGGCTTCTTAATGAATGGTACATTTGAATGCCTATCTAATTATGCATTAGTTATTTTTATAGATTGTTTCAAAATTTTTATGCATTTGGTTTATGTTTAGTTGAATTTATGTTTTTTATCATGCCTTGACATTTTGGAGTACTATATAGGATCGTTTCAGACACATGGTCAGCCTGTACATAAAAGTAAACCAGAGAGTCATGGTTGGGTCTATTTCAGATAACTTGAACTGAGATGCTTTGGAATTTGTAATCACACACATAAAGTGGCATCATCAGGATTTTACGATACATTGCATCCCTTTATTTTATGTGATGTTTACTTGGGTGCTACTTCCTGATTATTATGTGTTTTTGATCACGAGTCTAGGTGTGATGCTGGTTTAAAATGGGTTTTATTTTTCCAAGATACAAATGGACTTCTGTTCAAGGTTTGGCTGTTTCAAATTCTTGTCTTTTATTATGTGTTGTCATGCCTCATTGCTAGGTTGCATTTGGTTGAGAAACCAACATTTTACATAACTAATATTTAAAATGTAGGCAATTCCAGCTTCACTTGGCGTCAGTTCCACTAAACATTACCATGTCAACTCACTCGCTGTTCCTCGTAAAGCTAAGGAAGCTATTGGAGGAATTTCCAAGCTTACTCATGCTGATGGTATTTTAGACTACTATTGTAAATGGATATACAATCTGTTAGGCATTTATATTCTTCTATGGTTACCATATTTAACTGCTCATTTATTAATGATTTCCTCACTTTATGTATATTTTTTTCTGATTTCTTTTCTTTCATTTTTGTGGGGGGGTTTTTCCTTTTGAGGGTGAGGGTGGGGAGATTGGGGATGGGGATGCAGGTTTGCTATTGGGGGATTTATTCTCACAACTGACTTATGCAATTTTCTTATCTACTAAATGTGATCATTGGTGGTGTTGCTGCAGTGTGTAGCATATATCTCATGGGAAATAAATAATTAAAGCTATTGTAGACATTTCAGATGCTGTTTCGAACCTCTTGAAATGTTTAATTTTGGATGTGTCACATACAGTACAGGCATATGATTTATGTATGCACACTATTGTAGCTTTAGCATTCTGTGTCACTTATCAATCTGTACATAAAATTGATTGTTTAGGGAGGTCAATGGTGATTAATGTCGAATACAATCAGCTTGATCCTTTGCTTAGAGCTAGTGGGTATCCTGAGGGAGACGTCAATTGTGAGACAGGCTATTCTCCTTTTCCTGGAAATATAAACCAGGTAATTTCTACTTGCATACTATAAATTAATTTGCTCTCAAATGATATGCAGTAAAATGAATATACATTGTATTATTTCAAACTTCAGCTTTTGGTTTACAAAGCAGGTTTCCATTCTAGATGCGCGGCAAATGCAAGGTATTTTAGGAATAGTAGCCAGATGTTTTCGTTAACTGATGTGTATTTCACTGCTGATTTCCAATTTGCTCTCTGCATTTATTAACTTGACACACTCAATGTTGTATGTTGTGGCACTGCAAATTCTTGCATGGGATACCCTCTTTTTCATCTCCTTCTTTCGCCCCTCTGTCACATGTACAATTTGTGTATGCAAACACATGTCCACCCACTCATAATACAGCAATATATAAACAAGCTTAACTTATGCATTGCTTGACAAGCTGGCTACAATGGTAGAGGAGGGAAGTTAATAGTGTGGTGTGTGGACAAGGGGTAGTTAATTGATACTACAAAGAGTAGGTGAGATATCTCAAAATGTTTTTTTTCGTTTTTTTTTTCTAATGATACGCACAATAATTTCTGCATTGTGTGAGGTTTCATCAAAATTTCGGTCAGAATTATCATACATTCCACATATCAAACTGTTTCATGCTTGCTTTCTTTTGTAGTTGATTTTGGAAGTTGGTCCTTATATTGAAGAGCTCAAGAAGACAGGAGGCGCAATAAAAGAGTTTGTTAACCCAAAGTATTTTTTCCTCCTATACTCGCTATCCTCGTTGCATTTTATTTATTTTTCTGATCCTGTGACAATGAAAATTAGTTTGTTTGGGATACCTCAATAACCATCCAAAAGCTTGATCTCTACGATATGATAACTTATGTCAAGATTGGAACATTGTGCTGCTTCAAAAACTAGGAGGTGTATTGGAATTCTTTATCAGGCTGTTACTTTTATGCATTCTTGCTGCAGATACAAAGATGCCAGCAAAACATCATTCAAGTCATCCACTCGGCTAGAATGTATGATGCAAGACTATCCAAAAACATTGCCTCCATCAGCAAGGGTTGGATTCACGGTAATTAGCCTGAATAAGGGAAATTGGATTTTTATTTACAAAGATCTTATTCTTGTCATTTGACAGTCTTTGGTTTTCTTGGTTTTTAGCGTACTTCAACTACATACATTGGCGTATCCTTTGATGTACTGTAATTAGTATTGTTTTGTGGCTCTGCGTAGGTGATGGAAACATGGCTGGCTTATGCACCAGTGAAGAATAACCCTGAGGATGCTGCTAAGGTATAACTATTTGGTGACCTTATATTGTCGTTAAAATAAATTTTTTGCTGCTTCAAATGTGCTATTGAAATTTCAAAAAGTTATGAGAAGGATTTGGAGGCCTGAAAATGTCTAATTTCGAAAAGGTTATTTGATGCGATTTCTATTTCATTCAATAGATTGTGCCTGGAAGGGGGAGTGTCGGTGTAATAGTAATGTTACTTCATTGTGACATCGAGGTCACAGGTTGAGTTGCCAAAATAGCTGGGAAAACATATGTAAGGCTGTGTACATCTTATTTTTCCCCTAACCCATATAGAACCCTCGTGCACTGAGTGGTCCCACTAGACTCTGCCCATTTTTATGAATGATCTTAACTACTCTATATATAGAAGTCATTGAAGGTGTACATAAATATCCACCAAACATGTTGGAGCAAAATGCTGGCTGTCATCTGTGATCTAGTGATGTTATATGTTGATCACCATGTGGATAGACAATGAATTGTGCCATATGGTAGAGAGTAAAATAGAGAGTTAAAAATTTGAGGGACGAAATTTAGGGAAAAGATGACATTCATGCTTGTTGCTAGGGAGCAATCATGGGTTACTAACGGGCTCAAAAGATCCTTGGGAAAAGAAGAAATGACTCGACTGACAGGTTTTTGCAGTATCTAGCCTAGAGTTTGTTGTCACAACTGTGTGTGAGTTATAAAAAACATTCTTTAGCATGAGAAAATGGTGTAGCACTTAAAATCATAACTGCTGTGATCATGGTTTCAGGAAACTAAGTTGCAAAATAAACAGAAAGTTTAATGTTCTCATACATTATGTATTTAATGGAGAGTCTTCTGATTGCATTGAAGTTTAAACTCAGCTCCAAGATTGATTTACTTTCTCTTTGTTTGGACATAATGAAGGTACCAAAGGGGAATCCATATCATAGTGCAACTTCTGGAGAAATGGCCATCTATCGAGCACACGGCCTCATTCTTAGGAAGGTAATCTTTTACTCTTTTGGAGGTAAGTTCAGGAAGTCTAGTTTGCTATCTCTCTCATTTTTCCCTTCATATGCTTGTTAGGCTGGTGTTCAAGTGGATGATCCAGTTCAACAGGTATTTAATGGACAAGAGGTGGAAGTGTGGCCTCGCATTATTTGGAAGCCAAAGTGGGGAGTGACATTTTCAGAAATTAAAAGTAAACTCATTGGAAGTTGCTCCATTTCTCAGAGGTCTACCATGGTCATTAAGGGCCGTAATATCTTTCTTGAAGATCTCTGCTTGGATGGAGTTATTGTGCTCGATGCCGTTGAAGGAGCAGAGGTAGGTAACGCTTGTGTAAATAATTGCTCAAGTTTAAGACTCACGCCACAGCCCTACAGGATCTCAAAGAGATTTCAAAATGAAGTCGCCATTGCTCCTATGATCCCCTGACTGAAAGCAGCAAAATTATTGTCTGAAAACATGAGAAAGGGAAAAAGGCAAACATGATTGAGTAACTATTGGGTTGGACAGTTTCACCACGTCAAAACTAACAGTCTTGGATGCTAAATTATTTTAGATCCATATTGTCTTAAAAGCAGAAAACACAATATATTGAACTCTTCCGCAATATGATTCAATATTTCAGTTCTAGCATCTACTCTTGAAACTCATTGACCTTGATTATCCTTTTATTATTTTGTATTAATATCCTATATTGGTACTGGAGACACATTGTTTGGCGTCTAACCTTTATGGGGCTTTTCGAATAGGTTAAAGCAGGAGGATCAGTCCACAACCAGGGTTGGATTCTTGAAAATGTTGACTACAGTGATACTTCAGTGCCTGAGGAAATACGGATCAGAGGCTTCAGAATAAAGAAAATTGAGCAACTGGAGAAGCATTTGACTGAGCCTGGCAAGTTTTCCTTGAAGGCTTGAAGGTGACTTATGCAAAATTCTCTTCACTGGCTTGAGGGTGAACACTAAAGGAGATTACACTAATCTTTTTATCGGCTCATGGTGAATTTTTTTTCTGATGATGATCATAATAAATGATCATAATAAGTCTTCTATTTTCTTTCAGTAAAATTTAGGTCAGGAAAGGTTGGTAGTGATACATTGAAAAGTCAATGGACAAAGTTTCGTGTGCTGTTTTTTTTTTTTTTGTTTTTTTTTCTGTTATTCATTCTTTTTCTGAAGCAGAATTCCTGCTGGTGAAATAATTACTTGAATCAGTTGTCCAAGGCCTGTAGATAACCTAATATTACTGTCGAAACCCTGAGCTTTATCGTCTTGGTTTTTGATGATTTTTTTATTATGACGAGTAATTCCTCGCAGCCAAATTTCGAATTGTTAGCAAGATTTTCAGTGTTGCAATTTTCATTTGCTTTAAGGGTCTGCCCCTTGTCATTGTGTAAGTATGGTATTGATCTGCTCAAACAAAAAAAAAAAAAAGAAAAAAAAAATTGGTATTGATAGTTGATGGCGATCTACCGAAGCTACAAGACCATTATATCGGCATTGCGGGCTATATTGGTAAGAAATCCCGTCTTTAGCTTTGAAAAAAAAAGTTTGATTGAGACAATAATGAGATAAAAAAAAAAAGACAATAAAAAAATCAGCATTT
Source organism: Carallia pectinifolia (assembly GCA_037832335.1). Classification (NCBI taxonomy): domain Eukaryota; kingdom Viridiplantae; phylum Streptophyta; class Magnoliopsida; order Malpighiales; family Rhizophoraceae; genus Carallia; species Carallia pectinifolia. Next base: position 15,827,649 of record CM075446.1, read on the forward strand.
TTTTTTTGGGTCAGCTGGGGCTTGGGAGGAAGGTGGCGACCTTTGTTTTTTTTTAAATGTTTTTGATTGAGAAAGATTTGTTTTTGGGTGGGGGAGGGAAGCAAACTGCGACGGAACTGAAATACAGAGAGGGACAAAAGCAAGTCACTTGCGTATGGTTCTTTTTTTGTTTTTGTTTTTTTTTTTTGTGGATTGCAGATTTTTCACATTCGCTACTCTGGGTCAATTGTTTATTAATATCCGAGACGGTGGATCTATGCAATCCGACTTTATTGGTATTATATATATTTTTTTTCTATGAAAAGAATATAATAAAGATGATAATTATTAATTTTATTAAAAATATTGGACGTATAAAACACACTATAAGAATAGTTGGTTGTTTTACAGTAAACACGTGAAAGAGTACACTTCATGAGTATAGATTACACTAAAAGAATGGATAGACACTCTACATTAAATTTACGAAAGTGGTTTATGAATTAAAATGCACATTTAATTATACTAAAATTAAAGAAAATGCTAACTTTTTTTTTTGACAATTCATAATAGTTAACGGTTAATCAGTTAATAGTTAAAAAAAATAGATAAAGTGAATCTATAAATAACGCATAAAGGTGTATAGCACCTTAGTGGGCAAAGGTCTTATTTTTTGTAAAGTCACAAAGTGGCCAAGTGGAATAGGCTGGGTTTGAACCCCCACCTATCCCACAATCAAGTAAAACTTAGTTGGTACTAACTCTTAATCCATACAAAGAAAAATCTCTAATTATCAAACCACAACTATTTGACGACTCTTTTATTATAATGTTAGGCAATGATGCCGAGCAAAGGAATTTTCCCTCTGTTTTTTTTTTGGGGCTGAAAATTCCATGAACTTCGGTTTTTTCATAGGCCCATTGTATTGGTTGGAGAGAAATAACGCCGTTTTGTAGCTAACATCGGTGCTTTACATTTGTGGGCATCGGGTAAGCTTTAAGATGCGGCACCGGCCAGTGCCTGCCACTGTCCCGTTGTGGCTGTTCGAAATAAACCACCGTCCGATGCCAGATTCCTAGGCATACGAAGGGGCTCCCACAAAAGGAAATTTTATTTTTAGAATAAATTTATTTTATCATCTTTTTTGAATCGATTGTGTATCACTTAAATTTTTTTATTTTAACCAAACTTGAAATTAAATTATTTTGATACACTGAGTTAAATTAGAAGATTATCTAATTTACTTACACGTATGCACATCTACCCCTTGTAACTCGCGTTTTCTTAATGACACATGTGAATTTTCCATTATAAGATTTAAATACATTTTTTTAGCATAAGATTTAAGTACTTAAATCATTGGATTGTTTCAATGTGGTCTATGTTTGATTCCTGTGAATCAAGAGTTAAACCGTTTCAAGATCGTATAAAATTTTCCGCGTAAGCATGTTGCCTTCTTGTGATATGTATGGACATGTTTTGTAACATTGTAGAATCAAATTGAATATTTATTTCTATAATAAATAAGAAAATAAACATACTGTCCATATGATTTTGCGAGTACTATAATCCCAAGAGCAGACGTCCCTGTTTTTAATTACCATTAAACGCCACTTGTATGAGATATTATGTGAGAAGCCAAATTGGAATTTCTACAACAGGAAAATTCCAAGTTCAAAAGCAATTGAATAGAAGTTATTATCACAAACCACGTAATTGAAATCTGATTTGATTACTTTCCATAATTCTCTCCCACGAAGTTTCTCTCAGGTTTCCTTTAATTTCTCTACAAGGAAAAAAGGGAAAGAAAATTGCACGAGTTTAGAACAGTTTGTACGGCACAAGTACTAAAATCTTTTAAAGACCAAAAAAAAAAAAAAAAAAAAAAGTGCTGTAGACATCGATTTACAAATATATAATTATAGTTATCCTTTATAGTTTTAACTGTCATTACAGAATTTTATGCGCAATAATCAATAATTATAACTAAATGAATGAGCTAATACTTGAATTTTATTTATTTAATATGTCTCTGTAATGAAATTCATTCTATAAATATGTTTGTTTTTTGTAAAATATTTTATAGACTAAAATTTTACAAGTTTTCTAACATTTATTTTACAAAAAATATTTTATAGAGGTAAAATTTAAGAAAAATTTTCAGATTTTCAGATAAAATAACTTCTCCTTTTGCAGAACTGAAGTTATTTTCAAGAAAACACAAACTATACTATAAGTAAGTGATAAAGAAAAATTATCATTTTCACTACAAATATTTTTTTCTACAAATATTTTATAAATGTAACTTATTTTACTGCAAACAAACAGATCCTAATTTGGTTAATATCCAACGTCACACTTATAAAAGCATCGAAACCACAGGGCAATCCTACAGCAACATATTTCCATGTGTTCTTGTAATAGGATGTCGCGCAACAGGTCTTCCCTGAAAACCAAAGACCTGCGCCGGATATTCAAAACGCTGGACAAAAATGGCGATGGGCTGTTGAGCTTGGAGGAGATCAATTGGCTTCTGGAAAGCACTGGAGTCCATGTCAGCCTGGAGGAGTTGGGGTCGTCCGTGGGCAAGTCTAGCCTCTGCTTCTACGATTTCTTGCTGTTTCACGACTCCATAGCCAAGCAATACGATGTCGTCGACGACGACAGCAGTGAAAAAGCGGACGACGAGGAGAGCTATATTGTCAAGGCGTTTAAAGTTTTCGATATGAATGACGATGGGTTCATTTCGTGGCAAGAGCTGCAGAGCACGTTGTCGAGACTTGGATTGTGGGACGAGAAGAGTGGCAGAGATTGCCGAGCCATGATCCGTGTGTTTGACACCAACTCCGACGGCGTTCTTGATTTCGAGGAATTTAAGAACATGATGTTGCAGACTTGAAAAAAACGCAGAACAGATTGTTGTCCAAAAATCAAGATTTATATCAATTAGGAACAGCACGCCAATAATTTAAATTAATGGTCTTTGAGTTTTGATTTCTCCCAGGCTGGCGGGGACTTCGGTTGTACAGAACAGAATGAGATCCGAGACCCATATGAAATCCTCGGTAGGTCCACCGATTCTTGGACTTCTATTAATCAAAGATCATTACTTTCCTTTAGATTTTCTTCTTCTTCTTCTTCTTCTTCTTCCTGGCGGCTGTTGTATGTTTGGGGGACTTTTGGGGTTTTCTTGTTTTTTTTTAATGTATCCATGTAGTTGGAACTGTATAGGTTCTGGAGATCAATTTTTAGACTTCAAAAAAAAAAAAGAAAATTGAGGCGATATTTAATAACCTTATTAAAAAATGTTGTGACACTTATAAATCATTTCTTTCCCTTAGGATTTTCTTCTTCTTCTGCTGGTTGGCTATTGGATACTTGGGGGATTTGGGGGTTTTCATTTTTTAATATATCCATGTAGTTGGAACTGTATGGGTTCTGGTAATCAGTTTTTAGACTACAACGTCCGCTCTTTGTCATCAGAGTTTAGCTCAGGAATTGACCCAAAAAAAAAAAATCTAGTTCAGGATCTTACTTTAATCAGACGAAAACATCGGACATAATTAATAATCATGACTGCGTAATCGTTTGCGTAACTCAATTGCATAATTCTGATTTTATTAGTATTAGCGTTTTAACTGCTTTAGCAATGTCCATTTCTTGATTTTGATGGATTTGAAGAGTGTTATGTACCAAAAAAACAAAAAAGGATCTAAAGAGTATTAGTTGCCGTGGCTGTCCATTTGGAACCTAGTTGCAAACCAGCAAGCAAAGAATGCTCTGCTTATAAATTAGGGTTAATTTCAAAAAATAATTCTACTTTTATATTTTTTAATAAATTTAACACAATTTTTAAAAATTAATAAATTTAGTACAGTTTAATTATTTTCTAACAAATCTAACATAATATTTAACAACTAACAAATTTAATACAATTTAATTATTTTATAACAAAATTAACACGCTATCAGTTAAAAATAATCAATTAAAAATAACTAAATCCCTTAGTATATAAATATGATACGTCTACGTATAAATCTAACACAGTTTAAAACTCATAAATGTCATATGTACATATGTGTATACTAGAAAAATTCAGTTATTTGTAATTGATAATGTGTTAAATTTGTTAAAAAATAATTAAACTGTACTGTATTTATTAATTTTAAAAATTGTGTTAAATTTGTTAGATTATAATTAAATTGTGCTAAATTTATTAATTTTTAAAAGTTATGCTATATTTATTAAAAAACATAAAAGTTATATTATTTTTTAAAATTAACCCTATAAATTATAATTAAAAAATTTAGTATCCATATTTTAGTAGTTATACTTAATATTTATATTGTGATGACTTTATTTATTTTTATAATAAAATTAATAAAATATGATATAAAAAATTAATATATTATTTTTATTAAAAAAATAAACATAATTCTAAAAATAATTAAATTTGTTAAAAAAAAATACACATTATATACATACAATCTGGTTACCAACGTATACATATCAAATTTAACTCAAATTATAATTGCTACAATTGCATAAACTTTTCTGCCTTTTTGATTTACAACTGGAGTCAACTCTGAAAGCCTCTGCTGCCTTTGAAAAACACCGAAGCAATAAATTGTGCTAAAAAGTTCTCACTGGGTACTTGGGGATTCGCGATCGGTTCTCTCCAAAATTTTTTTGCGGTTATATTATCTAAAAGAAAGGCAATTGTTGTTTACACGAGTAAATAGACTTCATACATGTATGCATAATTTAAAGTAAAAATAAACCTCACAAATGTGTATTATGCACTTATAAAATTTTTTTGATGTGTAAATAACAATTCTCTAAAAATAATAAATTTTTTAAAAATATATTTATTTCATGAGATAAGATAATATAATATAAATCAGAAGTCAATTATTTTATCTTAATCTATATTTAGTTACTCAATAAATTAAGTATATAATAAATTATTATAAGCTTACTATTTTATAAATATAGGATAATACTATCTTCCTTATTTTTATAAGTAAGTCTATCACATCTTACAGGGTAATATTAACAATTTATATATTTATTATAATATTATTTTAATTAAAATAAATTTTAAATATTTTTTAACAATTAATATAAAATAAAATAAAATAAACACTTCTCTCTTCTCCTTCCTCTTTCGCCTCCGTTCTCTCTCTGTCACTTCTCGTCTCTCTCTTTTCTTTCTCTCTCCTCCCTCCTCTCTCTCTCTCTGTTTTCTTTCTCTCTCCTCCCTCCTCCCTCTCTCTCCCCTCCTTCCTTACTTTCTCTCCCCCTGCCACTGCCCCTCCCCCTCCACCAGACTTTCTCGCCAATTATGCAAGTTTCATTGAAGTTGTTTGTGGTTGCTCTCCACTTCACAGAAGGTGCAAAAGCAGCACGTGCTTCTCTAAGCAATTGTGTAGTATTAAAATTAATATTTATTTAATACTCAATTTTAGAAAATTTTTTTATATAAATTTAAAAATTTATAAATAGTATAATATATAATGACATATAAAATAAATATTAATTTTATTGTTTAATTTTAGTTATTTTTTATATAAATATTAAAATTAATTATCTCTAAAGACAAAAAAGTTATTTTAATAAATAATATATTTTGTCCCATATATTTCAAATATAAGATATGATAATTATTTTATATTATTTGATATTATCTAAATACCGTATAAATTAATAGTTTAATTTATCTTATATTATATTGACTTATATTATTCTATATCATATTATCTAATTTTAAAAAAAAAAAAAAAACTTTCAATTTGAAATGCTACGTCAACTTGTCTATTCATAAAAAAGTATTGTAACCTCGCGGGCTTTAATAAATATTGGAGCCTCATGCATAAGAACTATTAAAGATATAAATGGGTTGATAATTATTTTTCTTCACCGTGGAATATTGGAAAATGGATTGATTCACACTAATCAATTGACTTGCACAAATCAAGCCTAAGATATGTGCCGGAGCAAGCAAGCAAGCTACAAGATTTGCAAATATTTGCCTTGTATCTCTATGGACTAAGAATGAATCTAAATAAACAAGTCATGAAGCATAGAAATTTTCTCGTGTTAGATCAATTTTCTTAACACAAAATGTTATAATATGAAATTTTAAGTGCAAAATTCAAACTTGCTCAACCTCATTATTAAAGACGTATTGGTGCCATAGATTTCTATAGTGAAAGCCTCAAATACTTTCCGAAAGACAAGACACATTCAACTTCTATAACTGCCGCCAACCTCGTTTGACATTCCTTTTTTTTTCTTTTTCAAAAAATACTAAATAATAATATTTAAATAGTAATAAAATAATATAAATAGTTAAATAATTAAAATAAAAAAATAAATTATTAAATTTTATCTGATAAATTACGTATTATTTTATTATTACTTAAAATTACATTACGTAACGAAGCTTTCTTCCCGTTTAGTCCAATTGGCTTCGGAAAGAACAATGTAATTGCCGCGCGGTACTCCATTTAGATTCTTACAAAGAGAAATACTCAACAATCCGAACCCCATCAAATTCTCGAATGAAAAATTGACTTTTCCGAGGCTTTCATGTACACAATTGTTTCCCTTTTGATGAATGTTCTAAGGGAAGATTCTCATATTTTGCCATTATTTTCCTTCATTTTTGATTTTTCTTCTCAAATTCTCATAATTGGCCTTTCAATATGCTTTCTACGTTTTAGATAAGATGCAAATGTCTATGGGATAATGACACATCACGCTGATTTCTTACCAAAGCCCACACGCAGCGAAGACAATTAAGAGAAAAGGTCAAAGATTAGAATAGTGCTAGAGTGGAATCTATGGCCACCGTTCATCCACGATATGTAAGTTCGTTGTTCTCTCACAAGTTTAATGTGTAGTAGTTCGGTCTATGTCGATTGGTAATCCGGCGCAATTCATGGATAAATAAATACATAATCAGTTTACAGATTTTTAGTAATTATTTAAAGATATATCACAATCTGAGGCCTATCATATTGTTACGTTCGGAATGGACTATCAAAAAATGTCCAACATGTTTTCTTTACCGTGGAATATTGGAAAATGGATTGATTCACACTAATCAATTGACGATTATAATTATTTTTTTCAGAAATATAAAATTTATTCATAAGTTTATAAATATTCTTAAATTTCTTTCAATAAAAAAACCTGTAACTATAAGTAAATTATTCACAATCGAGATATCTATTTGTCAATTAATCACAATATTCCAAATTTAACTCAATGAGTTGGTTTGAGTGGTTAAACATTTCAAGTTCTATACGAAAATGATCCATAACAAAACTAGTTTTTGTATTCAAATTCTTTTGACTAGCGACAGCTTCAAAATCGTGAGTAGAGATTAATCACGCAAATTGTGTGGGTACACCTCATGTCAAAAGGGGAAAAAAAAACTAATATTCCAAACTCTTATTGTGTGTTTGAAGTGAGTGGAAAGGTAAAAAAAGGAGGAGAAAAAAAAATAAATAGAAAATAAAGTTGTTTGGAGTGGTGGAAAAAATGAATAGAATAAAAATATGGTAAAAGAAAAAGTGAATAGTAATTTGTGAGAGAAAAAAATGAAGCGAAAATGAAATTATTTGGAGTGATAAAAAAATGAAGAGAAAGAAAGTATGGTGAAAGAAAAAATGAATAGTAATTTATGAGAGAAAAATGAAAGAGAAAATAAAATTGATTGGAATGATGTAGAAAGTGAAAAGAAAAAAATATAAAAAAAAATTATATAGTAATAATTATACTTTTCTTTCTCTTCTCTCATTTTCATTACACAACAAACACACCCTTACTTCAATACCACATGCCATGCGAAATAGGCCGGTTAAGAGCACAATTTTTTTTATTTAAGGGAAGATTAAGAGCGTAATTATTTAGGCTGTTTAGTATAGTTTGTGATGATGCGTGAAGACACCCAGTCGAACTCTGTGTCCATGTTGCCTGAAAGATGAAAGAAATGCGCAATTCCCCCCGTATACGGCGTGAATGAATCCAAAAAGAGAAAATGACGGATGTTCCGAAATTTGGTCTCAATTAGTATCTCAATTAAAATTAAAATTAATATTTTTAAAATAAAATTAATAATTATTGAAATACTGATTATTTTTATATTTTTAAAAACTATTATTTTAGTTTTAAAAATATCAATCTTACTTTTAATCGGAAAACTAATTGAAATACTAAATTTTAAGATATGTATTGGTGCTCATCCAAAAGAACAAAGAAAATCTTTTTTTTTTTTTTTTTTGGATATACCATCTCTTGAATTTAAGTAGACACGAAACATTTTATATTATGTATAAAATAGTTATATTACATTAATTTTTTTTATTTAAAATTGAAGAGTTTTGTTATAATAATATAATTGATGCAATGGTCAGTTTCGTGGCTACCCCTTCATACTGACAGTAGGGGCGTTTTTTTCTTTAGTTTAAAACGTAAATCAAACTAAATCAAGCCATATTTAATTTTGGGTTCCGTTTAATAGTTTGAAAAGTATGGTTTAGTTTAAATTCTTTTAAAAGTTATGAGTTACGGTTTAACCTTTAGGTTTAATTTTTGAAAAATTTCAAATCAAATCAATAGGCAAACGGGAATTTTATTCATATACAATACTAACATATAGTTTTTAGTTTAAATGTATAGTATTTTTTTTATATATATATTAAAAGTCATATATCCACTCATTATTTATAAGACTATAAGTTTCATCATAAAGTCAAAATTATCAACATTCGCGGGATAAGTGTTGAAATGTAAATTATTTGTTAGACATTACTTTTTTTTCTTTTATTTAATTTGGTCTTAAAACAAAAATGGCTTGGCTTGGTTAGGACATTTTCAAACCATAATTTATTCGTTTTTAGTCCGAAAGTTTCTCCAAAACTGTGCATACCCCTACTGACACAACATCGTCCATTGCCCGTGTATCTGTTCTGCGGAAATACTTACCTTATAAAACACTGTCACTTACCTTAAAAAAATGTTACACGAAAATAGGGCTACAAACGAGCCGATACGTTCGTTAAAAGCTCGGTGGCTCGGCTCGGTAAAGACTCGGCTCGGGCTCGTTTATTTACTAAATGAGCGATACACGAGCCTAAAATCAAAGCTCGTTTAATAAACGAGCCGAGCCTGAACAATAGCAGGCTCGGCTCGGTACAGGCTCGTGAACAGTTCGATAAATGTATCATTAAGAGCTCGTTTAATATGTATCATTGTGGGCTCATTTAATATATTAATAATACTTAATTGTATCATTTAACTTTTAATATAAATACTAATAAAATTAAGATTAATTTTTTATTTATTTTCAAATGCTCTCAACCTCCATTATTTCCTCCTGTCTCTTTTTTTTATTTGAATTTTTTCTTAATTAAAATAAACTTGCATATTTATTTTTTCTTTGCAAAAGAATATAAATTTTTTAAATTAGAGAAAATTTAAATACAATTAAGTAAATTGATTGATGATCATAATGTGGCTAGTTATACAATTAGGAATTCAATCAATCAAATAGCAATTGAATGAATAATTGGCTTTTATCCACATATCCATTTTATATATATATATATTTCCCTTTTTATATAAAATTATATAAAAAAATTAATTTTGATTTTTTTATTTTTTTATTTTTATATAAATTTTCTATTTTTATATAAAGTAGAAATAACATATATAACAAATAAATAAAATAAATCAAATGGAAAAAGCATATATATATATATATATAAAGCTTAAATTAAAAAAAAATACAAATCGAGCCGAGCTCGAGCCGAGCCCGAGCTTCAGTAATATTCTGACGAGCCGAGCTCGAGCCTCCACCTCCAAAGCTCGAACCGAGCTCGAGCCGAGCTCGAACCTGAAGAACTCCTTAACGAGCCGAGCTCGAGTCTGGCCAATCTCGGCTCAGCTCGGCTCATTTGCAGCCCTACACAAAAATAATAATAATCTAATTATAAAAATAAACGAAAATTATGAGAAATTATGCATAAAACTACATAATGAACTTGCAATAAAGTAATCTCACAACTAGTTTACTATAAGTACTGAAAAAAAAAGAAAGACTTTATCAATAATTCAAAATGTAGGATTTAGTAACTAGCTGGTTAAAACTTCATGGTTGACTTTGCCTAAATTTATTTTTTGGTACAATTTAGTCAATCGGTCAAAAAAAAAAAACATTTAAGTAAACCGAATATACTTTAAAATTTGGATATAAAAGAGGAGTTAATGATACAAATAATAAACGTACCTCATAAAATAAAAGTAATAAATTGCATTGAAAAAGGCTTTTTTTTTGTCTTAATTTTTTTTTTTTTTTTTGTCTTAATGTAGGGTCATAACTTATATGACCACTAGGAGGGAAAGGTTTTGGAAGAGACTAGAATTTGATGCAGTGCTAGTGAACTAACTCTGGCTGTATGGAAGTAAGTTGAAGAAAAACCATAACAAAAAAAGAAAAAAGAAATAGGAAGCTAATTAATGAAAAAAATATTGATGAAAATCCAAAGGGAATTTTTGTCTTATGTTACTGCAAAATAAGGTATCTTCAGAAAAAAACATATCGTAAAAACTGATGACTTGTATTATAACTAGAAGAGAAAAGTTTCGGAAGAGACGGGAGTTTAATATAAAATCATAATCAATTGCTTCAAACATTAAGTTTAAAAAAAAAGCTGACAGCCAAAAACGATATAGAGAGCTAATTAATAAAAAAAATTCATGAAAATGCAAAGCTAATTTCGACTTATCTTAATGCAAAATAAAGCATCTTAAAACAAAAACAAGATCGTAGAATGAGGTTTTTTTTTTCAGGGAAAATCGTAGAATGAGGTTATGGCAACACATTCTCAAAAAAAAAAAAAAGAAATACAGAGGTTATGACAACAGGCATAAAAATCCAATTATTCGCTTTTTAGAGATTTTGGGTACGCAACACGGGACCTTGAATTCCACGAAGGGTTTAAAAAAAAATCTATTAGTAGATGTTTTAATAATTTAAATTTAAAAATTTTATTTTAAAAATTTTAAATTTAAATTTTAAGAATAGAGAAGTGAGATTTATGAGAAGAGAGAGTTATATAATGTAATTTATGGTGAATAAATTTTTTAATAAATAAAAAATATAAATAAAATTTTTATTTGTATTCTAAAAGGGGACCCCATTGGAGCTCCCCAGCAAATTCCCACCTGAATCCAAACGGCTGACGCACTTTCACCGCCACTCTCCCACTCCACTCGTCTGCCCGCCCTGCCATCTCCCATCACTCCAACAACAACAACAAATTTCGCATACAATTGTACAAACCATCGTACATTTACATGTACAACCAAAAAAACCAGAGAGAACATAACATTTCTGATCATCATCATCGTCGTCGTATCACCGAATCGTACGTTGTCCGGCGGATTAGAGAAGAAAGAAAATAAAAAAAATAAAAAAAACAGAGAACAGAATGAAGCAACCGGCCACCGGTACTACCGACGCAACCTCCGCCACTTCCAACGTCGCGAACGCAGCGCTGGAGATCGTCAAGTCCCCGAACTTCGTCAAAGTTGCTGCTCTTTCCTTGCTCTCCCTCTCTCTAGTCATCCTTTTCTACCACTTTCCTTCTTCTTTCTCCCTCTCCTTCACCTCTGCTATTTCTGCCTTCTCTTCCGCCGCCACCTCTTCATTTTACATCCCGCCGCCTCCTTCGTGGCCGGCTAACCCGCGCAGGACTGGGATAGTCGACGAGAACGGGGCGATGACGGTCGAATTTGAAATCGGGCAGTTCGATCCTAATGCAGTGGACGACCTGACGTACCTGAAGGGCGGGAGGGAGGAGGCCGATGTGAAGGTCAGGATCAGACGCAACAAGTATAAGCTCTGCGACGAAAGCAAGAGAGAGTTTATACCGTGTTTGGACAATGGTGAAGAGAGTATGAGGCTTAATCTGAGTGGCAGTGTGCAGAAGTTTGAAATGCATTGTCCTAAGGAAGGCCGGGGCTTGGATTGCTTGGTGCCCATGCCCAAGGGGTACCGAAAGCCCATTCCGTGGCCGCGGAGTCGGGATGAGGTAATTTGTTCTTTTTTGGATGCGAAAAAGTGAGTTGGTAAAATTCATTAGACTTTATGGATTATAAATGCTGATCAGGAAGTAATTATGAAAAATGAGCAATTTTTGCCAAAATGATAAGTTTGGCACTTGCGAATTCCCCCTAGAATAACACTCATGATGATATGTCATAACAGGTATGGTTCGGTAATGTGCCCCATACACGCCTCGTTGAAGCCAAGGGTGGCCAGAATTGGATAGCACTGAAAAATGATAAGTTCATTTTTCCAGAGGGTGGAACACAGTTCATTCATGGAGCAGATCAATACTTGGACCAAATTTCGCAGGTTGCTTGCTTCTTCAATCCTTACTGGTCAATACTTTTGTTCGCATGATGTTAACTGTCCTGTCGATTTCGAAATGCAGATGGTTCCTGATATTGCATTTGGTCGTCAGACTCACAGTGTCATGGATATTGGTTGTGGAGTAGCAAGTTTTGGTGCTTTTTTGCTGCAACGTAATGTAACAACTTTGTCGGTAGCACCAAAAGATGTCCATGAGAACCAGATTCAATTAGCACTGGAGCGTGGTGTTCCTGCGATGATAGCAGCATTTGGTACGTGCCGATTGTTGTATCCAAGCCAAGCTTTTGACTTGATACATTGTTCAAGATGTAGAATTGATTGGACTCGTGATGGTACATTTTCCAACCTACCGACAAGCCTAAGACTTATCCCAATGGATTTCATTTTAAGTAACCATGTTCATCGTCTGTTTTTGGCTGGAAGGAAGATGGAATTTTGCTTCTTGAGGTGGATAGAATGCTAAGAGCAGGAGGATACTTTGTCTGGGCTGCACAGCCTGTATATAAACATCAGGACTATCTACAAGAACAATGGAAAGGTGATCAATCATGCCTAACAAAACATTAATTGCAGTTCTTTCTTATTATTTCCGCACTTGCGGGTAGACTGATCTCTTATTTTGTATCTCTCTAATGTCTCTAAGATCAACGCCAGTTCTTTGGTTATCATCATGTAATACAGTGCCACAGATATGGATTTTACACGTGAGATTTCCTTAATTGATTTTGTCTATTTCATATGGACAGCAATGCTCAACTTAACTAGTCACATTTGCTGGGAACTTGTACAGAAGGAAGGATATATTGCCATATGGCAGAAACCTTTGAACAACAGCTGCTATCTGAATCGCGCAATTAGAGCACAACCTCCATTATGTGATTCTAATGATGATCCGGATGATGTTTGGTATGCCATGGTTCACGCTTTTGACTTCACTTTGGTTAAGAGGCATAGGACTGCTGATGGTTACTTGTCGAATGTATACATCTCCCTCTGAGGAAACACACTCTGAAATTTAGTGCTTGAGGTGTTGGTCGGAAGTCTCTCTCAAAGCAGCCTTGCATTTCTAATAAAAGCTTACAAGCCCAAACTCTTAGCGCTGAGAATTAGGCCATCAAAATATACTTTGAATGTTTTAGATTTCCTATTGTTTCTTGAAATTGTCTTCACTAAACTACCATGTCCCCAGAGCTATGAATTTACTTGATAGTTGGAATTAGCCCAAAGAAAAGGCATCAAGTTCTCATTGGATCAAGTTTTCGTTCTTCTTTTATCCTCCCACACTGAAGTGTAAACTTTGGGCAGTATCACTTAGATTGTTCATGGCTCTGTTGTAACATGGTCGGAAACCTGATATCTGCCTCTTGTCTATCCAGACCAGAATTATCATCATTTCTTCATGATATTACAGCCAGACATAATTTACGTGGCTATTTGGGGTGGAAAAGACTTGGGAATTTTGTTGCAGGAAACTTTAAAGGAAGAAGAACAATAGTCTTTGCACATGAATAATCACTGATTAAAAAAAAAAAAAGCGATTTTTTGACAGCCTAACTCAGATTGTGTTATGTATGTCCTAATGAAGGCAAAAACTCCTGTAATTTTGCAGGTATGTCAATTTGAGGGCATGCATATCCCTACTGCCTGAGAATGGTTATGGAGCCAATTTGACTACATGGCCTACACGGCTTCATGATCCGCCAACTCGGCTCAAGAGCATAAAAATGGATGCCTCCATATCCAGAAAGGAACTCTTGAAAGCTGAGTCAACGTATTGGTATGAAGTAATAGATGGTTACATCGCATTTATGCATTGGAAAGAGATGAATTTCCGCAATGTTATGGATATGAGAGCTGGATTTGGAGGGTATTGTCTTCTTGCTATGTTTTCATGCTACTGCATATTATTTAATGTTTTTGAAGCCTTCTCTGAACTTCATTGAATTTATGTTTGCACAAACAATGGCAGCCAACAATAGCGTATGCTTAATATTTGGTCATTCGAATGTTGGCAGATTTGCAGCAGCCTTACATGATCACCAGATTGATTGCTGGGTTATGAATGTTGTCCCCGTTAGTGAATTCAATACATTGCCTGTGATTTATGACCGTGGACTTATAGGAGTAATGCATGACTGGTATGGACAGTGCACATTTTGCTTATTGTTTTTACAGTTTTCTTCTTCTGACCTTGAATTATTTCTAGTTCATGAAATCTTAGGGGGCCATTTCTCATCCTTAAAATTCAGAGAGACAAATTATGCTGGTGAATTGTGCACTTTCATTGTTATCTCTAAGAAATAACTTATTTGAAAAGCAGAGCAAATTTTTACGTCCTTAAGGATAAGGATCATATATGACGAAGCACCTGATGTGTTAAAATGCAAATTGCATTTTTGAGACACTTTTTTTGCTAACCATTGTAATTCAAAGTTCAAACAGAGTCCAAGCTCCATTGTGTAAGAGCAAAAAAACTGTGATAAACACTAATATAGCTATTGGCATGATCTTTGACATTCTTTTATGTTCAACCAATCTGAATTGCTGAAGTGCCTGTTGAAATAGGCTTACAGAATCCACAGGAGTGACCTGAGGTCTATGCACACTCGAACCACAACTGAACTTGGGAACTCTGAATGTGGGCATTGTGGTCTAAAACAAATTCCCATATGAAACTGGCTTTTTTGAAAATGCGCTGATTGAAAAGTAAAGTTGTTGTTTGTCTTTTGCCATCCATCCCGGCTACCAAATTTTTCATCTTCAACGTGAAGTTTATCACCTGAAGTTTGTCAATTTAAAGTTTCCTTTTTCCTCTTAGGTGCAAGCCGTTTGATACTTACCCCAGAACATATGACCTATTGCATGCAGCTGGCTTGTTTTCTGCCGAGCAGAAGAGGTATAAATTTTGTTTGCTGCACTTGTTCTGTTGTTTATTTCCTTGTAGTTCCATGATGGAGTATATGTTGTTCTTGTCATTTGTTATAGGAACAAATGCAACATCTCTAGTATCATGCTTGAGATGGATAGGATGCTAAGACCAGGTGGAGTCGTTTATGTTTATGATGTGGTATCTGTAATGGACGAACTTCAAGATATAGCAACTGCCATGGGATGGACGTTTTCACTCCGTGACACAGCTGAAGGTCCCCATTCAATCTGGAAGGTTTTGGTCTGCGATAAACGTATGGTTGGTCCCGAACCAACACGTATGAAATGAGCTTGTTCTTTTTGCCTCAAAGAGATGAGAACCCTTACCCATTTTTACGTGTAATTATTTCTCACGATAGAAGCTACATACTACATCCAGTTATACGAGGAAAAGAAATAGATTGCAAGGTTTCAGCTATCTTGAGTCATCATGATGATGCCTCTGCATTGATCACCTAAGTATGCTTTAAATGGTTAAATAACTGATCTGTGGCTAGCTTCTTGACGCAGGCACTGAAGCTAAGATCTGTTGGTGCTTACCCTGTTTATTTTTTGATAGATAACAAATTTATGAACGGCAGCCAAGAAGAGTGGAGACGGAGGAAGCGTGCAAGAAAACAGCGAGAAAAGAAAAGGCTAAAAACAAAAGCCTAAATTAGTTCTGAGGTTCCCTACAATCATATCATGACACGAAAATTTTGGTTATAGACTTAGTGTACAGATTTACTATTAAAGGGCTGAATCTTTGCTTCAGTGGTAAAGTTATTTAGCATATGTTAAACCTCCTTGAGGAAAGATAAAATTGTGTATATCTAATTTATCTTTAGACTCTACAATGTAAAAATTTTGCTCACTTAGGGTCCGTTTGTTTGCTGTAAAATAACTTACATTTGTAAAATATTTGCAGGGGAAAATATTTGCAGTGAAAATAATGATTTTCCTTTGTCACTTACTTATAGCACAGTTTGTGTTTTCCCTGAAAATAACTTCAGCTCTGCAAAAGGAGAAGTTATTTTACCTGAAAATCTGAAAATTTTTCCCAAATTTTGCCTATGTAAAATATTTTCCGTGAAATAAACGCCGGAAAACCTGTAAAATTTTTTCCTGTAAAATGTTTTACAGGAAACAAACACACCCTTAGACTAGTTTTTGATGAAATGTAGTACTTTTGTGAAAAGAAAGTGCAACTTTTTCACATGGACGCAAGTCTGTTTAAAAATATTTAAGTATTCCATAACATTTTGTCCGTCCTAGTGATGGTTCTAGTTGTTCCGAAATGGTTATTAATATACACAAGAAAAGGAAAAATAACAAACTTGCTATACTTCCACCCAAAATTGCCTCCGATAGGGCCGACAAGACCTCATCTGGAGAGGTTACAGTTACACAGCAGCAGGAGTAACAACTAGCAACTACCATATTTCTGCGTAATATAATTTTACCGCTGCTAAAGTGCTCACTCAATCAAAAATTGCTAATTGAAGGATTTTCTATCAGTGCAATCAACAGAAACCCGTGAAGATGTCACAGGACTTTATTATATGGAACTACCTCCTTTTGCTTTGATGGCCATATGGAAGTACGGAACTACCATCTTGAATGTAGGGAAAACTGGAAAAAAGAAACTTGTAATTAACAAATAATCACAGGAAACCATATATTTTGTTCACCAAAAGCAACATTTTCGAAGTTTTCTCTTGCATAACAGTCCAAATGCCATTACAAATACCGCATCCTACCGTCAAGAATTCGGGGGAGGCGCCTTTGTCATGGCTGAACCTATACAGAACTATTGTCGCACCAACAAAAACAGAGGAAGACAAAAAACCCCTTGACATGTCCAACAATATTCATTTCAACTCTTCTACCATGAATCATTCCAACCAGAAAATATGTCAAAATCTTGCTCTGGTAGAGACGTCCCTACATTTGAATTTATATCATCAAGGAAAACTTCAGTTGCCTATAGCTTCACGGGTGGATCCCTGTGACCTGCTGTATTAACTTGTTTGGAGAGGTATGCTTCATAAATCTCCACTACAAGTCGGGGATCCTTTTCCACAAGCTCCATATACTCCTCCCGTTTTGTAAGCTTATCCATGTTGTCTGTGATCAATGACAATGATGCCTCTAACAGATTCTTAGCATTGTGCTGGTGTGCGAAGGCATAGCTCACGACTGAATTGTCCCAATTCAATTTTGACACCAAGAACTTCTCGCAATAAGCCTTGAGATGTCTCACCTGATACTTTTCAGCCAATACTAAAAGGTCACAGGCCATTTGCTCATCAAGGCATGCTTCAGCAGTGTACATGTAGTTAACAAATGTGCGAAGGGCATCATACGAGACATCACTAATCTTAATCGTGCCACTTCTGCTCTCTTCCATCTCATTCTCAAGCATTGCTTTAAACACTGGGGAACGACTAACCTGGTCACATAGGATGAGACGTATACATAAAAAGGTAAAAAACTGTGAGTTGAATTTCTCAGAAAACATCATCCTATCTCTGGCATGAAGGGTATAAGAATGACAGAATGGATTTGCTCAGACCGAACAAAAATTAAACGGTAAGTAATAAGTTCAACTTCTATTGCTTGCCAGTTCAAATTTTTTCTATTCAAAAGAATATGTAATGTGATACGAAAAATCTAATCTGTGGAACATGCTACCGACGTCTACAACATAGTAGGCAAACATAGATATGAATAATAGTCTGATATCTCTAGCAAAACAACATCTTCACCTATATAGACAGCTGTGCCTGTTGTTATGAGACGTTGTATTACATATTCCAGGTCTGAACTTGCGAGTATAAATTAAGGCCTCAGCAGATTGTATCTTGCTTTCCATGTGATATTCCAGGTGTGAACTTGCGAGTATAAATTATGGCCTCAACAGATTGTATCATGCTTTGCATTTGATATGCAGAGGGAAGAACATATAATGACGGTGCTTTTAGTTGAAAAACAGAAAATAAGTAAAGTTCATGACACCTCTAGAAACTTTAGCGGGATTTTGAAAAGATTTCACTCAGAAGGACTTTAGATCTTTCCAGACATATACATAACACAACGACTAAATTTGGCCAGCATGCCAGCTCCAAACACGAGCACACACTCTCTAAACACACTCTCTCGCAGGGACTCGGCAGCATACGAAACATGTAAACACGTAATCACAGCCAGCAAAGACTATATACCCAAGTACAATTATAATCACTCTATTTTACACTAGTCTTCAAACATTTTCATCCTTGCCCATTATTCCATTTCACATCAATCATGTAAAAAAAAAAAAAAAAGCCAAAAAGGAAATTCCCTAATAGTTAAACAAATGTGCCTATTATTCCTCTTGTTGCCGACCAGATCATTCTGTAAAACGTGGGCATTCTAACAAATAATCAACAAAAGCACATAAAGACAGAAGCTAATTGTCCAAAAATTGAACAAGAAAATGGGCAGGACAGAACACTAACCAAAACGGCTTTGTGGGCAGGGACGGGGACGAGGGACCCAGTAGGGCCGTCATCGGAGGCGGCCACCAGAACGACGTCGGTGAAGCAGGGACCAGTAGACCTACTACTACTACTGCTGCTGCTGCCGCCGCTGCTGCCTTGGTGTAGGAGGAGGTGGTGGTGGTGGTGATCGAGCGGAGACCAGAATCGCAAGAAGGCGACTTTAGCCTTAAGCTCTTCGATCTCTCTCTTGAGCTCTTCCTCCGTCTCGCTCGCCTCCTCGTAGCACTCCTTGCAAGTCCCGGCGTCGCGCGTCCCGTACTCCTCCTTGCACGATATGCACCGCATGGTTTCCGTCTCCGATTCCGTCTCCGTCTCCGATTCCATGTGCTGGGCTGCCTCGCACCGCCGCCGGCCTCTCATCTCCTCGTTGGTCTTCCGCTCTTCGGGCTTTTTCTTGGACTCCTTTATGACTTTACGTTACGCTAACAACTACTGTCAATGGGGTCCAAAGTCTGTCTTCGTCCCTCAGTCAGAAAAAAATAAAAATAAAAGGATAAAAAATTTATAATAATATGGACAAAATTCATTTACTTGTAAATAAAAATTTAAAAATTATCCTAAATTTTAGTTAAAATAAAAAAATAACTTCATGACAATAATTTTAAAGTTAAAAAAAATCGTCAGATAATTATATTTAAAAATATATAAATTAAAATTTTAATGTTATTAAATAAAATTACGTTGTTAATTAAATGTAATCTTGTTATAAATTTTATAAGTTTCAAATAATTTCTTTTTTTATACCTAATTTTAGTATCTAAAAATTGTATTATACCTCGATTAATTCGGTTGGAATCGATAAGAGTAACTCCTTTTCTTCTCAGTTTCCAAAGTATACGACAAAAAAAAGATAATACTTCTTATCATGAAAATCTCTCTCAAAAATTTTTAGTTATTAATATTTAATAAATTGATTCAGAGATAAATTTTATATTTTGGTCGTTAATTATCAAATTATCAACTTTGCTTTATTTTCTTTCGATAAGTTTGGCAAAATAATTTTTGATAAGCCTATCATGATAAGGAAAAAACACAGTTTAACTTGAAATTTAAAAACTTAAAAAATTAGTTATTTTCTTGTTTTTTATACTTCCAGCAGTAGAAATTGGGAGAAAAAAGTAAATAAAAAAGAAAAAAAAAACAAGAGTGAGGTGAATAGTGAAAGGAAAGGTCAGTAGCCACTACTTCTTGCAGTTGCAGAGCGCTCTCTCTCTCTCTCTCTCTCTCTCTCCTCTCTCTGGCACAAGTAAATTGGAAGCCTCTTCTCAGAAATTAGGGTTTCGCGTGCCTCCGTCAGACAGTCTCTGCTTTGGTATCTCTTTCTCTCTCTCTCTCTTTCACTGACTCTCACTTATGTTCTGTTACGTTTGTTGAGTGAGAAACTGTGTAATTCAATACGCTAATTTTGTTGTATTCGTTGAAGTATAATGCAAGTGTGCGGCGGCTTATTTTTGCCCTCATAAACTCAATTTAACGCGCTATATGTGTGTTTTCAGAATTCTTTCTTTCTTTCTTTTTTTTTTGGTTGTGTTTTGTTTTTGGGTGCGTTTTCGTGGAAATGAAGAGAGCTTATTAGGTTTGTTTAAACGGATTCTGTTGTTTATGTCGGCATGTGAACTTGGTATTTTAACAGTTCATTCGAGTTTTCGATTTTTGAATGTTGGGGGGGATTTGTTGTGTTGAATCCCTAATTTGGTGGTTACAGCAAGCCCCAATTGATTCACCTTTTGTTTTGGGTTTTTTGAGTTTTTGTTTTTTTTCTTGGTTTTGTGTTTTTTAGGTATGGTGAAGAATGGGTGTTGAAGAGGGAACAAGTAATGGGGATAGAACAGATGGTGGACCTCAATGCTTGAAAAGTGAAGCTATGAATAATTGGTCTGGGATTGGGAACGATGGTGGCGATGGGTGCTCGGGGACTAGTGAGGATGTTCGAATTTACAAGAGGCGGAAGCAGACAAGGTCTAGTTCAGAAAGTAAGAATCAGGAGGAGCTCGGAGGTTCTGTCGAAGCTGCTAGTAAATTGGCTGACCAGGTACATGTTTATCTACTGTTTTGAACCATATTTTTGCGTTTTGAAATTAGTGAAATCAGATTGTTATTTTTCTATTGAAGATGTATTGTTATTTTTCTATTGAAGATGTACTTTGAAGTGCCTGAATTTGAGGAGATTTGCAAGAGTTTGTAACTGGTTACGTCCTTTGTCGCTTAGGTGGAACATTATGAAATTCATTTCTTCCCAGAAATACACGTAAAATGGCGATATTTACTTTCCAAAATGGAAAATTTTGGTCATAATCTCTCCTGGTAATCATATATGGTTAGCCTTTTTCTTTTTTCTTTTCCCCTTTTCTAAAATGAGCTGGAAGACTTTCTGATGTTATTGAAGTATCGCAAATTCCTTCTCCTTATTTTGCAGAAGTCCTCCTTTCTGCTTCAAATAACATCCATAAGTTTTTCATCACATTGCCAAGATTTGAAAATTTCTAGATGAAGGGTGGATTTAATGAATCGATCTATCTGTGTTCGTTATGGGCTTAGGTTTGAGGTGATTGGAAAATCAGGGTTTGGATGTTGCTCTGTTGGGCTGTAGACGATTGAGGTTATTATGCTGAATTTGAATGTTATAGATATGGAAGTTTGAAAGCAGTTTGAAAACAGGTTCCATTTTGCTGGAATTTCTTACAGCAGATTAATTTTGAAGAGGAGTATGCCTTTAAATGGGGGTGCAGAGAAATGGCAGATGGGAGAAACGATAGGCGCTATGACTTAACATTTTGAAACAGCAGTATAAACCTACTTTTACCATTTAAGTACGGAAAATCACAATAAATAGCTGATATATCAAAACAAATTTTTGAACAGATACTAATATACCATTATGAAAATTTTATTCTTGACTGTGTATGAGGAATACTAATTCGGGCAATGCTTTATGTATTCCTTAAGTTCATTTAATTGGTTTTTTTTTTTCTCCCATGATTGCAAAAGTATCACCTTCTTTCACCCTCCTTTGTTTAAGTGGATAGTTGCCATTAATCTTTGATCTGTAGAGTTAGTCTTTAGTTTTTGGCACCTGCGAAGCACAGTTGAGTCCATTTGTAGAGCTTTCTTATTCTTTACTCTAAGATGAATTTTACTGAAGCTGAACTCCAAAGAGGATTGATTAATTTCATGTTGAAGCTATAGAGCATCTTACTGTTAATCATGTGTGCCATTTCTCTTTGCTTTCCAGTATTCAGTTACTGGATAATTTTTAAATCGGTGCTATTAGTTTATCATTAAAATGGGACAGCACATGGTGCATTGTTCGAAACTGTGATCTATAAGTTGCCAAGTATTCTTACGATGATGGGTCATAGGGTCGAGCTGGGCATGGAGTGACGCTTCCATGAATGTCCATACGTATTGTATTCACTTGAAGGACCAGTTGTACTTGGCTTTCTGTATTTCTTTTTATCTTTTTCTTTGTGATCTGTATTTATGCGTGTCCACACAAGTACGCGTGCATGGAACCAAATATTAATGAAGTATGGTGTTTATGTAAATATAACTATATGATGTTTCTTGTAGACCACTAAGGAACCATGTGACCATCTTCCTGTTTCTACAAATGTTTCGGGCGATGTTTTACCTAGGCAGTGGAGAACCCTTATTCTCACGTGCATGCTTCAGTCATTAAGCAATGATGTGGGTGGTATGCAGCAGTGTATCCTGGATGCACTTACGATGACTGTTAAGGTTTGTGACTCATTTAATTAAATTGTGTGCTGTTAATCTTCATTATTTTGTTTGGTCTAAATCTTGAAATTATCATTATTGCTAGTATTTTTGTTTAGCAGGGATCTCATTCGCCTGATGAAAGTAGGCATCAACTCTCCACACAAACAAGGAAGACACATGGTGGCTCTCAATGTGCTGCTAAAGGGCATCTGGGTGTTATGCCAAATGGAACTTTGGATGACTCACGTCCTTGCACGGTCACTGAGATGTGCCAACGTGCCTTCCTTAGTGTCATACTTTCTGAAAAATTTACCTCACTGTGTAAGGTACTCTGTGAAAATTTTCAAGGAATGAAGACTGACAACTTTTTGAGCTTAAGTCTCATGAACAGCAGGATGAAAGAGGGAGCCTATGAACGCACCCCTATGCTTTTCTCTGCAGATATTCAACAGGTAGTTCATATGTTTCTCAATGTTATTACACATCATCCTTCTGTTATACTGCTTGATGCTTTCGACCAATTCATTTAATAAGACTTGTGGTTAAAGTGTCTGGTCTTGCTTGATGTTTAAATTGATGTCCTGTTGATACAATATTCTCATCTAGCATTTTTGCTATCGCTACTCCTCCATTTTTTGCTTCTTTAACATCTAAAGAGAATCATGATGCACCTTTTGAGAAACTATGGTGTTGATAACCAACTATGTTTCCCTTATGTTGCATTTGTGTGCAAATGCCAGTGTGATAATTTTAACTGATGCACTCATACTATTTTTTTCAACTATATTTGTTGTTCATTTTCCGTGTCATTGCATGCTGCTCAAGATCCCTTTGCTGAGGTTGAATGCTTGTTTCTGAAAGCTATGCATATTCTGCTTGTTGTGGCATTCATTTAAACCTGACTGTGTTTTATGTCCCAGATATGGAAAAATCTTGAGGCCGTTGGCACTGAACTTATTTCTCTGGCAAAAAGCCTGTCAGATGTATCAGAGACTTGTTACAAGGAGCAGGTAAGACAGCCAACAGATATTCTTCTCTATGACTAAACTTTGAGTTTGACACCAGGGATATGACATTTTCACTTGACTTCCGAATGTGTATTTTTAATGTATGCCTTTCGGTTATGGTTTCTTGCAATTCTATTCAGAAAATTGGTCATGTCCTTTCAGGTGGAAGGATCCGGACACTATGCCTTTCAAGATGGAAAACATGAGGTAATTTGTTGCAAGTTCAATTGAAGCATTGATTTTGCATATGGGCATTAACTCCATGTGCCACTTTAAACTTTTCGAAAACAAATTATGTGCTTATTCATATGCAACGAGATGAAATTTGTCTAGTGTTCTCCAAAGTAAAAGAGGATTTAGAGATTGATATTGCTGCTTCAGGAATCTGAATCTCATGGTAAATCAGAGCACATGGAAGCCTGTGCTATGTCGAAAGGTTGCACTTGCAGAAGTTGTGGGAAGAAGGCAGATGGGACAGACTATTTAGTTTGTGATTCATGTGAGGAATTGCATCATCTCTCTTGTATTGAGCCCGCTATCAAGGATATTCCTCCAATTTGGTTTTGTGCTTCCTGCATTTCACAAGGAATGGTATCTAGTCATGAGAATTGTGTAGTATGCGAGGAGTTGGATGGCTCAGGGGAGAAATTTAATCAAGCTAGTCATAAAATCAGTACAAAAAATGAGGAGACATTCCAATTCGATGAATATGAGGAAGCTTCAACTCACGGAATGGATAATGGACCCCTGTTACTAAATGTGAGTCAATACGTGAGTAAATGTAAGATTTGTGCAACTCCTGTGAAAGAAGGTGAAAAGTTAAAGATATGTCATCACCTCTACTGCCCCTACAGGTACTATCATGTTAGGTGCTTGTCACCAAAGCAGTCAAAATTATATGGTCCTCATTGGTATTGCCCTTCCTGTCTATGTAGAATTTGTCTTATTGATGGAAATGATGAAAAGGTTATGTTATGTGATGGGTGTGATCACGCATATCACCTTTACTGCTTGAGTCCGCCACTTAATTCTCCACCAAAAGGGAAATGGTTTTGCAGACGATGTGATGCAAAAATCAAGGAAATACACAGAGCAAAGAGCATTTATGAGGGACGTAAAAAAACACGGCAAAAGCAGCGCCTTGTGAGTCAAAATAAGCCGAAGAAAAGTGATGCGGATAAAAAGAATGAAGAGAACATTGAGAAGAAGCAGAATAGAAAATGCGAGGATAATTCAGATAAGGGCAGGGAGGGAATGGACATTCTTTTAAATGCAGCTCTGAATTATGACGAAAAATTTGCTGGTGATCAAACAAAGAGTTGAAAAGCTTGCTACACAGCCAGAGTTGTGCTTTCTTCAAGGAATGACTTTGATATTTTATGTGTGACAGATGCCAGGAATTTGGAATTTTGTTTTTACTGCTTTATGGACCAATAGTCTGTTTAGGTTGTAAACTGGTAGGCGTTGCTGACTTTTGGATACATTGCTGAGGACACTCTGATTTGCGAAGTTTATGTAGTTGCCGGCTGGCAGTTCATACATCTTGAATGATCGAGGAATTATCGGAATTTTGTTGGAATTAATGTTTTAGTGGTAGGCAACCAATATTTTGCTTAATTTGTACCCTTTCTAGTACATATTTTAGAGGGGGGCACTGGAAGCTGATGCTTGATGTTGTAAAATGGAGGAACTATGGTGTAAACAACCCTTACCACGATAATAAAGGAGACCATTCATTTTTTTGTATGTTTACCTATTTTTTGTATGTTTACCTATTTTGGGTTGGCAACTTGAAATGAACTCATTCTTTTTGAATTCTAATTCTCCCACCTCATTGACGGCCAGCCCCCGTGAACGTAGGTTGAGTCATATATTACTCTAAATTAGTACTGTAGTTATTTATTTTACAATAATTAGATTCCCTTTTATTACTTCTTACTGTGTGTGCGTATGCTTCTATTTTTTTGCGTGCGTTATTTATTTACAGGCTAGTGGAGTAGGCTCCTACAGATGATGCTGGCGAGCTCTGCCCCTTTAAAAATTCCCCAAATTCAGAATTCACGTCAATGGTTGGATCTAACATGCTATCAAAATTATTTTCCGAGCATTGAACCCCCTGGAAAAGCAATGTCCGTATCATGGACGGGAGGCCCTCCACTGCCCGCCTCGTGCTTCACCGCGCTGAGCGACTAGGCTTCATTGTGAGTCGTGGACGTATGGGTCAAGGTTCAACCGAAGTGGCCGGAGTTGTGTCATGCGCTTGGAAACAACAATGGAACCGCTTTTGCCTGCTACAGAGACAGCAAGTAAGGCCAAAGGCAAGACAAGGAGTGAGGGCCCTTAAATTTACTGCGGTGGACGTATTGGATCCTGAAACTGAATTCGTGAAACACAGAACGGCTCTTCTTCAAAGGTGGGTGTACCGTGTAGGGCTATCTTAAGGATCCATTGGCTACATCCGCTTTCTTGAGACACCCAGATGGTTATCTGGAAATCAAAGATCGATCAAAGGATGTGCTTATAAGTGGGTTAGAGAACATAAGCAGTACGGAGGTGGAGACCCTATGTGAGTTTGTGAGTTTTTTTTTTTTTTTTTTTTTCCTGATAAGGCAGAGAGAAAAAGAAAAAATTAACTAAGAGGCTTTACAGGCCAGTGGAATAGCTACCTTAAATGAGTCAGTTTAAAATAGCGTCTCAATACCTAGTAAAGGCTTCTCCCAAAATTTGAGTGAACCATTACTAAGGCCTCCCAGATTAGCCATAAAGTTAGAGTATGTTGAAGACTGCTCTCTCCATCTTACCTTAGCAACTGTAAGCATTCGGTTATTATCTGTCTGTAAGTATCTAATTCTCAATCTATCATTTTTATTGTTTTGTTTGACAAGTAATGAGTATGACTCCAGAACCACCTTTCTATGCCCTTTCTGCCAAGCCAACAGGAAAGCTAGGCAAATTGCCCGAAGTTCTGCCGCTATAGCAATACAACAACCAGCATAGCCTGGGCAGTGGAATTCCCATCTACCGCTGCTGTCCGTCACCAGACCACCAAAACCGCCTCTGCCAGCGCTTCTTTGGCACTACCATCAACGTTGATTTTCAAGAAAGCGTTTGTGAGTCTGAAGAGTGAGTTAAGCCACACTCCTAGTGAGAAGGAAATAATAGAGTTTTTGCAGGAAGAGGATGCCACAGTACATGGTGCCTAGGAAGGTTGCATTCAAGGATAAGCTTCCCGAAACTCCAACCGGAAAAATCCAAAAGTTTGTGCTTAGGGGAATTGCCTCGACTATTCGTTCGGCTTGATGGTATGGGAATCTATCTGCGTAATTAGACCATCGCGACTCATCCATCATCTTCTAAATTGTAGTATTGCATACATATGCATCATGTATATTTGTTGTTTACAAGAAACAAAAGGCAGTCTCAGATTTGTGCTTAGTCTAGGACCATTTGAGTTAAAAAAAGGGGCAATCTTGACGAGAATTTAACAAATTTTAAGGAAACTGAGTGTTTTTTATCTTATATAAGATAACGGAATTTTTCCCACGTGATGTAGCTACTTAAAAGGGCTCTGCCCTCCCACTTGACCGGAAAAAAAAAAAAAAAAGATAAGGAATTTTAGATTGGGATAAGTATGATTAGGTCCCCAGGCCTGAATATACCAATGCTGACAAGGTCCATATTTTAGGAAAATCAAGCCATGGATATCATCAATACGAAATCAAAATGCAGTTCAGTTAATTTAGTTTCCATACCGTATAAATGATACAAGAAAGAAACACAAACATATACCAGTAGCTTGCCTGAACTTATATAGGGTCAGGCTATTTTGTGGAACTCCATAACCCAGCTGTTGTAGGCAGAGCACATGACTCCACAGCCAGAAAAACCTGATTTCTTTGCCAAGGCATCAAATTCTTTTTTACTCCTCTCTTTCCCTCCAGGATTTTGTGCTAGCATGATTAAATCCTGCCCAACAACAATCCGAGAAGAAACATCCTTTTCCGGCGCCTCAGGAAGAATTGATTCCACAATGATCACCTTACCGTTGCCAGGAAGTGCTTCCCAACAGTTCTTGAGAAGTTTCAAGCAATGCTCGTCACTCCAATCATGGAGTATCCACTACACAAACCAACAACAATTAGAATACAGGAAATGGCCTGATAACCTCAAATCCAAGCTCAAGTACCTGAAATAACAAATTGGTTCGATATACATGTACTACCAGTGTATTTATTTTGCAATTTCTTTTACTCAGATCTTGACCATGGTGTCAATCATTATGAATTCACTCTGACTTCAATGTAGCAGGGAATGTGATTAATTAGCTATGATAAGCCTGCCACCAAAAAGTAAAAGCCTTACCTTCATAAATATAGCATCCCCCTTTGGCACACTAACAAACATATCTCCTCCAACATGCTCTACACCTACGGTAGCAACAAGAACATACTAAGTTAAAAAGGTGCTATTTTGTACTTCTTGAGCACAAAGGGGCACCATCAAACTAATTCATACAAAAGTGGCATTTTTTGCATAATTTTAGAAAACAAAAAACTGTAAAGAAAATGTATGAACAATTGTGAAAGATGGCAAGTAGGACAGTACAATAGTGGTTAAGTCTAGTGAATGACAGCATTAATCCATATGCCATAAAGGTCAGAAAGATTGTTATAACTTGTTACCTGGATAAGAAGGGGCATCAGCAAGTACATGAGGCAAATCATAATTAACGCCCTTGATTTGAGGATGCCTGGCAACAATCATTTTCAGGGTAACACCAATACCACCCCCAACATCAACTAACAGATTTAGGCCTTCAAACCCTTTGTAAACCTCAAGTATCTTCTTAATGATCAAGGTAGTGTGGTTTGACATGGCTTGATTGAATACCCTATTGAATCTTTGGTCAGTTGCAGGATATTCAAAAGCTGTCATTCCATAAGCCCGGTTAAATGGAATGCCCCCATCAAGTATGACATCGTTAAGGTGGTACCTGGAGAGCAATTGCCAATTCAGTAGCGGATGTAGTTAGAAACTTGGGGGGGCAAATGCCCCCGCTTATATTTTGTCCTACCAACACTTATATTTTGTCCCCTCTCAAATTTTTTTGCCCTCAAGCAATGATTTTTTTGTGTTAACATTCTTGGGCCAAACAAAAAATTAATGGGCTTTATTATTGGTAAGCTAATTTAAAATGAACCAATACGTAAATTAGTTATACCTAAATTACACAAACCCAACTAACTACCACATCCATTTCTCAATAATACGTTGCTCCTAATCCTCTCCGAAACTCTTCCTGTTATCTTTTTAATTTTTTTTTTAAAATTATTTTTATACCTGAATTTGAACTTTGCCTCCACTAACAAAACGTTCAAGATCCGCCCCTGATTTTGCCATTACATCAAACAAAATCTACATTTCTCGAACAATCCAACAACGAAATAGCCAATCACATACTGATTTTCGAATATCAATTAAAAAAACAGGCAAATAACAATTGCACGCATGGTATCGACCCTCAAAAACATTCAATTTTGACCCAACACCTGGCTTAACAATTAGCAGAATTTGATACGAGCAACAAACATAAATCTGTTGGGAGATACCAGCTTTTAGCGAAGACCTCATCATGGTGCAACAGAAGCAGAGGAGCAATAGACCCTCCTCCACCATCTTCTTGATTCATATTAAGGAACTTGCATATGGGCGCGGCACAATAAGCTCTCTCAACCACTCCATTCCCACTGGTGGATACAGAGCACTTGATCACATCGAAGCTGGCCAGAAAACGCAGCATCCGGTCTATCAGGGACGCTGCATCCGGATTCTTTGTGGGAATTCGCGCAGCAATATCGGAGGAGGAGAGCCACGCGCCGCCGCTGGTTGCAGTGGAGAGGATGTCGATGATATTGAGCTCGAGAGCCGACTTCAGTACCATGGGAAGAATCCCGGCGTTTGACAGAAGGATGGCTAGCTTGCCCGTTTCTTCCCCTTCATGTTGATTCTGACTTTCGGACATAACTGAGACTTTTGAACTGGTAATGTTTGCTTGTAAGGCTTTCTCGAAAAAAAAAAAAAATGTTGGCTTGTAAGGCGAAAGATTCAATTTTTTCAGTACTCGGCAGTCTCTGGTAACGTAGCACTGGTGTCGGTTATAGTATTATTGGAAACAACAAGTGCGATGGCTCTGTTTAAACCACCTTACTTAATTATTGGTTGTTATTTTAAAGGAAAAACTTTAGAAATATCACTTAGGGGTGTTTGTTTCCTTAGTTTTTATATGAGAACGAGAGTTGAGTAATTTTTATTCTTAATATTTGGTTGAGAGAATTTTTATTCTTATTTCCTTATTATTTAGAATGAAATTTTACTATATACGAGAATCATTATTTTTACCTTCAAATAGTTAATCATTTCTATTCCCTCATTTTTTTCTCTCCTTTTATAAAATATTTTATAATAAAATAATACAAATAAATCGCATAATTAAAATATTGATAATATTAATAATAATTAATGATTATAATATTAAATGTTTGTATATTATAATAAAATTAAATATTTCAAAAATTAGAATAATAATTAAATAAAAAATAATATTATTATATATTTTTTATAGTAGCAATAATAACCATAAATAATAAAAGTATTCACACAACAATTTTGTAATTTTAATAATTATTTATTTATTGTAAATAAAATATTTTTTAATGTCTACAATATCATTTTCGTTATAATAATATTAATAATAATTCTTTATTATTATTATTATTATTAAATTTTATGTTTATTTTTTTATTTATGGTTATTATTGTGAAGTAAATAGTAATGATAACAATAATAATAATAATAATAATAATAATAATAATAATAATAATTTTTTATGGTTATTTAATATTTTTAATTTGAAATTATATTAAAATTAGTATTTTACTATTTTTAATTTGATATTTAATATTTTTAATTTTAATTAAATTTCTTTTATTAAAACAAATATTATTCTATATTTGATATTGATTCTAATTCTGAACTGAAATAAATGACTACAAAGAGTTTTGATTCTAATTTCTAAATAAACTAATTATATTATGAAATAAGTTATTCCATTTCTGATTCTATTTGATTACGATTCTAATTTTGATCCATAAACGAAACAGTCCTTAATTAGTTTCAAAATAATTATAAAGTAATATAAATTTTCACATGATTAAATATATAAAAAAATAAAAAAAAAATTATCTAATATAACAAATCAAATTGTATAATTATTTGTTATTACTTATATGAAATTACTCAATATTACTCTAATTTCATATATAGTGATATTTTTTTTAAAAAAAAAATTACATAAATATATGATAATAAATAAAAAGTTAATAAATAAAAATCTAAATTGTTATATTATAAATACTATATTAAATAAATAAATAAATAAATTATATATTTTTTATTTATCGTCGATTTGTGGCTGTATATTAATACTTTTTTAAAAAATTACATGTATAATAGGCAAGGTGTACAAAAATGATAGGTATAATTGGCTCCGACACACGCTGACACGCCTACACACGCTGACACGCACGTACCGCTGAGGCTGAGCTCCTATGAGTCTGGCAATTTCAGCAGTTGGGACATAGGCAGTAAGGCACAATTCCTTTCTTTGCTTTTTAAATTGCAATAAAATGTATGAGTAGATATTTTGTCCAAGCGTTGAGAATAAGATGAAAAAATTTTAAATATTTTTTCAAAAATTGAGATTTAGAGATATTATGTTACTATTAATTATATTTAAAATAATATTAAATATATTTAAAATTTAATAATTTTTTTAAAAAGGAATATGGTTATAAGTTTGCATATAAACAAAGCCGTTCAAATTATCAGATATCACATTCTTTAAGGGGAAAAAACAAAGGAAATTCAAGAACAAGAGGGAGGGAGTCGGATGCATGATTTTTATTTACTTATTTTATTGAAAGAAAAAAAAAGAAAAGTCAGACCCAAACACAGATAGAGCATAGATATTTGGTACTTAATAGGCATTTGATCAAGGCCCCTTAGTAGAGACATGAGTTGAAAAAGTTTTAACTACCACAACTCATCTCTCGACGACTAACTATATTTGTTGACAGCATATCAATTACTCATCATTTTGGTACCCAACACCACCGAATTTGGGCACACGCATCTAAAGCGAAAGAAACTGTTACCCAACAAAGCAAGAAACAGAATTTATTCGGAACAAAATTATTCCCCTAAAATGATGCAGATGTGGGAAGGAAATCGGACACGAACAAAGTGCAATGAGGTGACTCATGACACTTTTTTTTTTTTTTTTATGCATGAGAAAATAAATAAAATATTACAAAAAAAAAGACAAAATCAGCCACCTCGTGGAGGCTCGTGCCCACAGAATCAGCATGAAACAGGGGCAAAATTTCCTGAGGTGGTGTCTCCCAAAATGAGAACATAGCTCACCCAGTAAGAGTAGCTTGCCTAAACTTATATGTGGTTAGGCTATTTTGCAGAACTCCATAACCCAGCTGTTGTAGGCAGAGCAGATGACTTCACAGCCAGAAAAACCTGATTTCTTTGCTAAGGAATCAAATTCTTTTTGGCTCCTCTCTTTCCCTCCAGGAGTTTGTGCTAGCATGAATAAATCCTGCCCAAAAACAATCCGAGAAGAAACATCCTTTTCCGGTGCCTCGGGAAGAATTGATTCCACAATGATCACCTTACCATTGCTGGGAAGTGCTTTCCAACAGTTCTTGAGAAGTTTCAAGCAATGCTCATCACTCCAACCATGGAGTATCCACTACACAAACCAACAACAATTAGAATACAAGAAGCGTTATGATGATTTCAAATCCAAGCTCGAGTGCCTGAAGTAACAAATTGGTACAAGATACATGTACTAACAGAATATGACTATTGCAATTTCTTGTACTCTGATCTTGACAATGGTGTCTAGCATCATGAATTATCAAATTTACTCTGACTTCAGGGTGGAAAGGAATATGATTACTTAGCTATGATAAGCCCGCCACCAAAGAGTAAAAGCCTTACCTTCATGAATATAGCGTCCCCCTTTGGCACACTAACAAACATATCTCCTCCAACATGCTCTACACCTACAGGATCAACAAGAATCTTCTTGAGCTCAAATGGGCACCATCAAACTGATTCATACAAAGGTGGCATTTGCATAATTTTAGAAAACAAATAACTGTAAAGGAAATGTATGAAAATTTGGGTAAGTTGGCAGTTAAAGAAATGCAGCAGTGGTTAAGTCTAGTGACTGAAAGCATTGATCCACATGCCATAAAAGTCAGAAAGATTGTTTTAACTTGTTACCTGGATATGAAGGAGCATCAGCAAGTACATGAGGCAAATCAAAATTAATGCCCTTGATTTGAGGATGCCTGGAAACAATCATTTTCAGGGTAACACCAATGCCACCCCCCACATCAACTAACAGGTTAAGGCCTTCAAACCCTTTGTAAACCTCAAGGATCTTCTTAATGATCAAGGTGGTGTGGTTTGGCATGGCTTGATTGAATACCCTGTTGAATCTTTGGTCAGTTGCGGGATATTCAAACGCTGTCATTCCATAAGCCCTGTTAAATGGAATGTTCCCTTCAAGTATGGCATCGTTAAGGTGGTACCTGGAGAACAATTGCCAATTCAGTAGCAAATGTAGTTAGAAACTTGTGGGGGGCAAATGCCCCCACTGGATTAATTTTTCTGTTACTGCTCCTACAAACATTTATATTTTGCCTCCTCTTAATTTTTTTTTTTACCCCCACACAATGATTATTTTGTGTTTACATTCTTGGGCCAACAAAAAATGAATGGGCTTTATTATTAGTAAGCTAATTTAAAATGAACCAATACATAAATTAGTCAAACCTAATTTAGACAAACCCAACCATCACTTCCAGCTCTCAATAATACGTTGCTCCTCGCGCCCTTCAAAACTCTCCCTGTTATCTTTTTAATTTTTTTTTTAATTTTTAGTTTCCATATATATCAATGTGAACTTTGCCTTCACTAACAAAAAGTCCTAGATCCGCCCCTGATTGCCATTACATCAAATCAAGGTTGTCAGAACTGGACCGGTTATCGAACCAGAAACATTAGTGGGTTAAGGTTCAACCGGTTGAACCGATATTTGAATCGGTATTTAATAATATATATATGTATAAAAGTAATTATAAAAATAATATTTATAAATAGTGATTAAATATTAATTTTTTTAATTTTAAGGATGAAATTGAAATTTTTAATAGATTTAAGACTAAATTGAACTTTTAAACTAAAATTAATGCTTAAATTATAATTTAAATAACATTTGGGGTCAAATTGTAATTTATGAAATTTTTAATTTTATTGGACCGGTCCAACCGGTCTGGTTTTCACCGGTTTTTACCGGTTTTGACCGGTTCTTGACCGGTTTTTTCCGGTTTTGACCGGTCCGAGTCACCCTTCGAAATTTACCAAAACCGGCCCAGACCACCGGCCGGTCCCCGATTCAACCGGTCCGACCAACCGATCCGGTCCGATTCTGACAACAGTGCATCAAACACAATCTTCATTTCTTAACAATTCAGCAACAAAATAGCCAAATCGCATATCGATTTTCGAATATCAATTAAAAAAGCAGGCAAATAACGATTGCACACATGGAATCGAGCCTCACAAACATTCAATTTTGACCCAACCAGCTGACTTAACAATTAGCAAAATTTAATACGATCAACAAACATAAATCTGTTGGGAAATTAATACCAGCTTTTAGCGAAGACCTCATCATGGTGCAACAGAAGCAGAGGAGCAATAGACCCTCCTCCGCCATCTTCTTGATTCATAGTAAGGAACTTGCATATGGGTGCGGCACAATAAGCTCTCTCAACCACTCCATTCCCACTGGTGGATACAGAGCACTTGATCACATCGAAGCTGGCCAGAAAACCCAGCATCCGGTCTATCAGGGACGCTGCATCCGGATTCTTTGTGGGAATTCGCGCAGCAATATCGGAGGAGGAGAGCCACGCGCCGCCGCTGGTTGCAGTGGAGAGGATGTCGATGATATTGAGCTCGAGAGCCGACTTCAGTACCATGGGAAGAATCCCGGCGTTTGACAGAAGGATGGCTAGCTTGCCCGTTTCTTCCCCTTCATGTTGATTCTGACTTTCGGACATAACTGAGACTTTTGAACTGGTAATGTTTGCTTGTAAGGCTTTCTCGAAAAAAAAAAAAAATGTTGGCTTGTAAGGCGAAAGATTCAATTTTTTCAGTACTCGGCAGTCTCTGGTAACGTAGCACTGGTGTCGGTTATAGTATTATTGGAAACAACAAGTGCGATGGCTCTGTTTAAACCACCTTACTTAATTATTGGTTGTTATTTAAAGGAAAAACTTTAGAAATATCACTTAGGGGTGTTTGTTTCCTTAGTTTTTATATGAGAACGAGAGTTGAGTAATTTTTATTCTTAATATTTGGTTGAGAGAATTTTTATTCTTATTTCCTTATTATTTAGAATGAAATTTTACTATATACGAGAATCATTATTTTTACCTTCAAATAGTTAATCATTTCTATTCCCTCATTTTTTTCTCTCCTTTTATAAAATATTTTATAATAAAATAATACAAATAAATCGCATAATTAAAATATTGAAAATATTAATAATAATTAATGATTATAATATTAAATGTTTGTATATTATAATAAAATTAAATATTTCAAAAATTAAAATAATAATTAAATAAAAAATAATATTACTATATATTTTTTCATAGTAGCAATAATAATCATAAATAATAAAAGTATTCACATAATAATTTCGTAATTTTAATAATTATTTATTTATTGTAAATAAAATATTTTTTAATGTCTACAATATCATTTTGGTTATAATAATACTAATAATAATTCTTTATTATTATTATTATTATTAAATTTTATGTTTATTTTTTATTTATGGTTATTATTGTGAAGTAAATAGTATTAATAATAGTAATAATAATAATTTTATTTTTATGGTTATTTAATATTGTTAATTTGAAATTATATTAAAATTAGTATTTTACTATTTTTAATTTAATATTCAATATTTTTAAGTCTAATTAAATTTCTTTTATTAAAATAAATATTATTTTATATTTGATATTGATTCTAATTCTGAGCTGAAATAAATGACTACAAAGGATTTTAATTCTAATTCCTAAGTAAACTAATCATGTTATAAAATAAGGCATTCTGTTTTCGATTCTACTTGATTACAATTCTAATTTTGGACTATAAACCAAACACTCCTTAATTAGTTTCAAAATAATTATAAAGTAATATAAATTTTTACATGATTAAATATATAAAAAAATAAAAATAAAAAAATTATCTAGTATAACAGATCAAATTGTATAACTATTTGCTGTTGCTTACACGAAATCACTCTCAGTGTTACTCTAATTTCATATGCAGTGATACTTTTTAAAAAGAAAAAAATTCATATAAATATATAATAATAGATAAAAAAATTAATAAATAAAAATTTAAATTATTATATCATAAAAACTATATTAAATAAATGAATGAGCTAATTGCGAATGACTGTATATTAATACTTTTTTAAAAAATTACATGTACAATAGGTAAGATGTATTCATGTCAAAAAAATAGGTAAGATGTACAAAAATGATAGGTATAAATTGGCTCCGACACCCGCTGACACGCCTACACACGCTGACACGCACGTACCGCTGAGGCTGAGCTCCAATGAGTCTGGCAATTTCTGCAGTTGGGACTTAGGCAGTTGGGCACAATTCCTTTCTTTGCTTTTTAAATTGCAATAAAATGTATGAGTAGATATTTTGTCCAAGCGTTGAGAATAAGATGAAAAAATTTTAAATATTTTTTCAAAAATTGAGATTTAGAGATATTATGTTACTATTAATTATATTTAAAATAATATTAAATATATTTAAATTTTAATTTTTTTTTAAAAAAGGAATATGGTTATAAGTTTGCATATAAACAAAGCCGTTCAAATTATCAGATATCACATTCTTTAAGGGGAAAAAACAAAGGAAATTCAAGAACAAGAGGGAGGGAGTTGGATGCATGATTTTTATTTACTTATTTTATTGAAAGGAAAAAAAGAAAAGTTAGACCCAAACACAGATAGAGCATAGATATTTGGTACTTAATAGGCATTTGATCAAGGCCCCTTAGTAGAGACATGAGTTGAAAAAGTTTTAACTACCACAACTCATCTCTCGACGACTAACTATATTTGTTAACAGCATATCAATTACTCATCATTTTGGTACCCAACACCACCGAATTTGGGCACACGCATCTAAAGCGAAAGAAACTGTTACCCAACAAAGCAAGAAACAGAATTTATTCGGAACAAAATTATTCCCCTAAAATGATGCAGATGTGGGAAGGAAATCGGACACGAACAAAGTGCAATGAGGTGACTCATGACACTTTTTTTTTTTTTTTTTTTTATGCATGAGAAAATAAATAAAATATTACAAAAAAAAAAGACAAAATCAGCCACCTCGTGGAGGCTCGTGCCCACAGAATCAGCATGAAACAGGGGCAAAATTTCCTGAGGTGGTGTCTCCCAAAATGAGAACATAGCTCAGCCAGTAAGAGTAGCTTGCCTAAACTTATATGTGGTTAGGCTATTTTGCAGAACTCCATAACCCAGCTGTTGTAGGCAGAGCAGATGACTTCACAGCCAGAAAAACCTGATTTCTTTGCTAAGGAATCAAATTCTTTTTGGCTCCTCTCTTTCCCTCCAGGAGTTTGTGCTAGCATGAATAAATCCTGCCCAAAAACAATCCGAGAAGAAACATCCTTTTCCGGTGCCTCGGGAAGAATTGATTCCACGATGATCACCTTACCATTGCTGGGCAGTGCTTTCCAACAGTTCTTGAGAAGTTTCAAGCAATGCTCATCACTCCAACCATGGAGTATCCACTACACAAACCAACAACAATTAGAATACAAGAAGCGTTATGATGATTTCAAATCCAAGCTCGAGTGCCTGAAGTAACAAATTGGTACAAGATATATGTACTAACAGAATATGACTATTGCAATTTCTTGTACTCTGATCTTGACAATGGTGTCTAGCATCATGAATTATCAAATTTACTCTGACTTCAGGGTGGAAAGGAATATGATTACTTAGCTATGATAAGCCCGCCACCAAAGAGTAAAAGCCTTACCTTCATGAATATAGCGTCCCCCTTTGGCACACTAACAAACATATCTCCTCCAACATGCTCTACACCTACAGGATCAACAAGAATCTTCTTGAGCTCAAATGGGCACCATCAAACTGATTCATACAAAGGTGGCATTTGCATAATTTTAGAAAACAAATAACTGTAAAGGAAATGTATGAAAATTTGGGTAAGTTGGCAGTTAAAGAAATGCAGCAGTGGTTAAGTCTAGTGACTGAAAGCATTGATCCACATGCCATAAAAGTCAGAAAGATTGTTTTAACTTGTTACCTGGATATGAAGGAGCATCAGCAAGTACATGAGGCAAATCAAAATTAATGCCCTTGATTTGAGGATGCCTGGAAACAATCATTTTCAGGGTAACACCAATGCCACCCCCCACATCAACTAACAGGTTAAGGCCTTCAAACCCTTTGTAAACCTCAAGGATCTTCTTAATGATCAAGGTGGTGTGGTTTGGCATGGCTTGATTGAATACCCTGTTGAATCTCTGGTCAGTTGCGGGATATTCAAACGCTGTCATTCCGTAAGCCCTGTTAAATGGAATGCTCCCTTCAAGTATGGCATCGTTAAGGTGGTACCTGGAGAACAATTGCCAATTCAGCAGCAAATGTAGTTAGAAACTTGTGGGGGGCAAATGCCCCCACTGGAAAATAAAGGATATATATAAGTATAGTTAATTTTTCTGTTACTGCTCCTACAAACATTTATATTTTGCCTCCTCTTAATTTTTTTTTTTACCCCCACACAATGATTATTTTGTGTTTACATTCTTGGGCCAACAAAAAATGAATGGGCTTTATTATTAGTAAGCTAATTTAAAATGAACCAATACATAAATTAGTCAAACCTAATTTAGACAAACCCAACCATCACTTCCAGCTCTCAATAATACGTTGCTCCTCGCGCCCTTCAAAACTCTCCCTGTTATCTTTTTAATTTTTTTTTTAATTTTTAGTTTCCATATATATCAATGTGAACTTTGCCTTCACTAACAAAAAGTCCTAGATCCGCCCCTGATTGCCATTACATCAAATCAAGGTTGTCAGAACTGGACCGGTCATCGAACCAGAAACATTAGTGGGTTAAGGTTCAACCGGTTGAACCGATATTTGAATCGGTATTTAATAATATATATATGTATAAAAGTAATTATAAAAATAATATTTATAAATAGTGATTAAATATTAATTTTTTTAATTTTAAGGATGAAATTGAAATTTTTAATAGATTTAGGACTAAATTGAACTTTTAAATTAAAATTAATGCTTAAATTATAATTTAAATAACATTTGGGGTCAAATTGTAATTTATGAAATTTTTAATTTTATTGGACCGGTCCAACCGGTCTGGTTTTCACCGGTTTTTACCGGTTTTGACCGGTTCTTGACCGGTTTTTTCCGGTTTTGACCGGTCCGAGTCACCCTTCGAAATTTACCAAAACCGGCCCAGACCACCGGCCGGTCCCCGATTCAACCGGTCCGACCGACCGATCCGGCCCGATTCTGACAACAGTGCATCAAACACAATCTTCATTTCTTAACAATTCAGCAACAAAATAGCCAAATCGCATATCGATTTTCGAATATCAATTAAAAAAGCAGGCAAATAACGATTGCACACATGGAATCGAGCCTCACAAACATTCAATTTTGACTCAACCAGCTGACTTAACAATTAGCAAAATTTAATACGATCAACAAACATAAATCTGTTGGGAAATTAATACCAGCTTTTAGCGAAGACCTCATCATGGTGCAACAGAAGCAGAGGAGCAATAGACCCTCCTCCGCCATCTTCTTGATTCATAGTAAGGAACTTGCATATGGGTGCGGCACAATAAGCTCTCTCAACCACTCCATTCCCACTGGTGGATACAGAGCACTTGATCACATCGAAGCTGGCCAGAAAACCCAGCATCCGGTCTATCAGGGACGCTGCATCCGGATTCTTTGTGGGAATTCGCGCAGCAATATCGGAGGAGGAGAGCCACGCGCCGCCGCTGGTTGCAGTGGAGAGGATGTCGATGATATTGAGCTCGAGAGCCGACTTCAGTACCATGGGAAGAATCCCGGCGTTTGACAGAAGGATGGCTAGCTTGCCCGTTTCTTCCCCTTCATGTTGATTCTGACTTTCGGACATAACTGAGACTTTTGAACTGGTAATGTTTGCTTGTAAGGCTTTCTCGAAAAAAAAAAAAAATGTTGGCTTGTAAGGCGAAAGATTCAATTTTTTCAGTACTCGGCAGTCTCTGGTAACGTAGCACTGGTGGCGGTTATACTATTATTGGCAGCAAAAAGTGTGACGGCTCCGTTCAAACACATTGCTTAATTATTTATTGTTATTTTGAAAGAAAAACTTTAGAAATATCACTTAATTTCAAAATTATTATAAAATAATATAAATTTCTACATAATTAAATTTATAAAAAAATAAAAAAATTATGCTGATCAAATTATATAATTATTTATTATATGTAGTCATTCAGTGTTACTCTACTTTTATATATAATGATGCTTAAAAAAAAAATTACGTAAATATATAATAATATATATATAAAGTTAATAAATAAAGATTTAAATTGTTATATAACAGAAAATATATTAAATTAAAAACAGAAATAAATAAAATATTTATATAATTACATATTTTTTAATTATTATAAATTATGTAATTATATACTAATATTTTTTAAAATTTTATATGTATAATAGATAAGGTATACAAAAATGATAGGTACAATTGGTTCCGACAAACGCTGACAGGCACAGACCGCTGTGGCTGAGGCTGAGCCCCTCGTTATTATGAGTCGGCAATTTCATTAGCTGGGACATAGGCAGCTTAGGCACAGCTACTTTCTTTGCTTTTCAAATTATTAGGTCTCACATTCTTTAACAGGAAAACACTAAGGAAGCTCAAGAACAATAGGGCGGGAGTTGGATGCATGATTTTTATTTATTTATTTATTATTGAAAAAAAAAAAAGAAAAGTCGACCCAAACGCAGAGAGAGCATACATATTTGTTACTTAATATAAGTGTTTGCTAATTGTACATATATAAAATCTGAGTACAATAAATTCATCTTTAAATAAGTTGGCAATCGGTTTTAAAGGTTAACAGAGGAGAAAAAAATTATTGGTCATCAAACTATTGGAAGTCGGTAAATTTTTTTTTGTTTAAAAATGTCGCCCCTTAAAATTACCTTCTCTCTATTCCAAATTGCTGAATCTCTCAATCCCAAGCTCCTTCAAATTGCCATCCTCTAAACACAATCGTGTGCTCATACGCCCGTGAAATGCAGATTCCATGGTGGAAGGTCAATGAATTCATATTCGTCGTTTTAATTAATGTGTCCCTGTAGAGATAAAGCAGCATTGAACAATCTCATATATATGATATAATAATTTAGTAGTAAATTAGAATATTTTTACACTTATTATTCACTTATTATTCGAGTTTAAGTTCTCGCACTTATACTCTCCTTTAACAAAAGGCTGCGTAGCCGTTAAGGTGATTAAAAATTATAATATAGCGATGAGTTTTAAATTTAATAATTGTTGTAATTTCCTACAACGGAATTACGCTCGATCTCACTGGTGCTCGGTTAGGAGTTTTATCTTTTAAAGACAGTTAGATGAGGCAATCTATAAAAAAAATTATTTCGTACTCAACTTACAAATTTAATGACTGACCTAGATAGTCTGAAAAACAAAAAAAGGCAGCATTGAAGCGCGCAATTGGCTAATTATTGGCCGGGAAGCGCCGGTTGCACCCCAAACATGATTCAAAATTTGATTTGTTTTTGTAAATTAAATTTTAAATAAATTTATTGTTACTTTAAAGATAATTTGGATTTAATTTAGCCTTATCATCATACTGGCTATTCATATGGCCATTCGGCGGAAAAAGTCCTTATTAGGTGGGTAATTTTTTAATTTGACAAATTTAAATTAATAATTTTAAAAATTATTAATATAAGTCAACAACGTTAAAAAAAAATTATACAATTAAGTTAAAAACGTTATTCAAGAAGGAATTTTCAGTAAGTACTAACATAAACCAATACATAACAGACCCAATCACCAAAATTTACTTACATGGCATGCCATGTCATTTACTATTGCTAAAGGGAAATAATATTTTTTCTCTCTCTGCTCTTAACTGGTTTCGCTCATCTTATTTGAATGTAAAACTTTTTCTTTTATAAAGATTGTTTTTTTTTTTCTCTCACCTCGCTAACCCTTCCTCTCTCCGAATCTCTCTCTCTCTCTCTCTCTCAACTATGGTCCTTGGCGGCAAAACAATGAAAACTAGTAAGTGTCAGCAATTTTGTTTAAAATTGGAGAAGAAGCTCATTTCCAAGGACAGCGAGACA
This sequence comes from Carallia pectinifolia, assembly GCA_037832335.1. Lineage (NCBI taxonomy): Eukaryota > Viridiplantae > Streptophyta > Magnoliopsida > Malpighiales > Rhizophoraceae > Carallia > Carallia pectinifolia. Next base: position 15,869,892 of record CM075446.1, read on the forward strand.
GAAGACCTCATCTTCTTCCTCCTCCTTATCTTCTCGTCCTAGATCATCAACCGGTCCTGGCTCTCTGTGACCCACTAGAACAACTGGGGCAATTTCCTTGACTCTTTTTTTTTTTTTTTTGTTTTAGATAACAATTTCCGTGACTATAACCAACCCAGAAGTTCATTTTTCAATTTTTTATTTGTTTAATTTATTTTTCATTTTTATTAAGAAGAAAGGAAAAACATAAATTTCGCTTGGGATTCGGTTCGAGAGGGACCAATTTTGTTTGAAGCTATTATTTTTATTCTGGATATAATTTCCAGTGATCCCTGGAATTTAAAAGCTATAAAAGTGAGCTCGCTCTATTCGGTTCTTCTTTGGTTTGTGGAGAAACGAGACAATTCGCCACACGCCACCACGTCCCCTAACGATGTTCAAGCTGTCAAGCATTCGGATCCGCCGTTGTTTTGCACGTTCTTTATGTATGTGATCTACCATCGTTTATTTTTTATCCCTTCTTGGTTGGTGATTTTAATTAATTGATATTTTCCTGCTTAATACTTTTTTTTTTTTTTTTTTAACATTGCGTAAGGCCAAAATTACGTTCTTATACGAGGAACTTTGTATACCAAAATTATACGTTTTTTATTTTCTTCTTTGTCTTCACAATTTTCTTGATTTTTCATGGTTTAATCGGTTCTTCATTGTTTTGCCAGCCGCCGAAAACCATGGTTGAGGGAGAGAGAGAGTTCCAGAGAGAGACAGAGGAGCGGGGAAGAGTTAGTGATGTGAGTGTAAAAAAAAATCTTTATAAAAAAGAAAGTTTTGCATCTCGAGAGGAGAGAGAAACAAATGACGTTCCTTATTGACAATAGTAAATAGCATGGCGTGCTACGTAAATAAATTTTGGTGATCGAGACTACCATGTATTGGTTCATATCAGAACTTAGCGGACATTTCTTTTTAATTAACATTTTTTTTATCTAATTACGTAAATTTTCTAATGATATTAACCTATATTGTCAATTTTTAAAATCATTAATTTAAATTTGTCAAATTAAAAAGTCACTAAGTTAATAGGGAACTTATCCCCACATTCTTTTGGGGGGGAAAAAAAAAATAAAGGAAAGCCAAGCACAAGAGGGAGGTATGATCTTTTATAGATAAATAGAGTTCGATCCATGATTTTATTTGTTTATTTTATTTTTTTGAACAGTATTAATTATTTTATTGAAAAAAAGAAAAGTTATACCCAAAATTAGATAAAACAGAGATATTTGGTACCTAAGTAGAGACGTGAGTTGCACAATTTAAACTACTACAACTCTTCTTTCCACGACTAACTATATTTGTTTACTCTCCAAAAAGAAAAAGACTAACTATATTTGTTAATAGCATGATCAATTACTCATCAATTTGGTACACAACATGACCATATTTGGGCACACGTATCTGAAGCGAAAGAAACTATTACCCAACAAAGCAAGAAACAGAATCAATTCCGAACCAAAGTATTCCCCTAAAATGATGCAGATGTAGGAAGGAAATCGGACATTTATATTCATTTTTAATTATGTTATAAAAGTAATTTCATTAGGTTCATTTTGCTACATATATTTACATTCATGCATTAAAATTAAATATTCATTTTTAATTAGTTAGTTTTATTTAGATAAACATTTGTTGTCCTTTTACTTAATTTTATGTATGTCAATAAAATTTTTAATTTTAATTATTTTGTTAATATTATAAAATTACATAACAGAATTCATTAAAAATTAGAAAATTCGGCTTGGCTCAATCTCACCTCATTATTAAATGATGTTAACACAAAACCTTGTTTGTAGTCGCATTTAACAAACGATTGAACACATGAGTTTGACAAATCTCGACTTGTTTGTAGCTTTGGAAATCTATGATGTAGTATATTTTAGTAAAGATGACAATGCAAAAGTACCATCTTTTTAATTCATGTCTTTACTAGTTTCCAACAGATTTTGTTATTGTTTGTATGTATCATCTAAATACACAATTTGCACACCAAATAATTTTAAAAAAAGGTAAAATACCAAACCGAAAAAATTGTTCACAAGTAATTGCCAGTTATAACTAGTTAACATATGTAGACTCGCAAGAATGATAAAAGTTTCATTACACGAAGGTAGTAAACTTGCTGTGTCCTAGACGTGCATATTAAACTAATTTTTTTCTTTTTTACCACAATGAACGCATTGATGTTAATCCAATCCGTACACAGATTTAACACAGGAGTGTCGAAAATATCTATACAAAGCAGAAATTAGCCTTTGACAATGATGATCAAACTGACCAAATAATAACAGGGTACAAAAGCTCTTTCAAACAAAACTCTCGGCCGAGAATAAATGCCAAATTGTATCTAAATTTACCTAAAAATATAATCTTAGACAGATTTAAAACAATTGGATATTGCATAATATAACACATACTGCAGTCTCTGGTAGACAACTGACGGAAATTGACATTTGGTATTAAACTAAAGGGTTAATTTCAAAAAAAAAAATTACTACCTTTGTGTTTTTTAATAAATTTAATATAATTTTTTAAAATTAATAAATTTAATACGGTTCAATTATTTTCTAATAAATTTAGCACACTGTCAATTAAAAATAATTAATTAAAAGTAATAAAATCCTTTAGAATATAAATATGACACGTCTACGTCTAATCCAATACAATTTAAAACATCAAATGTCATATGTGCATATGTAGATATTAGGGGATTCAATTATTTTTAACTGATAGTGTGCTAAATTTATTAAAAAATATTAAAATATGTTAGATTTGTTAAAAAATAATTAAACTGTACTAAATTTGTTAATTTTTAAGGATTGTGTTAGATTTGTTAGAAAGTGTAAAGGTGGTAATTGTTTTTAATATTAACCCTAAACTAAAATGAGTTGAACTAACATTTGTTTTCCTCGTGGTTTATTGTGATCATACATCAAAAAATTAGAAGATAATCAAACAATGTAACGTTTTTTCAAATGAGGTATTGCAGGCCATTCAAGGAACAATACTGGGCTGGTTGGTGCCTTTCAGTTTCCATCCTCTTGTTAGAAAATAAGCGCTGCATACCAAAATCTCGTCAGTCACCGTCTTATTTGTTAGAAAATCTTGCGCTTCAATTTATTTAGTTTTCATACCGTACATATAAATATTTTTTTTCACTAAGACACCCATTGAACTATAAATTACACAATAGAAATAACTTTCACTTCTTATTCTAAGATTTGAACTCAAAACCTCTAAAATAGAAGTGTTGAATTCTAACTACTAGAGTGTCTTCTAAGCGACACTGTACATATAAATCTTATATCATTATTATTGAAAGAAACACAAACACATACGAGCAGCTTGCCTAAACTTATATGTTTGCCTAAACTTATATGTTGTTAGGCTACTTTGCGAAACTCCATAACCCAGTTGCTGTAGGCAGAGCATATGACTTCACAGCCAGAAAAACCTGCTTTCTTTGCTAAGGCATCATATTGCTTCTGGCTCCTCTCTCTCCCTCCAGGAGTTTGAGCTAGCACGTATAAATCCATCCCAAAAACAACCCGAGAAGAAACATCCTTTTCTGGTGCCTCGGGAAGAATGTATTCCACAATGATCACCTTACCATTGCTGGGAAGTGCTTCCCAACAGTTCTTGAGAAGTTTCAAGCAAAGCTCGTCAGTCCAATCATGGAGTATCCACTACACAAGCCAACAACAATTAGAATACAGGAAATGGTATGATAATTTCAAATCTAAGATCGAGTACCTAAACTAACAAATTGGTTCAAGATATATGTACTAACAGCATATGACTATTTCAATTTCTTTTACTCTGACTTGAATGTGGAAGGTGATAGGTTCAATATTTGTATAGATAGTACGTATAATTTTCTATTTAATTTGATATTTATTTATGTAAATATTATATTTATTAGTGGAGTCAACTTTTATTTGCTATTTTATATTTTGTAAGTCAAATGGATACAAAAAGAAGTAATTGTGACAGATTTAGTCTCATTCGAGCAGATTTTTTAACTTAGTGCACTATTCGGTTTTTCATCCATAACTTCTTCTACACAAGTCAAAATTGGATAATTGTTGAGCTGAATCGAAGCTAAGATATAAGGTTACAATTTTTGTGTTTTGATCAAATTAAGATTCTACCTAAAAGATGATTAAAATTTCGTCAGAAATTATAGGGTTAAAACTGTCCAGATTTTAGAGTTCTTTTCGAATTTTTAAGTTTTCTAACTATAACCATTTTAAGGGTATTTAAAGCCAACATGCCCAGAAGAAAATGGGGCTTTTAAAGGTTATTCTTTTAGATGCAAGACAGGGAACGTATAAAGGTAGAAAAGATAAGCATAAGGAAGGAACGCGAAGCAGTTGGACATGAATTTTTTAATTCTTTTTCGTTTGAACTCTATGATGTTTAATCGTAGTTTATCTTTAATTTTAGGATGAATGGTTAAAACCTTAAATTAGGGCAAAAAAAATATAACATAATTTAAGGTTGAGTTATTTGATTTTTGTGGATGTTTAGAAGTTCTTTTGAGTTTAGTGCAATTATATGTTGAAAACTTAATTTGATTTATTTATTTTTAACTTAATTATACTTTTGTGCTGGCCATCATGAAAATAGTCATAATATTTGTGTTGAGATCGATAGATAAAATACAATCGTGCACTAAATAAATAAACATATAAATTGTGAGTCAGATATAAAATAAGTTTATATGATATCATTAGAAATTCTCTGTTCTTCATTGGTTAATCTACTTTGTATGAGTTCGAGAGAAGATCATAAATAGATTGAATACGATTAGAGTTACTTGACAAAAAGCAAACAAAAGAAGAAGAATTAACATTCAAATCATCAATTCACAAAATTTATGTAATTCAATTCTTTCTAAGTGAAAACCCACAACCCTGATACCCTCTATCTAGTGTGTAATTTTAATTAAGTTTCTTCTGATTTTTCATTAGTATATTTGATTAATTTAATTTAATTTAATAGTTTTACTTTTTATTAATTTTTACAAATATTAAATTTTGTTTAAATAACATAAATCATAGTTAACTTTTTTGTTTCCTTAAGTTTGACACCAGAAATATTCACTAAATTTTATTACTTCGATCACTCCTGTATGTTTACAGAATTTTACAAAAATTTTTGCACTTTAATTGCTAATTTTTGCGCGTTTGCATGATTTTACATGAGTTTCACTTGAATTCGATTTAAGTTGAATTTTTGGACATCGATAATAGTATTAATGAATGAAAAATTGATTTTTAAGTATTATTTGACATTAGTTAGTCAGACATGATTAATGATGAACTTGTTCTCTACTTAAAAAATTTTTGTTTCTAATTTAATTTTAAAGTTCTGCGATGATCTTTTAAAGAGAGATGATCTTCATATAATTTTTAATTATATACACTCATTTAAAGTTCTTGAACAAACGCTATTTTCTCTTCTTTTGAAACTTTTGGAGATATAATTTAAGAATTTTAGAAAAAAAAAGTGGACAAAGAAAATGAGGCACAAAGTTGTTAATCAATATACTCCCCTATTTTAAGTTATTGAGTAACTGAAAGTCAATATTACAATCATTGGTATTCACATCAAAAAATAATTTGAATTATGAGTATGCAAAGTACTCTAAACATATATTTATGAAGTAGTAATCAGGTACCGACACTACAAGTAAAAGTATTCGTATCAAAAAGTATATCAATATTTAGAAAAGAGTATTAAAGTTTTTAATATATAAATTAGAAAAAAGTTAAAATAATTAATTCTTATTGGCCCTTGATGTGGTTTTGTATTTTTAAGAGAAGATAATTTTTGTTCTTTAGACTTTCGGTGAGTGTGTGTGATTACTTCCTATGTACTGGTAGTTAAGTGTTATCATTGATCAATAAAAGGTTCTTACACATGATTAATCAATTTAAAACTTATTTTACAAAGAAGGAGGACATTATTGGTTATATTTGATTAGTAAAGTATTGAGTGATGCTTTTATATTGATTTTGTATTGTGTTAATGAGACATTGTTTTGAGAATTTAATTTGAGTTGAGTTTTCGTGAAGGTGATGCGATCTGTTTTATGTGTAATTGCTTGGGACAAGTAATAATTCAAGTATGAGGAAAAGGGAATATGATTAATTAGTAACAATAAGCCTGCAACCAAAGAGTAAAAGCATTACCTTCATGAGTATAGCATCCCCCTTTGGCACACTAACAAAAAAATCTCCTCCAACATGCTCTATACCTACAGTCTCCACAAGAATGTGGTAAGTTAAACAGATGCTATTTTGTACTTCTTGAGCTCACATGGGCACTATCAAGCTGATTCATACAAAAGTGGCATTTGCATAATTTTAGATAACAAAAAACCGTGAAGGAAATGTATGAACATTTGGGTACGATGCCAGCTATGAAAGTGCGGTACTAATCAACTCTAGTGATTGACATCATTGATCCATATGCCATAAAGGTAAGAAAGATAGATTTAACTTGTTACCTGGAGAAGGAGGTGCATCAGCAACTGCATGAGGCAAATCATAATTAATGCCCTTGATGTGAGGATGTCTGGAAACAATCATTTTCAGGTTAGCACCAATACCACCCCCAACATCAACTAATCGGTTAACCCCTTCAAACCCTTTGTAAACCTCAAGGATCCTCTTAATGATCAATGTAGTGTGGTTTGACATGGCTTGATTGAATACCCTGTTGAATCTTTGGTCAGTTGCGGGATATTCAAATGATGTCATTCCAAAAGCCCTGTTAAATGGAAAGCCCCCTTCAAGTATGACATCGTTGAGGTGGTACCTGGGGAAACGATTGCCATTACATCAAACAAAATAGCCAATTCACATCGATTTTCAAATATCAATTATAAAAGCAGGCAAATAACGATTGCACCATACAAACATTCAATTTTAACCCAACAAGCTGACTTAACAATTAGCAGAATTTTGATACGAGCACCAAGCATAAATCTGTCAACCCAATGGATTGGCTTGAGAATTACGGGCTTCAAGCTCTGTGTAAGGGTGATTTATAGTAAGATAAGTTCTTGTATTTGAACCTTTACACGATCAAATTCTCTTGAACTTGTAAGTAAGGATAAGTCTCACGTGCAAAATGCGAGAACATCTCATACCATGAAAAAAAAAAAAAAACATAATTCTGTTGGGAAATTAATACCAGCTTTTAAAGAAAATCTCATCATGGTGCAACAGAACCAGAGGAGCAATAGACCCTGCTCCATCTTCTTGATTTGTAGTAAAGAACTTGCATACGGGTGCAGCACCATACGCTCTCACAACCTCCCCATTCTCTGTGGTAGATACAGAGCACTTGATCACGTCGAAGCTGGCCAGAAAACGCAGCATCCGGTCAATCAGGAAAGCTGCATCTGGGTTCTTTGCATGAATGCGCGCCGCTATCTCCGAGGACGAGAGCCACGCACCGCCGTTGGTTGCAGAGGACAGGATTTCGATGATATTGAGCTCAATAGCCGACTTCAGTACCATGGGAAGAGCCCCGAAGTTTGCCAGAATGATTGCCAGCTTGCCCGTTTCTTCCTCCTCATGTTGATTCTGACTTTCAGCCATAGCTGAGACTATAGAATTGGTGGTGTTAAGCTCAAAAAACAAAGGAGAACTGATGGGTCGTCTGTGGCAACATAGCACTGATGAGTCATGCATTTATACCTACGAAAAAGCAGGAGACTGATTGATTGTTGATAGAGACTACCTATGCGAGTGGCGGTCGGTAACGATGTTGCCAAGTGAATCGACGCAGTGTACCATGAATCCACCACGTCGGGCCAAAGGAATAGATTACCTCATCATGTACCATTTATGCTTTGTTTGGATTCCGTGAAAAGAAATAAAAAAAAAGAGAATAAAAAATAGTGCAGTAATAATGATATTATAATTGATAAAAAATAATAATTAAAAAATTATAAAAAAGAAAATAAATAATAATTTATGAGAAAAAAAATTAAAAATTAATTATTTAAATTGATAAAAAATAAATAAAAAATATAAATAAAAAATAATTTCTTATTATTTTCTTTTTATATCTTCTCGTATGCTTTGCCAAACAAAACATTAAAAGTCGTATCATATACGCAGGCGAGGCTGGAGAGCTGAGACCACTAAGGCCGTACTAGTACGGAAAAATCTGTGTATGTCAAGCCTAAAGTTGTAAACATATATTAAATTTAAAAATAAAATTAATAAATTAATAAATTAATTATATATTTTTTATTTATTATAAATTATATAATTGTATAGTAATTTCTTAATACTATTTCAATAGTGTTAAAAAAAATTTTGGTGTTTTATAACTCGTTAGGACACGCGCACATGGTGGAGCCCCTCGTACGATGAGTCAGGCATAAATGTTAAAAGAAAAATGTTTGTGGTTATATGATTTTTTTTATTGTTATTATATGTAATTTTTTTTATGTAATTACATGTATATTTTATATAACTATAATGATAAAAAGTGATATAAAAGGTATTATTATTTTTTTGTTGTGTATTTTTTTGTTTATAATTATACAAAAAATACTCACAATTGTAAAAAAAATACGTATAAACATAATAAAAAAAAAATATGCCTATGTAATGGAACTCAATGTTAAAAGTGGGACGGGCCAACTCATTTAGTGAGTTGATTGATTTTATTTATGCTGTGTGTTTGAATTATTTGAAAATTGTGAGAAAAAATTTATGAAAAAATAAAATTATTTAAATTGATGAGAAAGTTGTGAGAAAAAAAAAAGAAAATAAATAATAATTTATAAGAAAAAAGATAAAAATTTATTATTAGAATTGATGAGAAAGTTATGAAAAAAAAATTATAAAAAAATAATATAATAATGATGATAATTTTAAAATAAAAATTGTGAAGGTTCGTTGACCACAAGGAACCCCATTCCTTCCTAGGCGCATGCCTGGCTAACCCAGCGGCCACACCATTGCCCGCCGCTCTATTTTTTTTGTTTGTTTTTTTTTTTTTGTTGCAAGGGAGGGATAAATCTAAAAGACAAAAAGCCTATCTAAGTAACCACATCATGCCGAAAAGCCACCCGCAGATGTCCTCTTGGAGAATGGTCGAAGTAGCAAGAGGAGGAAGCTGCAGCTTGATCAAACTAAATTCTTGGTCAAGGACCATGGAGGCAAGGAGGTCGGCCAACCAGTTGCCGTTCCTGTGGACATGGCCGAAATGGACAACCCAGTCCTTACCACCGCTCTATAAATATGCTTTAACTGCACGCACCAGTCCCTTCTAAAGCAACTCTTGGTAATTAAATTTTCTTTTTTTTTTTTGACATGAGGTAATTAAATTTGAATAGGGATGAATTTTTCTGAAAATGATAGGTGGGAAAGACACCCGTTTGATGAGAAGGCCCTTTTAATGTCCAACGCACAATTAATAGCCAATTGCGCACTTCGATGCTGCCTTATTCCTATTGGTCGGGTAGTCGGCCATCACATGGCCTGCGCAAATGGCCATAGAATTTTGCGGGCCATCAAATTCCCAACAATTTGGCCGCACAATTATTGGAGTCTATTATTTGTCGCATTCGGCCACAATTATTTGAGTTAATTATTCGAGTCACATTGCGTCACCTATTTGAGTCACATGGCTTCTTAGTCAAAACAAAAAAAAAAAATTTGAGTCACATGGCCAAACTGTTGGGACTTTGATGGCCCGCAACGGCCAAATTACACGGCCATTTGTGTAGGCCATGCGATGGCCAACCACCCGACCAATAGGAATAAGGCAGCATCGAAGTGCGCAATCGGCTATTAATTGTGCGTTCGACATTAAGGGTCTGTTTGTTGTGCGAAGGAAAAGGAGGGAGAAAAAGAAAAATATAATCGTTACCATATACTTTTCTTTCTTATATTTCTTTCTTCTCACTTTTTACACAACTCCAAATAACTTTATTTTCTCTTCACTTTTTCTCTCACAAATTACTATTCATTTTTTCTTTCACCATACTTTCTTTCTTTCAATTTTTCTACCACTACAAACAATTTTATTTTCTCTTCACTTTTTCTCTCACAAATTACTATTCACTTTTCTTTCACCACACTTTCTTTCTCTCCACTTTTTCTATCACTCCAAATAATTTTATTTTCTCTATATTTTCTTTTCTTTTCTCTTCCTTTCCCCATCCTTCCCTCCACTCCAAACACACCATAAAAGGGCCTCGTCATCAAACGGGTATTTTTCTCACCTATCATTTTCAGAAAAATTCACCCCCATTCAAATTTAATTACCAAGAGTTACTTTAGGAGGGACAGGTGCGTGCACTTAAAGCACATTTATGGAGAGGCGGGCAGTGGTGTGCCCGATGGGTTTGCCGGGTGTACCCGTCGGAAGGAATGGGAGCTCCATGTGCTCAACAAACCTCTAAGTAAAATCAAGCAACTCTTTGTAGCAGGATAGTTTTGGGGGTTTGCTGTCCTTGATCTGTTTGTATCTACTACTTTGTTAAGCTTACAAGCCTCTATACTGACCCAAAGAGAAAAAAAAATCGAAGAGAAGCTAAATACAAAGTATTGTACTAAGTAAATACTGACTCTTGAGTGCAGGGGTATTCACGATTTAATTAACTGAATTGAATTTTTATAATTATTTTTTAATTAAAATTTTTAGTTGTGTAAAATTGAAAACTGTTCTTAAATTGAAAATTTAGTTAAATAAAAATTTCAGTTTAGTTTCAGTTAACTATTCGGTTAATTAAATTTAACAAAAAATTTTAAAATTATAATTTAAATATAAAAAACTATTATATATATATATATATTTATTTAAAATTATAAATATCATTATATATAAAAAAATAAATAAGTAATTATTTGAGATATACTAATATTTTATTAACATCTATTTGTTAATAATTGTTGTATTAATAATATTTTTTCATATTTTTAAAAATAAAAAAAAAATATAATAACATTTTAATTCGGTTCGGTTAACTTCAGTTTTCTAAAATCAAAAACTGAAACTGAACTGAAAAATTCAGTTTTTATTCAGTTCAGTTAACTGATTATAAAATCAGTTCGATTAACTGAAAATTCAGTTTAATTCGATTCGGTTTTCTCAATTAACTAAAATTTTCAGTTTTTTTAAACACCCCTAGTTAAGTGATTTCAGGTATAAATAAGTTTTAGGTTGTTAAGTATATTGAGTGTATTTTGTTTATTTATTATTATTTCATTGTAAAATATTTTCTAATTGTTTTCTCGTACACATAGATTAATACACATAGATTAATAGCTGAATAACACAAATTCTAGTATTTTTTTTTCTTGGTTTACAATAAACTCTAATAGATATATAAGGAGAAGAGGGAATGGGGTTGGTGGAAGTCGAACTACTCACCTCATGATTGAAGGACACTCCCTCAACCATTAAAATAAATGTTCAACATCAAATTCTGATATTTTTGAGATTTATGATTGCTTTTATTTTTACCACAAACTATTATTTCACCAAATAATCCGTACAGATTTGAGAATCTAGTGGGTTAGTTCTCAACAGGAATCAACTCGGAACCAAATTATTCCCCTAAAATGATGCAGATGTAGGAAGAAAATCGGACACCAGCATAGGAAAGTATATTGGGTCACCCACGAAATTGCCTAACAAATCAGACAATTATGAAATCTCATTTTTGAGGTTCTTTACTTGGAGGCGAACCCCCGGATGTAAGAAAAATTTAGTCCAGAGTTGTCTTTGGTCATTTGCTTGGATACCCATTTAGAGGACTATCCAGCATATAAGCGGCAGAAACAGAAAGTTGACTCTAATTTTTTTCTTTTTCTTTTTTCGCCCTATTTGTGCGTGGATTTTGGTCCGGCAAAACTGCCGGACGGTGAAGCAGCGAACCAATGACTCCGAGACTGGGGACCGGCACGTCGATGGTTAATAATTGATTCGGTTCAAAACCATATTTGAGTGAGCAGACACATTCCAAGCGGAAGAAATTATTACCCAATTTAGCTAGAAAGACCACCGGTAGTTTAAATGGTAATTTAGTGTACTTTTTCTTATATATTTAAGTTCGAGTTCTCTTCTTGATACCCGCCTTAATAAATTGAAAATTTATGTTGAGAGTCAGTACTAAGAATCAGACTTATTTAAGTTAAGGTCGGATGTGAACGAGAAAGTCTACTCAGATGTATTAGTATTCAGATAACATGTTTGCATCTATTGAAATAATTGACCAGTTAAGTGAGGTATGTTGAGTATTCATTTTTTTCAAAACAAAAAAAAAAAGGTAATGAGGGATTTAATTCGCAATCAAATTATGCGGCTAAATAAATAATAAGTACTCAAATTTTCAAAAGGGCAGGCTATTGTTTTTTCTTTAATTTTTTCTATTCAGTTTTCTTATCATTATTCCTATTCTTAAAGATGAAACACAATACGTGCGCCCAAACGCACTGGTTTTTACTCCAAAATTTTGCTGAACATGGCAACATTATTTCGCTGGAAATCCGTAATGTGGTACAATTTAGTAAAAATTTACAACACAAAAGTAACATCTTCTTAAGTCATGCCCTTGCTAGTTTCAAACAGATTTTGTTCCTATTTTTTATGTATCATCTAAATGGACAATTTGCACACCAAATAATCTATAACAAAAAAAAGAGTAAAAATACCAAAACAGAATATTTGTTCACAAGTAATCGTCACTTTTAACTAGTTAACAGATTTACATGGCCGCATAAATGATTAAAGTTTCATTACACAGAGAGACAGTAAACTTGATGTGTCCTAGTTGTGGACCTATGTTTAACAAAAACGAGTTGAACAACCATTTATGTTCCTCATCATTAATTGTGATCATACCTCGAAAAATTAAAGATATGTAGACAATGCAACATATTTGAAATGATGTATTAGAGCTCATTCAAGGAACAAAATACTGGACAGGTTAGTGCCTTTCCAGTTTCCAGCCTCTTGTTATAAAATAGGCGCTGCATACCAAAATCTTGTCAGACGGTGTCTTTTTGTAAGAAAACCTTGCACAAAGCCAAATTTCCCGTCACCCGCATGCATTTCATCATCCCAAGCGCACCCACAGGGGTACAATGGCTTTCGGTTCGTTGTCAGACATTACAAAACCCAAACAGCAAACAGCTCCATTCAGGAATCGAGAATGGATGATATAAGATCCTCTCTCCCACTCTACATAAACCTAAAGTCATGACATTTTGACGTTATACACAGGCGCCATAACATCGCAATGATTCTGACTTTAAGACACCTTCAAGAGCTCTCCTTGCTTTCACCAACAACATAACGACTTTTATTTGCATCCACGCCAGAGGAATGAAGTTGTTTTCTCCTCTTTACAAGATGTAATGCAGTATGCCGATCATCTTGAGCCTCCTTAAAATCAGGCTGCAGATGGTTATATACGTAGAAGACGGTGTTATAGACATATAGACAAAACACTTTATGCTCAACACAAAGATTGCATGCTCTTAAAAGCTAACTTCCAAAATGAATCTGCTATTTCAGAAGAAAATATTGTTTACGGCATCTTATTTCATAAAAGTAAGCAAACTCAGCAAAATTCCAACAAAAATGAGTAGGCAAAGTTTAAATCATCCAATGATGTCTGCCTTTTGAGAATCTTGTGCTCGTCGAGGGAAATAAGCCACAAAATCCTAAGAAACTACCAAATCATGTTCCAGACCCAAAGCCAAATACAATATGATCCCAAGGCCTCTGATAAGAAAGTACCTTTATCGCTAATGCTCTGTCAAAGCTTTCAATAGCACTATCAGGCTCCCCAAAGTTCAATTGAGCTCTACCAAGGGTGACCCATGCCTGATAATATCAGAAGTTGCACACAATAAATAAATAAATAAATAAACAGGACATTAGCCAAAAGAAATACATTCTACGAGTTTTATTAAAATGCTTGAAGAACTGAAATAAGTCATGTATGTGAAATTAGATGGGACTTCCATTTAAACCACCTCAGACAACAAGAAGTCAACAAATGTTTTTACAAGGGCCACAACAAAAACATTAATGGATTAGGAAAACAAGTGTTACGGTCATAACTGCATTGGAAACAAAAAAATGATGGAGAGTAATTCCTCAACAAAAAATAACAATAAATGAAAGCCAAGATGAGTAGGTGTATATAAAAACACACAAAGTTGATCGCTTGAGTAGATGAAGCATTGCAGGAAACAATTTATGTAGACAATCCCACTTAACCTATAACTTAGGCTTAGTTGAGTTGGTTCCAGTTATTTGTACATAGAGACAGTCAAGATGGAGGAAACTTCTTCAAGAAAATATTCTTTGGATATCCTAAATGCGTATCTAGCCCTAGGCATCACATGAACCATTCAACTAACAAAAGCATCCAGATTATTTTCAAAACCTCATGGAGTTTGGCAGGAAATGTTATACAAGGAAGTACGAATTTAAAAACAACCCACAAGTTTGATATGTAATGATTCCTTGAATATTTGACGAACAAATCCATATAAAGAAGAAAGCAAATAATTAGACCATCAGACATGCAGATAATGTATATAGAAAAAGGACATGAATAAAGATCTTAGCATTTCCGTGCCTCAGCCCATGCAGGTTCCAGTTCAGTAGCTCCTATCAAGTGAAATCCAAAAATAAGTACATTAAGGATCTCAAAATTGTATCTTTCAAATAGACTGCACATGAAAAGGAAAGCATGAAACAGAGATGGAGTAAATCAAATAAATCATCAAAAAAAAAAAAAAAAAAAAGAAACAGGGCTCATCAGATATGGGACACACGAGTTGCTGCCTTCAATGCACTCCATGCACCTCCTATTTCAAGTAAAACTTGTGCTTTCTGTTCATGCAAGACTGCACTTTCAGGCATCAAGATAAGGGCAGCCTCCCACTTCCCTAGCGCTTCTCGGTATTTTCCATCCTTTAAAAGAAACATACATTAAAAACATTGAATATAAAAGATAATGAAACTAACATCACCACATGATAATGCAACTATAGCAAAGTCATGCTTGTCAGCCACTTGAAGCTTCTAAAATCATCTGCCTGAGCAATTCACTATACATATGGCAGAAGGTAGAAGATCATATGTCATGCATACTTATATGATTATATACGATTTCAATGACCGCACACGCAAGAGCACACCACAATCTACACACAACCAAAATGGGGTGAATAAAAATTGACAACTAAATTTTGAGAAAAATGTAAAGGAAAACAAACATACTACCGAAGAGAAGAATTGCATATCGCGAAAGACCAGTTCCAGGCAAAAATGTAACTAACCGAAAACATAATCAGAAGAAAGATAATAAATACAAATTAAATAGCAGGAAAAAGAATAAAAAATTGTGTGTTACCATTTAACAATTCAAAGTCCTGTCTAACACTACTCAATTTTCCTGAGAAGAAAAAGTTTACCAGAAAATTAAATTATAAAACCATCGCTTGGCTCATTCCCATTCAATCAATAACATTACCCAAGTGACAAAAGCTTCATGGATGCAACCAACATACACCAATCCACGATTACAATAAAAACAGATACCAGAAAAAGGGACGATATTCCCAATTAACCAACAATACCCAAAAAAAATAAGGCCACTGCTTGTCAGCCTTCAGTGAGACAATGAACTTCCTTTTACAATCACAGTACATGGTGTCCACAAAAGAAGCAAAACAAAAGGAGAATCCAATCCCTCAGTAAATTAATACCTAAAAACTGGTACTCCAAAATAAAAAAATAAAAAAATAAAAATCCCAAGACCCACCCATATGTGGCCACTCATCCAATACGTGAAGAAAGCCACAAAGTTGAAACCTTTACACCTAAATAAATTCATAGTAGGGGAAACCAAATCAAAATGGCAGACAAAAGGGTTGGATTATCAAAGGGAATAATATAACTAAAAATACCTCGGCGAGCTTGTTTCCTTGGGATTGAAAGGACTCGGCGAGTTTTCTATTGGATTCTGAATCATGGGTTTCGTTAGCGGCAGCCGTTGGTAGCTTGTCATCATCGCTACTAGTAGCGTTCTTGAGGTTGTTCTCTGCGGTTTCTTGGTCTTCTTGATCAAAAGGTAGGTTTGGGTAGTTTGATATGGCTCCCAAAGGCCGCTTCTTGTTCTCTTTCTTTTTCCATGTAACTTTCATCTCTCTTTCTCTCTCTTGCTCGCTCGCTGCTGCTGGCTTTTTTTTTTTTTTTTGCAGTTTCAGACTTGCAGGTGCTTTCCTGACAGGACTACATCATAATTCCATGAAACCTCCCAGCTTCGGGCCTTCAGCTGTGTTATTTGTTGTCGGTTAAACTAGTGTGTCTGTCCATCAGCCGACTTGTTTGGTTTTGGTCGACTTGTTAGGCCGAGTCGTTAAAACTATACTGGTCCAGTCCATTAAAAAAAACTCAGCCCAATTCCTTTCTGGTCCATTTACGAAATATTACGAGTGATAATGCTAAAATACGCCTAGACCCAAAAAAAAAAAAAAAAAAAAAAGCAAAAATATGCCAAAACCAAGATAAATTTGCAAAAAACCAAAAAAAAATTAAAATGCTAAAATATTCGAAGCCGAAGGAAACTCTGGTGGAGGCCTACAGTGATCCTGGCGTTTTTCCTTTTTGGTCCATTTCTGGAATATTATGAGTAATAATGCTAAAATATGACTTCCCTTCCTTATAATTGTGTTGCAAACTGGTCAGCGAATTCTGCTTTTCCGCTCAATTGGGGTCTTCATATGTTCTATCAGCCCAGGAGAGGAGTGCGCCACCTCCTGCAAGATACAATATTTAATGTGTAACTTGCTTTTAGCTTAGGCTTTGGCCTCTATAATTACCCACATATATATATATATATATATGACTATTATCACTTCAATTTTTTTATTTTTCAGATTAAAACATGATAAAATATGACTAAGTTTAAACTCTTGGACTTTAATATGAAATTTAAAAAAATAAAAATACTTATGTTGCATAAATTATCGTTAAATAAACTTACAAATGAAAAAAAAAAAAAAGAAAAGAAAAAAAAAGCTAAAATACATGTACCAAAATATTTGTACTCAATTTTCTCCCACATCAACTTGGCAGACTTTTCGACGACTTGTATGGTTGTTTTGCTATTCGGGTAGTCATGATCATGATTGTATGCCGCATGCGTAAACTTGTTTAAAAATGATTATAGTTATTTACTCAGAGTATTGGCACAAATACTCTATTTTCAGGTAATCCAATCTCCGATCGCTATCATGTACCGCTTCTTGATAAGTTGCATCGAGAGTGATTCTGAGTTGGTACTGCCTTCTGTGCAGCTTGTCGGTCCTTAGTAGCCGTTTTCTTCAGATCTTGGTGTCTGGTTGTTGTTTTTGCATCTATTATCTAGTTGCCTTGTTTGGTTTGGTGCTTCTCGATCTTGGTCTTCGTTTGTCCTCTAGTCGACGCTCCGACGAGTTTGCTTTCTCCCTCACCGTCCTCGGCCGCCTCCGGGGACGGGGTGTCGATGGGGGAGGCTTTTGTTTCTGGTGTTTGGGCGGGCCTTGTACAGTGACGGTGCTTTTTGGTGGTCTAGCGGTCCTGGTAGTCCGTAGTCTCTCAGGGTTGAGGGTCCTACAAGTGTGCGCATCTCCAGGTTGTTGTTTCCGTCTGTTCCTTACTGCTGTCGGTGGATTCGAGGGAGTGTTAGGCAGCTATGTCTGCTGTTGTAGCCTTTGGCGAGTTGTTGCCTTTGGCAGTGGGGCTCTCACCGGTCTGCGCCAATGCCGACCGATCCTGTTTGCAGGGCGGGTCGTGAAGCCGATTTGGGGCGAGTCAGCCTTTCGGCCTATGGGCCATCCTGTAGCTGGGCTTTGGGCCTGGTCTGTTGCAAGCTTAGTTGTGTTCTGTGTTGAGGCCTTCCTCTTTGGGTTTGTGGGCTGTTTATGGTTGTTTTGAACTGTTTATCTATGTACTGGATTTTTGGGTCTTCCCCTTGTACTGTTGGTTTCTAATATATAAATTTATTTTTTATTTGGCTAAAAAAATAAATAAAAAAAAACTCTATTTTCAGAGTCCCCTGTGGATGATGGTCTAGCCTACACATAAGCACAAGGGTGCCAAAGAAGAGGAATTTTCTGATGTTCTCTTAATCTCCATTATATAGTTATCTTTTAAATAATATTAAAATAATTATTTAATTTATTTAATAATATTTAATAAATTATTTATTTTTAATATTTAATTATTTAATATATTATATATAATTTTAATTTCAGAATAATCTCATCTAAATAATTCTTTCTTTCAAATATTTTGAGTTTTCAACAGGCATCATCATCATCATGTGTGATGTGTCATCTACAAAATCTAGAATGCGGGGTTCCTCTGGAAGGCAAAGGCCACCATTAAGCGGTGCTGTGGAAAGTGGTCCAGGTTTGTTTTTTAGGCAAAATTCTTGGTTGCACTGACTCACTTGCTTTGTGGTATTTCCGTACGTCAGATCAGATTCTCCGTCCACTTCCCCTGAGTCAAAAGGCCAAAGCCATTAAAAAAAAAAAAAACTCACTCCTAAACTAAAAAAATAACGCGCATTTATCTGTAATGTATACAAAAATTTACCTGTAAATTAATAAAAATTCATTTGTTTAAAAATTTATTACTTAATAATTAATTTTTATAAGTAATATATGAATAATAAAATTGATATTAAAACTTATTTACAGAATTAGACTGACAAAATTAAATAATAATAAAATTCTGACTAAAATATAAATTTAAATAAAAAAATACATCTAAATAAAATTATAAATAATATAATATCCAATTTAATAAAATATAAAATATAATAATAAATACAAAATATTAATAAATTCTTAAATAATAATATTTTTTCTTTATTCGTCATCACCACGTCATATCTTCAAGAGAAGCCATTCCGAATTCAAAAGAATATATATATATACATCCTATCATTATGTTCAACGCAATGAAGTTCATTGAATGAAGCCAAACTAGGCTTCTGCTAGTCATCTTCGACCTTTTTTGTGAGTCAAGAGTCAAAGACCCCATCATGCACATTTTTTTTTTTTTTGTTTGAATGGAGACCGAAATTAATGGATTGAAAAAAGTTTTACTGGACAACTGTACGGAATCATGAGATTCTTATTACATTCAGCTCAATTTTTTTTTTTTTTAGACTTTTGGAATGGGCCGGTTTCTCTCCGTTGGCAAATAATTTTGAACCGACAGCTCAAGTCACTCGGAAATGGAACGCGCTCATGGGGCATCTGTGTTTTTGCCCCCCGTTGTAATTAAGAACTAAGTAAGTGGCAATGATTTCCAGGCAGTGTCGACAAGCCAAGCAATCGCTTCTTAAAACAAGGATTTTTTTTCGATCGCAATTTACAGTAAAGGGTTTTATTTTTTGATGACGCCTCTTCTTGACAAAAACCCATAAAACAAAATTGTCTATTTACCGTGTGCTGCACAAAACAGTGGAATTTATTTTTGCTATATATAATTCAAATAGCCACGAGTTATTGATCCAAAGGAAAAAAGGACGAGATTGAGTGGGAAGATAAAAAATGAACAACTCCAATTGTCTGGGCGGAAAAAATTAGTGGACGGAGGAGAAAAAGGGGATGAAATAATATACTTCAAGTTACTGTCTTTAAATAAAATAATATAACTTTTTTTCAAGTTATTTTTCACATCAAAAAAAACTTTTCCCTGTTGTCCCCTACAAATTCCCGGTAAATAATTTGTATTTATGTGCTGGATTCCTCTACAATAGATGTCCCACCAGGATTTGTGTTTTTGTAAATAATTTGTACTTTTCCCCATGTCCACTTAGATTAGAGGTTTTCGCTTCAATTGCCCTTCCATTCGTTAAGAAAAAGGAAGAGCCTTGGTCCAATGTTGTTTTTGTAATGAAGAGGTTGAAACAACCTCCAATCTTCCTTTCCTCTGCAGGTTCTCTTGGAATGTGTGGTGTGGTGCTGCAAGATGGATGGGATTATGTTGGTGCACACCTCATAACTTGGTTGATCTTTTTAATCAATTGACTGGATTATTGAATGGTAAAGTTTCAAAGAAGGTCTGGACAAGTCTCTTCTTTGCTATTGTTTGGACCATTTAGCTAGAAAGAAATAAGAAAATCTTTAAAGTAAAGGAGGTTAAATAGTTTATATTACTCAATATCATACTTAATAGAGTTTATTTGTAGTTTAAGGCTTCATCATTAGACCTTCCGTGTCGAGTTCAAACGCTCCTAATGTCCACTGTTGCTTTAAGGAGCTGAATTCGTACTTATGCCTATGTATTTCTTACTCTGTGATTTTTAACTTTTTTTGGGGCCTTTAAATTGATTTCCAGTATTTGGTCCTCTTTATTGTGTATTTTTTCTTCTTAATAAAATTAGTTTCAACTGGCTTATCAAATAAAATAAAATAAAAAGGAAAGATCTGTGCATCAGATTTAATTAGACTCCACCGTCTATCCGAAAGATGCCAATTTATTTGCACCATGATCAACCCTAACTATAGCCAAGTTTCCATTATGCCTTCTTTTTTTTTTTTTGGTCTATTATGCCTTCTTTTTTACCTTCTACGTACCTGTATGCATATTAATTACACACAAGCCTGAAAGTTCGCTTTTCATGTATTACTCAAATCAATGAAAATTCTTAAAAGATAGTCGAAGGACTAATCTAGATAAGGAACCATCATATAAGCTTCGATATATTGCCATGTTTAATTTATTAATTCACAAGTTTAAATGTTAATTAAACACGCTTGAAAATTATACTTTCTAGTTAAAATTAGTGGATTGTCAAAAGCGAATAATAGAAGACGTAAGCAAGTCTGAGGGGTCGTTGTTGTCGAAATAGCAAAGACTTCTCCTTGGGTGGCTCACTTTCAAACCTGTTCTTCTCGTGTGTACATAAATTTGATTACGACCACAAGATATCGCATTAGGTAATTAAAACTTCTCTTGTGCTATTCCTTTCAAACCCAAGAGAGAGACAGTTATATGCTAATAGACTAGCGTAGTTCCCTTCCTCTAATGTTTAATTTTATATTATGACTGATTAGACTGATTTTTAATGAAATGCAGGCCAGTCTACTAAGAGAGTAAGGAGTTGAACTGGGTCTCGTGACCTACAAGATAAAATACAACTAAAAAATATATAATTGATATATATAATTCAAACTAACAATTAATAATTATTCAATCTACTCGAATAGGTATCCACTGATTGATTATTGTTGTCATTTTTTTTTTAACAAAAAGAAATGACTTATAAATATATTGATCATCACAATTGTATAATAAAATTATTTAACATCTTCCATCACCTAAACATAATTAAAACTGAACGAGCTTATTCCATGTCTGGCCACTGCGATGTTAATAAATTTAGACCCACCCCAACACCGTATTCTCCCTCATGAATAAATTCCAGTTTATTAAGAAATATGGATAAGTGAAAAAACTCGAACTATGGTAAATGGGCAAACAAGCACACTAACTGACCAACCAAACTATCCTCTCACAGGCTATTGTTGACATCTTTTTTGGGCAATGAATGATTTGTCGATTGCGTTTAGGAACCATTAGAGTTGTCTTGTCACTAAGATTGTCGAAATCTCGATCTCGATCGTAGATTCTTACGATCTTATGATTATATATGAAATTAACGATTTAAATGAAGATAGAATTTTTTTAAAATGAGATCTTAATAAAATCTCAATTTAAATCGTAGAATTGGTAGAATCATGATTCTATTTTTTGACTATTATTTTTTTTATTATAGGTTTTTCAGTTATAATTAATCTTTTTTTATAATAAAAAATAATAAAGATATGTTTTGATCTAAATTTAAATACTTAATATCAATAAGCAAGCAATTAAATACAAAAAAATCTCTAATTTAAAAAAAAATTATTCTCTAATAATTATAAAGAGAAATAAAGTTATTTTTCTCTTATAAAAGAATAAATTTATTGTAATTCTTCTCATTTTTACTGAGTTAATATATATAAAATACTTAATTATGAGTTATATATAATTAAGATTAATTAATTTTTATTTTATTATTATTTTTAATAAAATTTTACGATTCTATAATCTTATTTTACAATTTAATTCTAATATTTTAAATCAATTTTAAGTAGGATCTCAATTTTGAGAACTTTCCCGTAAACGATCGTTCCTTTTTAAGAGTTTAGACTATTTGTTTTTGTTTGATGTTTTGTCTTTTGTATCTTTTCCTTTGTCTTTTGTTTTTTCGTTTTTTTTAATCACACCAAGTTACACGCTTCATAATTCCACTAGTTTAAATTTTTTTTTTTTTTTGATCTTTTGTGTTTTATCTAATATTATCAAAATTAGACCGATTATCGAATTAAAAATATTAGTGGGTTAAAATTCAACCGATTGAATTAGTATTTGAACCGATATTTAATAATATATATATTTATAAAAAGTAATTAAAAAAATATTTATAAATAGTGATTAAATATTAATTTTTTTTATTTTAAAAATTAAATTGAAAGTTTTAATCAAATGTAGAACTAAATTAAAATTTTAGTTAAAATTATAACTTGAATTGTAATTTAAATAAAATTTGAGGTCAAATTATAATTTAAAATTTTTTGATTTGATTTGAACTGGTCCAACCGATCAGATTTTGTACTAATTTTTACTGATTTTGACCGGTTCGGTCACTCCCCCATTTTTAGGCCTAGAGCGGACTGGACTTATAACCAGTCACCAGTCTAACCGGTTGAACCATTCAGTTCAATCCAATCTTGTTAACACTGGTTTTGTCTTTTGTTTTTTTTTTTTTGTTTTTTTTCATTACATTAAGGGTTATTTGGGTTAACTGTTAAATGTTACTGTTACTGATTGCTGTTACTGATTGCTACTACTGGTTACTGATTCTTATTTGCTGTTACTAATTACTGATAAATTAATGAAATATTTGGTTAATTTTATACTTACTGTTACTTTTAAATAATAAAATATCTAATTTAGACATATAATTTGTGTAGATATATCATATTAAAAATTTTATTTTTATATATTTTTATATTTTATATTTTAGAATAATATTTTATAAATAATATTGAGAATTATTTACTTAATTTTTAACTTTTAAAAAAAATATTAATTTTTATTAAATGATAAAAATTATTATGTTTAAAATTTTTTTATAAATGTCAATATTAAAGAAAATTGAAGTGAAAAAAATATTATTTAAGAATATTTGAAAAAAATTAATGAAGTTATATAAATACTAATAAAATAAATTAACATATCTAATTTATGTGTCAAGTAAAAAAAAAATAATAAAATTATATAAATATTCTTTAAAGATAATTTAGTCAATATAAATTATTATTAATATTAAAAAATAAAAAGTAATCTGAAAAGTAGTAAAAAGTAACATGAAACTATTTTTCAATCAGCTAATGTTAGAAACTCAAATAAGAAAATAAATAAAATCAAACAGTAATACTAAAAAATTTACCAAACATTTATTTTCTTACTTTTTGAAAATGAAACGTAAATATACCTCTTCAAAGTTAACCAAAACACCCCTTAAGTTACACGCTACATCATTCCACTTTTTGCATCCACATTGTTAATTAACAGCTTCATCATATAACCAAAAAAAAGAAAACAGCTTCATCAAAAATATTTATTATCAGCCACGTAATGAAAAAATTTACTCTAGCAATCTGGGAAAGTTTGTAACTTTGGTTGCCCCTTAAATGGAAATGATTCGGGTATTTACATCCCTGTCCTGTTTTAATAGTGCAAGGATACCTTAATGATGGTAATTAATCATATAGCAAACATTCAATCCGGCACCCGGCAGTTGTGTCTGTCTCCTGAATAAAATAAAAGCATCGATCCCTGAATTTAACAAGGAAAACATTAACATCGGTTTTTTTTGTTTAGACAGGGGGAATATGGTACAGTGACAATATACAATCAATATTCATGTATAATTATTTTAATAAGCGTGTTAACATCAGTGATTATGAATTAAATATGTCCATGAAAAATATATTGGTGTGCACACTTTTTAGGAAAAAAATATTAAACATAAAATATGTAACTATTGATTAAAATAAATACCTATGAGTTAAAAAAGTTATGCAACTTTCGATTTATGTCTTTGCGTGTCAAACCTTTCTCGCTAACACAGCTCACCCCTAAAAACTAAAGGCACACAGGACACGCCAGATTATTGCCTCTCCGCTTAGAGCGCAGTTATCCGCAGAAAGTAACCGGACGGGTTGGTAAAAAAAAAAAAAAACTGGACGGGGTAATTGATCATTTCACTTTTTTTTTTTTCTTAGATTTATTACACATTAAATTTAAACTTATTTTACATTAACTTCAATTAAAACTTGTTGCGCATCAATTTTAAGCTCTACAGTCTACCCTGGCGTGGGTTTCAGGCTATGTCCGGCACATTGTCGTTCCTCTTTATGGTTGGGTATCGTTATTCTTAGTTAGGAAGCTATTGACTATGGTCAACAAAGTGAGCTTTGTCTTTAATTTGACCAAAAAAAAAAAAAAAAAAAGCTCTGTTCTTAATTTTAGTTTTGTATAGGGGAATATGGTCGTTCGTTCTGTCTTTTGCCCTTTAAAAAGAGCCCAAATGCCCAATCCCTACTAAGCAGTAAAATATTCCAGAAAGAGAGAGAAGGAGGGTCAGAACAAAACAGAAATGGAGGTGAAGCAGCAGAGGCAGAGCATGAGGCAGCCACCTTTCAAACCCAAAACTGGAAGTGTATTTCCCAAGAAAAAGAAATTAGTGAAGAGAATGGTGCTTGAATTCTTACTCCAATCCTTCGCTTCTCTCTGCTCTTCTTCTTCTTCTTCTTCTTGTTTCGCTTCTTCGCCTGGAGCTAATTCTTATCTACCCGGCAAGGCTGGCTGCTGTAACATGCAGATCACCAAATCCGCCAAAGTATCAAATTCCGAATGATTCTCTCTCTCTCTCTCTCGCTCTCTTTGTTTTTTTTCCCTTCTACGTCTACTTTGTTCATTGTTTATCGTTTGTGCTCTAAAAAAGTGCCTTTTTTTTGTAATGATTTATCTTGTAGTCACTGGCCCATAAATCAAGCGCATTGTTAATTTCTTTCAGGATTCGGATGTGCATGATCATAAGGACATGTGGTGATCTTCCTCTTGTTTTTTTTTTTTTTTTTTTAATAATTTTTTGGTTTTGTCATTGTTTAGCAGTTTGTCATTGCAATAGCCGTCCCACCGGACCGCCAATTAAATTGTCCGAACAACGACAGAGCTATCACACGGTGCAGGGGACAGTCCGGCGGTTAACTAGACCCGATTCGTCTCCGTCCGACAACTAGTCACCCTGAACTACCCAGCAGTGCCATCGGCTATTTTAGTCTTTAGGATGCTTAAGTAATCGTCCGGCGGTGAAGACCCAGTTGGCGAAATTTGGCTACTTTAATACTTCATTGTTTCGGGCAAGTGAGAATGGAATTTGTAGTTCGACCCGCACCCAGTTGGATCCCAAACAGCATTAAGTAGTTCGTTCTTAATAAGTATACGTAATTTATTTAATAATATTTTATTTTTCAATTTTTTGTTAAAAAATACAATCATCGGACAATACATATTAAGGTTATGTTTTCTAGAAAATCCTATTTATTTAAATCATCCAATGACGTCTGCCTTTTGAGAATCTTGTGCTCGTCAAGGGAAATAAGCCACAAGATCTTAAGAAACTACCAAATGCATGTTCCAGACCCAAAGCCAAATACAATATGATCCCAAGGCCTCTGATGCGAAAGTACCTTTATCGCTAATGCTCTGTCAAAGCTTTCAATAGCACTATCAGGCTCCCCAAAGTTCAATTGAGCTCTACCAAGGGTGACCCATGCCTGATAATATCAGAAGTTGCACACAGAAAAAATAAAAAAATAAATAAATAAAACAGGACATTAGCCAAAAGAAATACATTCTACGAGTTTTATTAAAATGCTTGAAGAACTCAAACAAGTCATGTATGTGAAATTAGATGGGACTTCCATTTAAACCACCTCAGACAACAAAAAGTCAACAAATGTTTTTACAAGGGCCACAGCAAAAAAATTAATGGATTAGGAAAACAAGTGTTACGGTCATAACTGCATTGGAAACAAACAAAAGATGGAGAGTAATTCCTCAACAAAAAATAACAATAAATGAAAGGCATGATGAGTAGGTATATATAAAAATACACAAAGTTGATCGCTTGGGTAGATGCAGCATGAAGGGAAACAATTTATGCAGACAATCCCAGTTAACCTAGACCTTAGGCTTAGTTGAGCCGGTTCCAGTTATTTGTACATAGAGACGGTCAAGAAGGAGGAAACATCCTCAACAAAATATTCTTTGGATATCCTAAATGCGTATCTAGCCCTAGCCATCACATGAACCATTCAACTAACAAATGAATCCAGATTATTTTCAAAACCTCATGGAGTTTGGCAGGAAATGTTATACAGGGAAGTATGAATTTGAAAACAACCCACAAGTTTGATTTGTAATGATTGCCGAAATATTTGATGAACAATTCCATATAAATAAGAAAGCAAATAATTAGACCATCAGACATGCAGATAATGTATATAGAAAAAGGACATGAATAAAGATCTTAGCATTTCTGTACCTCAGCCCATGCAGGTTCCAGTTCAGTAGCTCCTATCAAGTGAAATCCAAAAATAAGTACATTAAGGATCTCAAAATTGTATCTTTCAAATAGACTACGCATGAAAAGGAAAGCATGAAACAGAGATGGAGTAAATCAAATAAATCATCCCAAAAAAAAAAAGGAGGAAAGAAACAGAGCTGATCAAATATGGGACACACGAGTTGCTGCCTTCAATGCACTTCATGCATCTCCTATTTCAAGTAAAACTTGTGCTTTCTGTTCATGCAAGACTGCACTTTCAGGCATCAAGATAAGGGCAGCCTCCCACTTCCCTAGCGCTTCTCCGTATTTTCCATCCTTAAAAAGAAACATATGTTAAAAACATTGAATATAAAAATAATAAAACTAACACCACCAGGTGATAATGCAACCATAGCAAAGTCATGCTTGTCAACCACTTGAAGCTTCTAAAATCATCTGCCTGAGCAATTCACTATATACATAGCAGAAGGTAGAAGATCACATGTCATGCATACTTATATGATTATATACGCTTTCAATGACCACAGACACAAGAGAACACTACAATCTACACACAACCAAATGGGGTGAATAAAAATTGACAACTAAATTTTGAGAAAAATGTCAAGGAAAACAAACATACTACTGAAGTGAAGAATTGCATATCGCAAAAGACCAGTTCCAGGCAAAAATGTAACTAACCAAAACCATAATCAGAAGAAAGATAATAAATACAAATTAAATAGCAGGAAAAAGAAAAAAAAAATGTGTGTTACCATTTAACAATTCAAAGTCCTGGCTAACACTACTCAATTTTCCTGAGAAGAAAAAATTTACCAGAAAATTAAATTAAAAAACCATTGCTTGGCTCATTCCCATTCAATCAATAACATTACCCAGGTGACAAAAGCTTCATGGATGCAACCAATATACACCAATCCACGATTACAATAAAAACAGATACCAGGAAAAAGGACATGTCATATTCCCAATTAACCAACAATACAAACCAAAAAAAAAAAAGGCCACTGCTTGTCAGCCTTCATTGAGACAATGAACTGCCTTTTACAATCACAGTACATGGTGTTTACATAAGACACAAAACAAAAGGAGAATCCAACCCCTCAGTAAATTAATAACTAAAAACTGGTACTCCAAAATTAAATTTAAAAAAAAAATTCCCAAGAGCCACACATATGTGGCCACTCATCCAATAAATGAAGAAAGCCACAAAGTTGAAACCTTTACACCCAAAAAAATTCATAAAAGGGGAAACCAAATCAAAATGCAGAGAAAAGGGTTGGAATATCAAAGGAAATAATATAACTAAAAATACCTCGGCGAGCTTGTTTCCTTGGGATTGAAAGGACTCGGCGAGTTTTCTATTGCATTCTGAATCATGGGTTTCGTTAGAGGCAGCCGTTGGTGGCTTGTCATCATCACTACTAGTAGCGTTCTTGAGGTTGTTCTCTGCGGTTTCTTGGTCTTCTTGATCAAAAGGTAGGTTTGGGTAGTTTGATATCGCTCCCAAGGGCCGCTTCTTGTTCTCTTTCTTCTTCCATGTAATTTTTATCTCTCTCTCTCTCTCTCTCTCTCTATCGCTACTGCTGTTTTTTTTTTTTTCCTTTTTTTTTTTTCAGTTGCAAACTTGCAGTTCCTTCCGTGACAGGACAGCATCACAATTCCATCCTCCCAGCTTCGGGGCCTTCGGCCTTTTTGTTTGTAGTCGGTTAAACTACTGTGTCTGTCCATAGGCCGACTTATTAAAACTATACCGATCCAGTCCATAGAGAAAAACTCAGCCCAATTCCTTTCTGGCCCATTTCCGAAATATTATGAGAAATAATGCTACTAAAAAAAAAAACAAAAAAACTGGGCCGGGCCTTTGATTTGATGCTTACCCTCGACAAGTTATTATTGACTTGCTTCGAGAGTGCACTAATCCATTTAACGTGCAGACTAGGTTGTTGCAGCCCAAGAGAAGAGTTGTCATGCTTATTGGTTGGCAGCCTCCCACGGGTGACATGGTTAAACTGAATACTAATGGCGCTTCTCACGGAAATCCGGGCTTAGCTTGTGCTGGGGGTGTTATTCGAGATCACCGTGCTTCGTGGATTGTCGGATTTGCATGCAATATTGGCTTTTGCTCTGCGTTTGTTGCGGAGTTATGGGGCATATACACAGGCTTGGACATATCGTGGAATTATGGTTTTTGAGATATTTGGCTTGAGATGGATTCCCAACTTGCACTTTATTGTATGTGGCAGGGTGCGCCGGTAACCCATATTTATGCAAATTTTATTCAGAACTATTGTGACTTGTTACGGTGTGAGTGGCGCATCCAGGTGACTCATGTGTATAGAGAGAGAAATAGGGGTGCCGATTAGTTAGTTAGATCTGTCTTTACTCTTCAAGGGGTGTGCATGTTTTTCACTCTCCTCCCTCTCGAACGTTGCAGTTGATCCAACAGGATCTTGTAGGGGTTCATTGGCCCCGCTTTATTAATTTATAATACTTATTTGACTATATTGTTTAGAGCTCCACTTTAACAAAAATAAATAAATAAATAAAATGCGGCTGCAGGGCTATTTTTTTTTTTTTTTTAAGAAAATTAAACTACCAGTTCCAATGAACTGGAAAAAAAAAAAAACTTAAATATGACTATGGACCAAAAAAAAAAAAAAGGGCTAAAATGTCACTTCCCTTCCCTATAACTGTGTTGCAGGCTGGTCAGCGAATGCTGCTTCTCCGCTCAATTGGGTTCTTCACATCAAATATTTTTAAATTTTCGACAGGCATCATCATCATTCATGTGTTTGGTCAAAAAAATCATCATTCATGTGTGATATGTCCTTTTCAAAATCTCGAATGTGGGGCTCCTCTGGACGGCAAAGGCCACTATTAAGCGGTGAATTAAAAATTAGTCCAGGTTTGTTCTCCGGGCAAGACTTTGGTTGCACTGATTCACTTGCTTTGTCGTATTTCCGTACATCAGCTTAGATTCTCCTTCCACTTCTTCAAAGTCAAAAGGCCAAAGCCCACGTCATATCTCTAAGAGGAACCATTCTGTATCAAAAGAAGAATAAAATATATATATATACGCATCCTATCGTTATCTTCAACGCAATGAAGTTCATTGAATGAAGCCAAACTAGGCTTCTGCTAGTCATCTTCGACAATTTTTGTGGGTCAAGAGTCAAAGGCCCCATCATGCACAACTTTTGTTTCCCTAGACAAAGGTAATGAGACTTTTGGAATGGGCCGGTTTCTTCCCATTGGCAAATAATTGTGAACCGACAGCTCAAGTTACTCGGAAATGGACCGCGCTCATGGGGCATCTGTGTTTTTGCCCCCCGTTGTAATTAAGAACTAAGTAATTTCGTATTCGTACTGAAAATTAGAATCAAATGAGCTTTTACCCTTTTGTTCCACACAAGATTTCTGTTCTCGTTGAGTGGCAACGATTTTCAGATAGTGTCCACAAGCCGAGCAATCGCTTCTTAAAACAAGGATTTGTTTTCGATCACAATTTACAGTAAAGGGTTTTATTTTTTGATGACGCCTCTTCTTGACAAAAACCCATACAATAAAATTGTCTATTTACCGTGTGATGCAAAAAACAGAGGAATCAATTTTTGCTATATAAATCATCTCCAAAAAATAGTTTTTTGCTATATATATAATTCAAATAGCCAGGAGTTATTGATCCAGAGGAAAAAAGGACAAGATTTGAGTAGAAAGATAAAAAATGAACAACTCCTATTGTCTGGTCGGAAAAACGGGACGAAAATGGATTCAGTACTCTAGGTTACTGTCTTTAAATAAAATAAAATAATTTTTTTTAAGGTATTTTTCACATAAAATTTTTTTTTCCCTGTTGTCCCCTACAAATTCCCGGTAAATAATTTGTATTTATGTGCTGGATTCCTCCACAATAGATGTCCCACCAGGATTTGTATTTTTGTAAATAATTTGTATTTTTTCCCATGTCCACTTAGATTAGAGATTTTCACTTAAATTGCCCTTTGATTCGCAGGTATCATGATTTGGATGCCGATTATTTGGAAATAAAAAATTTTATACTCAGCACTTGAAAACACATGATGACCAAGTTTCAAACTTATACAATATTTAATTCGTTAAGAAAAAGGAAGAGCCTTGGTCCAATGTTGTTTTCGGAATGAAGAGGTTGAAACAACTTCCCATCTTCTTTTTCTCCGCAGGTTCTCTTGGAATGTGTGGTGTGCCGCCGCAAGATGGATGGGACTAATGTTGGTGCACTCCTCATAACTTGGTTACTCTTTTTAATCAATGGATTGAATTATTGAATGGTAAAATTTCAAAGAAGGTCTGGACAGGTCTCTTCTTTACCATTATTTGGACCATTTGGTTAAAAAGAAATAAGAAAAGCTTCAAGGCAAAGGACGTTGAATGATTTGTTTTACTCGATGTCATATTTAACAGAATTTATTTATGGCTTAAGGCTTCATCAGTGGACCTTTTGTGTCAAGCTCAAATGCTCCTAATATCTGTTGTTGCTTTATTCTTGCTCTGTAGCTCTTAACTTCTTTTGGGGCCTTTCAACTGATCTCCAGTTTTTGATCCTTTTTATTGTATATTTTTTCTTCTTAATAAAATTAGTGTCAACTGGCTTATCAGATTAAAAAAAAAGGAAAGATCTGTGCATCAGACTCAATTAGACTCCACCGTCCATCCAAAAGATACCAATTTATTTGCACCATGATCAACCCTAATTATAGCCAAGTTTCCATTATGCCTTTTTTTGTTTTTTGGCCTATCATGCCTTTTTTTTTACCTTCTATGTACGTATATGCATATTAATTACACACAAGCCTGAAAGTTCGCTTTTCATGTATTACTCAAATCAATGAAAATTCTTAAAACATAGTCGAAGTACTAATCTAGATAAGGAAGCATCATATAAGCTTCGATATATTGCCATGTTTAATTTATTAATTCACAAGTTTTGATGTTAATTAAACACGCTTGAAAACTATACTTTCTAGTTAAGATTAGTCGATTGTCAAAAGCGAATAATAATAGAGGACGTAAGCATGTGTGAGGGGCGAAGACTCCTCCTTAGGTGGCTCACTTTCAAACCTGTTCTTCTCGTGTGTACATAAATTTGATTACGACCACAAGATATCGCATTAGGTAGTTAACTTCTCTTGTGCTATTCCTTTCAAATCCAAGAGAGAGACCGTAATATGCTAATAGACGAGCGTAGTCATGGTTGTTCCATTCCTTTAATGTTTATTTTTATATTATGATTGACCGGACCGATTCTGAATGAAATGCAGGCCAAACTATCAAGAGAGTAAGGAGTTGGACTAGATCTTGTGACTTATAAGATAAAAAACGATTAGAAAATGCTTAATCAATATATATAATTTGAACCAACAATTAATAATTATTCAGTTTACTCGAATAAATATCCACTGATTGATCATTGTTGTCTTTTTTTTTCCAACCATCATAAATATATTGATTATGCCGAAACTAAGGGTCATCTATTAATATCCTCATTTAATATCATCCACCACCTATATACTATTAAAACCGAATGAACTTATCTCACATTTAACTGCAATGTTAATAAATTTAAATCCCTAACACTGTACTCTCTCTCATTAGTAAATTCCAGCTTGTTAAGGAACATGCGTAAGTGGAAAAACTCAAACTATGGTGAAAGAGCAAATAAGCACACTATCTCACCGATGAAACTATTCTCTCCCATGCTATTGCTGACATCTTTTTTGGGTAATGAATGATTTGTCATTTGCGTTTAGGGACCAATAGAGTTGTCTCGTAACTAAAGTTATTAAAATTTTGATTTGAATTATGAAATTTTACGATCTTATTATTATACATAAAATTAATAGTTTAGATCATAGTAAGATCTTTTTAAAATAAAATTTTTGTAGAGTCTCGATCTAAATAGTAAAATCGGTGAAATCCTGATCCAATTTTACAATCCTTATTTCTTTTATTATAGGCTTTTAAGTCATAACTAATCTTATTTATAATAAAAAAATAATAAAGATATGTTTTTATTTAAATTTAAATACTAAATATCAATAAATAAGTAATTAAATATAAAAAATTCTAATTTAGAAAAAAAACATATTTTTTAATGACTATAAAGGGAGATAAGGTTATTTTTTCTTATTAAAGAATAAGTTTATTGTGATTCTTCTCATTTTTATTGAGTTAATATGTATAAAATATTTAATTATGAGTTATATATAATTAAAATTAATTAATTTTTATTTTTTTATATTTAATAAAATCTTAAAATTTTATGATCTTATTTTAGGCTTTAATTCTAATATTTCAATTCGGTCATAAATAAGTTCTCAATTTTGAGAACCTTGATCGTACACGATCTTTCCTTTTCAAGAGTTTAAACTGTTTGTTTTTTTCCATTACACCAAGTTACACGCTGCATAATTCCACTGGTTTAAACTATTCGTTTTTCTTGGATGTTTTGTCTTTTGTGTCTTGTCTTTTGTCTTTTGTTGTTTTGTTTTTTTTTTTTCATTACACCAAGTTACACGCTACATAATTCCACTTTTTGCATCCACATTGTTAATTAACAGCTTCATGATATGACCCCCAAAAAAAAAAAAAAAAAACAGCTTCATCAAAAATATTTGTTATCAGCGCTACATCAAAAATATTTATTATAAGCCATGTAATAAAAAAATATACTCATAACAATCTGGGAAAGTTTGTAACTTTGGTTGCCCCTTAAATGGAAATGATTCGGGTATTTACATCCCTGTCCTGTTTTAATAGTGCAAGGATACCTTAATGATGGTAATTAATCATATAGCAAACATTCAATCCGGCACCCGGCAGTTGTGTCTGTCTCATGAATAAAATAAAAGCATCGATCCCTGAATTTGACAAGGAAAACATTAACATCGGTTTTTTTTTTTTTAGACAGGGGGAATATGGTACAGTGACAATATACAATCAATATTCATGTATAATTATTTTAATAAGCGTGTTAACATCAGTGATTATGAATTAAATATGTCCATGAAAAATATATAGGTGTATCCACTTTTTAGGAAAAAAATATTAAGTATAAAATATGTAACTATTGATTAAAATAAGGAAAAGGTAATTTGACTGTAAAGTTAAGTAGTTGTCAGTATATGACGTGTTAGGCAAAATATATGATACAGAATTCAAAATATATAATTCCTGACAATAAAATATATGACATGTTAAATTAAAATATACAACATGATATATTAATTTTTTTTTCTTTCTAATTATAATAAAAAAAAGCAAGAATTTCATTATTTAGTTAGAAAATTACGGAAACTACTTAACTAATAGCTACCTAGTGGTGTCCTTAAAATAAATACCTAGGAGCTAAAAAAGTTATGCAACTTTGGATTTATGTCTTCGCGTGCCAAACCTTTCTTGCTAACGGAGCTTACCCTTAAAAGCTAAAGGCACACAGGACTTGCCAGATTATTGCCTCTCCTTTTACATTGCAGATATCCAGATAAAGTAACTGGACAGGGTAATTGGTCATTTCATTTTTTTTTCTTATATTTATTACACCTTAAATTTCAACTTATTTTACATTAACTTTAATTAAAACTTGTTGCGCATTATTTTTAAACTCCACCCTCGCATGGGTTTTCAGGCTCTGTCCAGCACATTGTCGTTCCTTTTCATTAGTTGGGTATCGTTATAATTACTTAGGAAGCTATTGACTATTGTCAACCAAAGTCAACTTTTTCTTTACTTCGACAAAAAAAAAATAAAAAAGCTCTGTTTTAATTTTATTTTTTATAGGAGAATACGTTCAAGGAATATGTTACAGTATTAGAGAAAATTTGTCTGAAAAATTTGTCTAAATATAATATATCTTGAATTTTTGTAACTTCTCTTATATTTTTTACAACAAAAAAATAAAATTACATGAAAGTATTTTTTAGTTATAAAAAATAAAGTTATCACTATAAAAAATAAAAAAAAACCATTATTTTTAGACAAAATTTTTAAATAAAATTCTCTTTGCAGTGCAATGTTTTAAACGCGTTCGTCCTATCTGGAGCCCCTTAAAAGGAGCCCCAATCCTTACTAAGCAGTAAAATATTCCAGAGAAGTCAGAACAGAACAGAACAGGACAGAACAGAAATGGAGGCGAAGCAGCAGAGGCAGAGCATAAGGCAGCCACCGTTCAAACCCAAAACCGGAAGTGTATTTCCCAAGAAAAGGAAATTAGTGAAGAGAATGGTGCTTGAATTCTTACTCCAATCCTTCGCTTCTCTCTGCTCTTCTTCTTCTTCTTCTTCTTCTTCTTCTTCTTCTTCTTGTTTCGCTTCTTCGTCTGGAGCTAATTCTTAACTATCCAGCAAGGCCAGTTGCTGTAGTAGGCAGATCACCAAATCCGCCAAAATATCAAATCCCGAATGATTTTCTGATCTCTCTCTCTTTTTTTTTTTTCTCCTTCTTTTTTGGGGTCAGTTGCGGTTGCTGTTTCGACGCCTACGTTGTTCATTGTTTATTGTTTATGCTCCAAAACAGTGCCTTTTTTGTAATAATTTATCTTGTAGTCTCTGGCCCATAAATCAAACGCATTATCAATTTCTTTCAGGATTCGCATGTGCATGATATATATATATATATATATATATATATATATGTTGGTCCCGAAATTACCAAGAGGGGGGTGAATTGGGTAATTTAAAAAACTTATAGCAAAATAAATAAACTTGAATAAATAAAAATATGATATGAAAGATAAGTGAATCGTGTGCAAGTGATAAAAACAAACACAAGAGAATAACTAATTTTAATCGTGTGTGTTTGTGAAAGAGATCGAGATAAACAATATGTGTCACGTGTGTGTTAATGAGCAATGATAATGAATGAGTTAAAAAGATAGAGAGATCAACACAAGAGATTTATAGTGGTTCGGCTTATCCCAAGCCTACATCCACTCCCCAAGATCACCCTTGGGAATTTCACAATCCAGTATCAATCTTCTTCGCGGGTGAAGATTAAACCCTTACAACACTTTAGTCACCTGACCAAGAGCACACTAGCTCTTTTTCTCAATCACACAAAGGTCACCTGACCCTTCTCACAATCACTTGATGGTCACTTGACTACAGTCACACAAAGGTCCACGACCTTATAAAGATTCACAAAGCTTTCTCACAAAAAGAACAGATTTCTCACTAAAGCTCACTTTCTCCCTTTCTCTCACTAAAAGTTCTGCTCAATGTAGTATCAGAGAGTGATCACAAGAAAGGCTGCTGGAAGTGGTATTTATAGAGCCAAGGAACCACTAGCCGTTGGTGCCAAAATGGGAAGTTAACCTTGACATATTTTCCAGCAAAGAATTAAGATATTTGCAAGCATGTATCCTGGACAGCAAGGAGATCAAAGAGACGTTGGAGAGAGGAGGAAATCATGGCAAAGATCAGCTATATTCAAGGTGGAGATTTGGACAACAATCATAGAGCTGTTGCATAGCTGTCTTGTTCTTCAACGTGGTGGCAAGATGTTTTCAATCAAAGGATTCTTTCCTTGTTGGACCACCATTTGAACGCTGCCTTCTTCTTTGTCTTCTTTTGCACCATTTTCTTACCGTTGGTGAGTGGCAAGGAGATCCATCCGTTGGTGCCTTTAAGATTGTATAGCCGTTGGTGATATGCAAAGCTAACTCTTCAAGGATCTTCCAGCCAGGCAATTTGATTTAGATGTGATTTTGTATGCTGGAAAATTTGTGTAGGATCAATCATCATCAATGCAATGTAATTTCACCAATCTTGTAAGCTGAAACAGTTGGAAATATCTTGGTTGCGCAGTGAGGAAGACAGCTGGTCTTCATGGACAATTTGAAATAAATTTTGGGTGGTTGACCCGAGAATGATTCTTTTAAAAGGTCTAATGCTTGGTCTTCAACTAAGGCAATGAACCATATAGTCGTCCATAGGTAGCATTTTCGAGAGAATAAAATCCATCATCTTCTCTGCAAGAATTTCCAGCCAAGATATTACCATTTTGTTCCCATGATCTTTAAGCCGTTATTCACGGACACAAGGAAACAAATCCTTAAAAAAAATTGCTGCCAGCAACTTCACTAAGTTGACAGATTTGATACTTCTCAGAAAATGATTCATATCTCTCTCAATATAGCCCCAAATCATGTCTCGTTTATTGCATTTGAAAGTAGACTTAAAGATCTTTCCGCCTATGTAAAAATCACGGGCTGATTCTTCTCCAACGGACAGCTATAGCTTCTGGAAATTGACATATCCTGTTTGGCATGATATGCTGTACACCCTTCAGTATTTTGGCAATATCTTCATATACGTATGTGCAATTGGCGCGATTCTTGTCAATTTGGAAACTAGACAGAATTATCTTTCTGTCCATATAAAATTCAACAATTGATTCTTTCCCATTTGTTCGCAGCAACCTCTGAAATTGGACTGATCCCGTTTACTTGACAGATTGAGCACCCTTCAGTTATTTAGTCATATCTTGCCGTATGGACCTCTAAAAAATTCAATTGTAGAAGCGTTGGAAACTAGACATCTTGACCTTTCCAACCGTATATAGCTCATTATCTAATTCAACTCCATGCGAACAAACGAGCCTCTAAAAGTTGGCCATTGGATGAAACCAATATCAATAGTTGTCTTACGCTTGCATTGCTTCCATTCCAATTTATGTATGTTTGATTAAAAACCTTTAACTGCACGCTTAAATAAACATATTAGTAATTCTCAATGTTTTGTAATCATCAAAACCGAGTAATGAAACCTTAGGATCTCAACATTCTCCCCCTTTTTGATGATGACAAAACATTGATGCAAATAATAATATAGTCAAATGTAAAAGGCAATGCATCAATATATTTCTCCCCCTTTTTGTCAAAAATCAAAAAGGGTCTATAGACAAAAAAGAGTACCATGCTTCTCCCCCTTAATATATCAAAAGGTTCTCCCTTTTTGCTCAACTAAGCAAACATATATTCTAAATGATATCATCACTCAAGATAGGCGCATAGATAGATAAAAAGATTAAAAAAGCAATTTGAATCAAGTGCATATGATCATAATGAATCTCAAAAAATAAGTAACATCAATTTGAGCATGTAGAGAATTCAATCCTACAATGCGATAATTGATGTAATTTCCTTAGAGGAAAATGTCTAAATGAAACCTTAGGGGACTCATACAATGTAATCTCGAGAATGTAAGAACCAATCAAACAGTCACGGAGATAGTATATCATGTGACCTAAAACATATATACTCAAATGTTGATCTCACGAGGATAACGCAACGATGCTACAAAAAATTGCAATATATGGTAATGACACATGATAGTCGATGAATCAAATCCATATATATATATAAATCTCTTTTCTCAAATAGCAAAAATCATGCCAAAGAGTTCACTTCTAATTTCATATGAATGAGACATGACATGTAAGCAAACAATACAATAGATAGAAATGATCAATAAAAAAGTGTCTCATAATATATGCCCATAAAAATCATATTCTCATGAAAATGACGTGCTCCCCCTTTCTATTGCAAAATATGCACTAATGTAGTAAACATTTACTCCCCCTAGCTAATATGGAACATGCATGAGATTTTAGGGGTAAAATGAATCATAACTGCAATTTTCAAGTAAGAATATGAAGCCAATAAATAAATGAGAATGCCATGAATGTGAGACTAAATACTTCAAACCTTGTAAGATATGTCTCATTTTGTAATAGTGAATCTTGATCCAACTGATAAATCTTGTGAAGCTTCTTGGTTAAAATCATAATGCCAACTGATTGTAGACGTCCTTTGTCTTTTTCTCATTAAACTCTTTTTCTTCTTCTCTTAGTTAGCTCATTGAAAGTATCGTTGATTTGATTTATATCACCATAAGATCAATGGTTCCACTTCACCCAATTTCGTCACGTCATCCAAGTTGCAAATTTTTTTTTTTTTTTTTTTTAGTTGGATGACGACGCAACTCTTCTCCACCTACAAAACAATTTAAGTAGGAGCTTTTGGTACCCAAATGTATTTGGGTCCTTTGGTGTTAGTTTTAGTGCCTTTTGCACTCACAAAAGAATATCTCATGCTTTGAATGCTTTTTCTAATATTGCATGAGTATGCCATATGACCATAATCTCCACAATAATGACATCTAACATGATATTTCTCTTGAGAAAATGAATGTTCATGAGATGCTTGAATGAAGTTATACATATGAGGCTTATATTTATGAGAAGATAATATAGATGAATCATAAATTGGTATTTTTGGTGATGAATGATCATGCCACGATGATTGTGTATGATGTCGTGATGAATAACCATACATAAAAGCATGATTATTATTCTTAGAAGTGGATGCTTGTGCATTTGTATTAGCAGCCTTGGTTTGGGTCTTATGTGAGCGAAAACCCAATCCAGTTTTATCATTGAGTGGCCTTTGATATCCAATCAATGAATCAAGCTTTTCTTTCCCCTTAACAAACTTTAAAAGGGAAATTCGGAGGTCTTCGTTTTCTTTTTTAAGGTGAACATTTTCCTCCTTTAGCTTGTTTAAAGCAATATGGTGAGCTTTTTGCGAATCTTCACTTTCATTTTTAAGTGATTCATTTTCGCGTTTTAGGATCTCATTCTCAGTTTCCATTACTTTGAAGCGAGCATTGAGATCACTAAATTTGGCTGCTTGTTTAAACATTTCTTTATTCATACATTCAAGCATATTCATCGTATCATCATCGTACGAGTCACAGTCAGAGTTTACCTCATTATCTTTTCCCATGAAGCACATGTAATTTGCTTCCTCATCAGAGGACTCGTCGTCTGAGTCGCTGGAATCGTCCCAAGGAGCATTGTAAGCTTTCTTGGTCATCTTCTTCTTTCCCTTTTTCTTACTTGGACAATTAATTGCAATATGTCCAGGTTTGTTACATTCGTAACAAACAATTTCCTTTTTTTGACTATCACGTTCGGGCGAATGCTTGAGTGGCTTTCGACCAAATTGTTTTTTCTTTCTCAAAAATTTTGAGAACTTTCGTGCAAGCATTACGAACTCTTCTTGGTCTTGCTCATTGAATAAGCAATCGTCATCGTCCTCTTCATCATCATTCTCGACTTCTCTTCTAGTCGAGATGGAGGATTTGAACGCGACGCCTTTCTTTTTCTCCATAGTTCTCTTTTTGCATGTCATCTCGTAGGTGAGTAGTGAACCCACCAACTCGTTCAACTGCAAGGTATTTAGATCCTTTGACTCCGAGATTGCAACAGCTTTTGTATCCCATGACTCTGGAAGGGATCTTAACAATTTTTTTACCAGCTCTGCATTATCAAAGTTTCTTCCAAGATTCCTCAAAGAATTAACAATTTTAGTAAATCTGGAATACATGTCAGTAATATTTTCATCATTACTCATTTCAAATAATTCATATTCACGCATCAGAATATTAATCTTACTGTCTTTAACTCGAGTGGTGCCCTCATACGTCACAACAAGAGTATCCCATATTTCTTTTGCTGATTGACACGAAGAGATACCACTATATTCCTCGGGAGTCAGGGCACAATAGAGCAAGTATTTGGCTTTTGAATTTGTGTACTGAATTTTGGCTTCTTCGGGTGTGTACTCACTTTCGGGTTTGTCAACAATGACTCTATTTTCAGTTTTTGTAATTCTTCTAGGACCTTGGGAAATGACTGGCCAAACAGTAGGATCATAGCTTTGAAGATACATGGTCATTTTGTTTTTCCAATAACTGAAATTGGTGCCATCAAAAATGGGAGGTCTAAGAGGATTGGCACCCTCGGGGTGACACATGGGTTGAAGGGAAGTCATGGATCGACTCTTGGTGGTAAAACCGATAATTCAGAGACCGAGCTCTGATACCAATTGTTGGTCCCGAAATTACCAAGAGGGGGGGTGAATTGGGTAATTTAAAAAACTTATAGCAAAATAAATAAACTTGAATAAATAAAAATATGATATGAAAGATAAGTGAATCGTGTGCAAGTGATAAAAACAAACACAAGAGAATAACTAATTTTAATCGTGTGTGTTTGTGAAAGAGATCGAGATAAACAATATGTGTCACGTGTGTGTTAATGAGCAATGATAATGAATGAGTTAAAAGGATAGAGAGATCAACACAAGAGATTTATAGTGGTTCGGCTTATCCCAAGCCTACATCCACTCCCCAAGATCACCCTTGGGAATTTCACAATCCAGTATCAATCTTCTTCGCGGGTGAAGATTAAACCCTTACAACACTTTAGTCACCTGACCAAGAGCACACTAGCTCTTTTTCTCAATCACACAAAGGTCACCTGACCCTTCTCACAATCACTTGATGGTCACTTGACTACAGTCACACAAAGGTCCACGACCTTATAAAGATTCACAAAGCTTTCTCACAAAAAGAACAGATTTCTCACTAAAGCTCACTTTCTCCCTTTCTCTCACTAAAAGTTCTGCTCAATGTAGTATCAGAGAGTGATCACAAGAAAGGCTGCTGGAAGTGGTATTTATAGAGCCAAGGAACCACTAGCCGTTGGTGCCAAAATGGGAAGTTAACCTTGACATATTTTCCAGCAAAGAATTAAGATATTTGCAAGCATGTATCCTGGACAGCAAGGAGATCAAAGAGACGTTGGAGAGAGGAGGAAATCATGGCAAAGATCAGCTATATTCAAGGTGGAGATTTGGACAACAATCATAGAGCTGTTGCATAGCTGTCTTGTTCTTCAACGTGGTGGCAAGATGTTTTCAATCAAAGGATTCTTTCCTTGTTGGACCACCATTTGAACGCTGCCTTCTTCTTTGTCTTCTTTTGCACCATTTTCTTACCGTTGGTGAGTGGCAAGGAGATCCATCCGTTGGTGCCTTTAAGATTGTATAGCCGTTGGTGATATGCAAAGCTAACTCTTCAAGGATCTTCCAGCCAGGCAATTTGA
This sequence comes from Carallia pectinifolia, assembly GCA_037832335.1. Taxonomy (NCBI): domain Eukaryota; kingdom Viridiplantae; phylum Streptophyta; class Magnoliopsida; order Malpighiales; family Rhizophoraceae; genus Carallia; species Carallia pectinifolia. Next base: position 15,911,659 of record CM075446.1, read on the forward strand.
TTTAGATGTGATTTTGTATGCTGGAAAATTTGTGTAGGATCAATCATCATCAATGCAATGTAATTTCACCAATCTTGTAAGCTGAAACAGTTGGAAATATCTTGGTTGCGCAGTGAGGAAGACAGCTGGTCTTCATGGACAATTTGAAATAAATTTTGGGTGGTTGACCCGAGAATGATTCTTTTAAAAGGTCTAATGCTTGGTCTTCAACTAAGGCAATGAACCATATAGTCGTCCATAGGTAGCATTTTCGAGAGAATAAAATCCATCATCTTCTCTGCAAGAATTTCCAGCCAAGATATTACCATTTTGTTCCCATGATCTTTAAGCCGTTATTCACGGACACAAGGAAACAAATCCTTAAAAAAAATTGCTGCCAGCAACTTCACTAAGTTGACAGATTTGATACTTCTCAGAAAATGATTCATATCTCTCTCAATATAGCCCCAAATCATGTCTCGTTTATTGCATTTGAAAGTAGACTTAAAGATCTTTCCGCCTATGTAAAAATCACGGGCTGATTCTTCTCCAACGGACAGCTATAGCTTCTGGAAATTGACATATCCTGTTTGGCATGATATGCTGTACACCCTTCAGTATTTTGGCAATATCTTCATATACGTATGTGCAATTGGCGCGATTCTTGTCAATTTGGAAACTAGACAGAATTATCTTTCTGTCCATATAAAATTCAACAATTGATTCTTTCCCATTTGTTCGCAGCAACCTCTGAAATTGGACTGATCCCGTTTACTTGACAGATTGAGCACCCTTCAGTTATTTAGTCATATCTTGCCGTATGGACCTCTAAAAAATTCAATTGTAGAAGCGTTGGAAACTAGACATCTTGACCTTTCCAACCGTATATAGCTCATTATCTAATTCAACTCCATGCGAACAAACGAGCCTCTAAAAGTTGGCCATTGGATGAAACCAATATTAATAGTTGTCTTACGCTTGCATTGCTTCCATTCCAATTTATGTATGTTTGATTAAAAACCTTTAACTGCACGCTTAAATAAACATATTAGTAATTCTCAATGTTTTGTAATCATCAAAACCGAGTAATGAAACCTTAGGATCTCAACAATATATATATATATATATATGGTGATCTTCCTCGTGTTTTTTTTTTAATAAAAAAATTTTGGGTTTCCGGTATTGTTTAGCAGTTTGTCATTGCAGTAGTGGTCCCACTGGACCGCCGATTAAAATTGTCAAAACAGCGACAGAGCTATCACACGATGCGGGGGACAGTCCGGCGGTTAACTGGACCCGATTCGTTTCCGTCCGACAACTTGTCGTCCTGAACTACCTAGCAGTTCCATCGCGATTTTAGTCGATGGGATGCTGAAGTAATCGTCGGGCGGCGAAGAACCAGTTCGCGAAATTTGGGCAAGGGAAATTAGAATCTGGAGTTCGACCCGCACCCAGTTGGACGGTACCATAATTTATTAATTTTCCCTTCTAGGCTTTGTGCCTTCGGCTGTACTCTTGTCGGTCAGACCAGCGTCCATGTCCGGCTTGTCAAAACTGTACCAGTCCAGAAAGTAAAAAACTCATGCCCAATTCCTTTCTGGCCCATTTCCAAACTGCAATTTTTACTTTTGCCACGTCTCCACCCAAAACTAAGCCCCTGAACATAACAAAATATTATGAGAAATACTTAAATATTTGTACTCAAGTGACCTTTTTTTTCATTCCACATCAATTTGGCATACTTGAAGACATTGAATTGTTGGTTGTTATTTGGGTGATCATGATTGTATGGTTGTTTATTTTAACGACTTGCGCGCACAAATGCTCCGCTATGTAATATAACTCCGAAAATAACTATCAAATAGTGAAAAGTTATATAGGCACGCAACAGTAGACACATAGTTAGTATATGAAGATCCGAACTGTTAAATCGTGAAAAATATATTGAATTTTAAAAAAATAAATAAATTGTTGGATTAGTTGCGTATTTTTTACGTGTCGCAGTCTGCACAACTGCACAGTGATACCTTATAAAATATCTTGAATTATAAATTATTATTTTATTAATATAAAATACTTTGAATGGTATAAAATATTATTGTTTTTAAATGAGCACTTGAGATTTTGTGTAACATAAAAAAAAAAATTCTACTAAAAATTTGTGTTTAAAATAGTACTATATTGATTTATTCAATAAAATTTAATAAATTTTTTAATAATATTTAATTAATTAATAATTTATATCACTTTAATTTTATTTTTATACTTAAAAAAATTTTACTAAACATTACCCAAAAATTTTGGGTACCGAATGCGCATCAATCATCATTCATGCGTCTGATCGGTCCCCCACAAAATCTAGAACGTAGGCCCCCCGCGGTGGACTCTGTAGGCCTCTATTGTTCATTGTAGTGGAAACGACAGACAGAATCCAATTGAGCAGTGCCGTGGAAAGGAGTCCAGCTTTGTTCGCCGAGGAAAATTCTCTGCTCTTGCTGCGTTAATAATAGGAAAATCAGTCTGACCGAAAATAATAGGAAAATCAGTAGATGGCCATGGTGCTCTAACCGGAGGCTGCCACCTGTCAAACTCTTTTTTTCTTTCTTTTTTTTTGCATTAATGAGGCAGGCAGCAAGGTGGGGCTCACTTGTTTTGTCGTATTTCCGTAGATTCGAAAGCTTTTTCCATTCTTCACTTGTTGCGAATTAAAAGGTCAAGCCCCAACATCATCTATCTTTTAAAGGAACCATCCTTATGCGCTTCGGAATGGTCAATTGGGTCTCTTCCGTGCGGTTGCATTCAAGAGTCGATTGAACATAAGACACAAAAAAAAAAAAAAAAAAAAACCCCTCAATATCATCACCAGCTTTATATTATCAAAGCCGAATTGACTATCAAACTAAAAGACAATCAGAGGGATAAAGATTACTCGATTTACTATGGTTGAACCAAAATGTAGTTAAAATATATCTAGGAACAGCATCTTTAGTTTTTCCACGGTAGTTTATATGTAACATTTTTGGAAAAGAAAAGGCATAGGAGAAAAAAAATGTAACTCGATAACTAAGTTAAGTTTCTTTCATTTTTAAGTGTCATGATCTAGTATTTCTGCGCAGACCAAGGCATACAAGCAAAACAATTTTACAGTAAAGAATTTTACTGCGCTTAAAAATAAACAATAAGGAATGAGGATACAGCAAAATGTAGTAATTATACTATCGCTTGAATAGTGTAGTGAAAAAGTTAACTCTTTCAGAAAAAAATATAATAAAATATCAGTGCGTGGATTTTGTTGGAAAGTGGTAATGCATGGGCATTTTACTCTAAAAGGTGAGAAGACAAGAATTCGGACCGCACTTTATTTTCGGAGTAATGATAAAGAATTCGTTGCCCAAAATACTGGGATGAACTCAGTCAATAGTTCGTCATTGTGCGGTAGATGCTACTATGTGTAGCTTTGTCCAGTTGAATTAGGTCTATTTAGTATCTCAGGATTAGTTAGATTTATTCGTAATCTGATCCGTTATTTTGAATTTTGTACTCGATTTATTTATTGTCAGTTTGACCATTTTATACGTAGGTTATATGTGCCGTTGTACTTTTTTATTTTAAACAGGTACTTCCGATGCTTCAACGTCGATTTCATGTATGAACTCATCTCATATTAATGTAACGATTTTCGTTTCGGTCAAAAAAAAATGATAGAGAATCATGCTTTTTACTCTCCACTTAATCCATGCAATGTATATTTAGAGAGCCTTCCCCGAAATAAGGTGCTCCACTAAAAGATATTATTATGTGAAGTAAGTGCGAAACAAAACATATGTCTATTTAAGGAAGCTCTCATCACGGGCCAGCATTCAATCAGTAAGTACCACGTCGCACCGTCAAAAGTGCCACCTGCGAATGGACGAACTGGAAAGGGAACACCCACCACCGGTTCTTTTTCCCATCTTTTCCGGAACTTGGACCGTTTCTGGGTTGGCCCAATTAGACCAGCAATATACAGCTGTAAGACTAGCTGTCAATTGGCATGTATAATATCTGCTATCCTCATAATATTTAAACTTTGGGAAAATTTTAGCGGTGTCACAAGATTGAGAATAATGCAGTAGGCATGCATTCATATTTTCTAATTTAGCTTTAAATTTTTAGCTGCATAACAAAAAATGAGGTTTAATTTCCACTTTCTTAGCCTATAAGCTAAAAGACGATAATTACCAGTACCACAAGATGAAAACATAATTTGGCTGGATTTAATATCCTATCATTATCTTCAAAGCAATCTCGTGAAACTATCTTCGACATTTTTGCGAGCCAAGAGTTAGGACCCATTCATGCACCTTTTTTTTCAAAGTTTTCCTGACAAAGGTGGTGAGACTTTTGGGATGGTTTTCTCTCCGTTGGCACCAATCCGAAGTAATATGTGGCTCAGATGTTACATGTGCATCTATATGTTTTTGCCCACCATTGTAAGAACTGACAAGTGGCAAAAACACGGGCAGGTAATGACCCAAATTTTTTTTTTTTTTGGGAGAACGGTATTGACCCAAGACAAAAGACTAGTGTTTGAGAGTTGAAACCCATCTCCTCCTTCCTTGAGTAGGAAGAAAAAAATGAACAAGTGCAACTTTCTGGTTTGACGAATTTGTATTCATTATGTGCTGATTTCCTCTGGAGTAGAAGGCCCACCAAGATTTGCATGGAAATGACTCGAAACTTGACACTTGACTTTTATGGATACACTTAGCTCCGAAGCAATGCATCATTCCCATTTCCCAATCGCCAGTGAATCCTCCTTTCGGTGGATGCCAGTTCCTTCGATCTTTTTCCTTGACGGAAATGTGACTTGGGCACGACTGGTGTCATGATGACGCGAGCTGCCTTTGAAAATTATTTTTTTATTAAAAAATGGTTTTTAGTAGGAAAAATTTAAGTCAATATTTAAAATAATAATAAGTATGTTTATAATTTAGATTTAAAAAAAAAAAACCCAAAAAGGAAGAAAAAAAAGGGTGGCGGGTCTGCCCACGTCAGGAAGCGAGCAGCCAGTAATAGTGCCCTTGAATTGCCTTTAATTCGCCCGTATCAAAATTTGAACATTGATTGAAACACATGATGGCCGATTTTATATATATATACAAAAAGTCACAAAGTCATGGTTCGAGTTGTAAAAATTGGGCAGATCTCATCCTTTCTCAGATTTAGTAACATACTGGAGCCTTAGGCCAAAGAGGTTGGACCAGCTACAGCGGTTTGACAGATTTTGGAGACTAAGCAATTCTTTGATTTGCAGAAAATTTCATTTCCTTCTAAAATTTATTGTTCGGCGATTACCTTTTTTCCGGCACATTTGAAATTCATAGATTTGTTTTGTTGAACAATTGAAGTGCCTACAATTAGACATTGAAAAAGGTTATTTGGACAAAAAACTTTGACAGAGAGGAGAAATACTCTGCTTATTTTGAGGAAGGCAAATCCCTTTGCTTAAGGGCCACCTTCAAAATAAAGGGGAGTGTTTAAGAAATACTCACCCCTTGATCAAAAGGCTCCGTCCAAGTAATCGGGCCTTTAGACATTGTGCATTGCGCATTGCATGTCACGTGTTGTAATCAGATTTTCTTTGGAAGCAATTTTCGCGCGGGGCCTCATCAATGGGTAGCCAATTCCATTAGCTTCTCAAAATACGATTGGATTATTTGAGCAAAGGAAAAACGTGCATCTGACTTCGACTCTATAGTCTCCATCTCATTTTGAAAGATGGCAATTAATTTGAACCATAATTAGACCTCATTGTAAACGAGTTGTACCATTATACTTTTTTTTTCAACTTTTACGTATATATGCATTTTAATTACGAGCTGAAAGCTCCATTTCATGTACTATCAAATCGTTGAAAATATTATCTATTCACAAGAAATGTGGTCGAGGGACCCTGTTGAGATCCATCACTTCATTTGAGACTTTTAGTCATGTCCACATGTTTGGCGGACTAATCTGCACAAGGGACATTAAACGAGGCTCCCACATATGGTCATGTTTAATTTATTAATTAATTCACAGGTTTTGTTATTAATTAAGCACACTTGAAAAGTCTTCTTGCTTTTTTTAAATTCAGTAGATGGTCCATAGGGACTACCATAGAAGACGTAAAGCGGTCGGTGTCAGTGGGAAAGCAAAGACATCTCCTTTGTGGCTCATTTTCAAGTCTG
>CM075446.1:15918849-16008147 GCA_037832335.1 Carallia pectinifolia
GAAGTTAGAAATGGACAAACATCAGGGGGAAAAAAAAGAAAGAAAGAAAGAAATGGACAAGCGTTGTATAGTATTTCATACTTCTCATTCTATGTCAAATTCTTGCCTGTGTGTAACACAGCTCATTCTAAAAATTAAAGGCATTATTGACATGCTATGGGTGGCCAGGGTGCTTAATTCTTTTAGCAGAAAATGTCTATCTCTTCTGTTTTCTTATTTCTACTCTGTTCATCAAAAAAATGTTATTGTTTTTTCCTATTCTTGTTATTATCCTTAGGTAGGCTGTCAACGAAGTCAGCTCTGTTTTTAGGCGTAGGCAAAAGTTTTCGATCCCTTTCGGCCTGCCATGAGCCCTTTAAAATAAGGGCTCCGATTTCTTTTCTCTTTTTTTTTTAATTTTGAATTGCGCAATTTGCCAGAGATATGAAGATAAATTATAACATAAAAAGTTAAGTGGGAGATTTTTTAATTTAATAAAGTGTCTGAAATGTAATAAATTTTTAATTTTAAATAATAATATTTATGTCATAAGTAAAAAATAAAATAATAAAATTTTTATTATTTAAAATATAAATATTATTATTAAAAGTTATATGTTTATTACATTATGTACACAATTTCAAAGTTAAAAATTCTGGCTGTAAAACCATGCTCAAATTATAATGGGTTCAAAAACACTTTTTTACTAGCCGATTGCAAAATACTATTATTTTCTTTACAAAATCTTATCATTTTCCGAAATCAGATGGATTTTGACTGGACATTCCGAAAATTTAAGAATAGAATTTCTAACACGTAGGCCCCATATGTCATTGTCTGTCAAGCGCACGACCACAATCTTGTGACCAACTCCGGAAAAACAAAACAAAAAAAAGTCCTTTGACCAACTATTTTTTTTCACAAAATAAAATTGAGAATGTTTTGTACACACATATATATATATATATATATATATATATATATATACTGTATTAATAAAAAATCTTATATAACTTAATATAAAATAATATTCGTTTAACTTTAAAAAAAAATTTAAAAATAAGAAATTAATTTTTTAATACTCTGGTGTGCGTATTAGCTTCAAATAAACAAGCCCCAATCCCCACTTTGCAGCAAGATATACAAGAAGCAATCAAAAATAAGAAACAGGAGGGGGGAGCCGGCAGAACAGAAATGGATGTGAAGCAGAAAAGCCAAGGAGGGCAGCCATGGTTCAAACCCAAAGCCGGAAGTGTATTTCCCAAGAAAAGAAAATTAGTGAAAACAATGATGCTTGAATTCTTGGTTCAATCCGTGGTTTCTCTGTGCTCTTCTTGTTTTGCTTCTTCGTCCGCAGCTCCTAATAATAATCAACTCAGCAAGGCTAGTGGCTGTAAGCAGATCACCAAATCCGCCAAAATATCAAATGCCCAATGATTCATTTTCTATGTAGTTGTCGTTGTTGTTGTTGTTGCTTTATGGCTTGTGTTTTTTTTTCATTGTTCTGTGAAAAATTGGACTATCTTGTCCATTGTATATGCTCTAAAAAGTGCCTTTTTGTAATGATAATTCTTGTATTCAGATTACACTAATAATTTCTGTCAGAATTCGGGTGTGCATGATCATATGTTATATGATGATTTATTTTTTTCTAGATTTTTTTTCCTTTGTGCTAGCCGGGCCGCCTCCAATTAAAATCGTCAGCAATGGCAGAGCATATGTTGCAGGGGACGGTCCGGCGGTTTTATGTAGACCCGACCCGTCTCCGTTGGACTACTTAAGGTCCTGAACCACCCAGCAGATCCGTTATCCCACTGGCCAGATTCTTGAGTCCAGTCTTTTTTCCCATAGTCCCCACAAGAAATCCATCAGCTTAAAATAGACCCGTCCGTCCAGCCAAAAAAACAGAGCCCAGATGACAATCGCACAAAACAGAGCGTAGGAATGCAAAGCAGGTGGACGCCGGAGAGGCAGCCGCAAAGATCATGGACTGATAGGAGGAAGGCACCACCGGTGTTGGGTATATGCTGGGAGGCCCTCTCAATAGCCAATGGGCGGTTTTAGTCGATGGGATGCTGAAGCGATCGCCGGGCGGCGAAGACCCGGTTGGCAACATTGGCGACTTTATTGTTTTGGGCAAGAGTAGAGGGAATGTCCACCCTTTTTTTTTCTTTATTTTTTGTGAAAAAAAAGGGTGGTATCTTCACATAATTATAAATGAAGATTGTAGGATTTAATTTATTTTAAATAGGTTGGGATAGTAAACGCTAAATTTGTGATGGAGAAAACCACATAAATTCAGTCTAAAGCTGGACAGTTGGTGATCCCAGGGGGTGTTGCGTGCATTCAAACCTGGACTGTTTGTGACCCGAGGGAGTGTTGCCTCTATTTAGTCCTATCACATGCTTTGGCAGCAATCGAATCTAAGATCTCACGGTTGACATGTTTCATGCTTATCATTAAACCACAATGTATAATGGTAAAGGAAATCTCTCTATGATACACTTAAAATATAAGTTAATTTAATTCAATCTTAAATATAATTAAAAAAAGTAATAATTAAATATGATTGAAAAAAGAATTAAATAGAGCCTATTTAAAATTTAAAAAATAAACTATATATTTATGTGGTGTAAAGTGGTAAGTGGATTGTACTAAAAAAAATAGTAAAGATGGCAAACACGAAGATTAGAATTAATGTTTACGAGCGTTGTAGGTGGCAAATGAATTTTTGAGTTTTAAGGATTTTGAGGCATTTCTACAGCACTTGAGCAGAATTAAGGGCAATTTGTGTTGCCTTGAAATTAGCTTGGGATAGAGGTTATTGAAGGATTGTGATTGAATCAGATTCAAAGCTTGCAATCCTCCGAGGATAACTGGGAATTGGATTTTTGCCGGCCACTGATATTTCATTGTCTTCAGGTGCTACAGTGCCCTGGAAATGCTCAATTCAATACACTTTGCGAGTGAGAAATTTCAGCGTTCATTTTATGGCTAATCTTAGCGTCTCCTCTGAGTCTGCAGTTCATCTTTGAATTTCCCCAATTCCCCTCCTCAGGAAATTGGTGTGCTGTTTCTTGCTGATGGTACTGGGGCTTCTATTCCAAGGGGTGGGACAATTATCTGTGTTTGGTGTTTTACTGGTGTAGTTTCCACTTTGTTTTCTTTCCCTCATTTGGCATAAAAAAGAAAAAAAAAAAAACAAAGGGAATTTGGAGTTAGAGACCTGCACCCTGTAGGAACCCAATTTATTTATTTTAATTACACGTGTTGTATCGCCCAAATTATTATTTATTCACTGCTTGATCAAATAATTATTATTTATTCTCTTTGATCCATGTTAAAGAGAGGTGCCATCCGAAAAAGTGAATAAATAAATAAAAAGAGACGTCGCATTCGCATGACTTATTTGTAAGTCCGCAAACTAAAATAGTGTGAAGGAAAAGGTATATCTAACATTTTCCTAAGATAAATTTTCTACCGAAAAACGGTTATTTGTTTAAAAAAAGACAAACATTATGACATTTTTTAACAGAAGGAAAATATTATATTAATATTTAAATTTATACATGAATTTAATAAGAAGGGGTAAAAAATTCTGTACAAATCGACAAAAAACTTAAACATAGATAGTTGTAATAACTATTATTTAATCGAGTACAAAGTCTTTTCAAACAAATTTCTTTCACCAAAAAAAAAATAAAGATAAATTTATCTAAAATTAAAATTTCAAATAAATTTACCTTATTTAAACATAATTATCCATAATAGTACAAACCGCACGTGGAAGAGCAGAACATAATGACATTGACAGATTACTAACTCGCATCCTGCATACTGACCAGAAGTTCTAACAACTTGGATATATAGTTTTTGTAAGTAACCTTTTTTGCACAAATTTCGTAAAAGAATTCTAGAGTTAGGTGAAAAAATATGAAATTTTTTTCAAATGCGTAATTCAATTTTTCTGAAATAATATTGCGTTAGACTGTTAAAATTATTTTTGTTATATAAAAATAAATTTCTTTTATACTTTGGTGGTGGTTACCTTTTGAATTCATGAGCTGAATGAATAAACATGATTTCGTCAATTTTTGTTAATAAACTAGAAGAATATTATGGTTTGTTCGACAAACGAAAAAAGAATTTTTTTTTTTAGTTAAACGAAAAAGGAATGTTAAAAAAAAAAGTGCGACTTAAATGTTGTGTGAATCAAAGAAAAATATTGAAAATTGTAATCTTATTGATATCCTAAACGGAAAAAGTATAATAAACATATGTTTGAGTGAAGAACCAATGTTCAGTTTCTCTTCATAAAAGAGTTGCCGCGACGCATCACCCATGCAACAGCTTATTTATAATCAAATATTTGGTAAAATTTAATTCAATTAAATTAATTTAATATTCGAATAGTAATTTCTTTTAATGCCATTAATGTTTTTCATTTTTTTTTGTTTGAACTTTGAATGTTCAATTGCCTTTACCTCGTTAATTACATAATTAAAAAAATGTATCAAACTGTAGGATTTTGCTTTCTCAGTTATTTTGTAATTCGAATTTTCAATCAAATTTTGTAAAATTATTCTAGAAATTTTTGGAATTTAGAGTATTTGATGACCTAATCATAGAAATAAATTAATCCATTTGTGCGTAGATTAAACACATATACTCCATATCATTTATAAAAAAAAACAATATTAGAGCAAAAAGGGCAAGATGTTTGCCTGTTCGGTCATGGGCTAATCGTGCATAAGGTGTCTAATCCTAACATGTTGCGTAAGTGGAGGACTAACCTATCACCTCGTAGATTGCTGAAGCAGGGACCACATTGCATGTCCACTTGATTTGATCATTTGCATGTTTCTGTCTGTGGTGTTGGGAGTGGAAGATAAAACGTAGTCAAAACCGTGTGAAAGCGAAGAAGATTAGTCTTTTTTTTTTTTTTTTAGAACATCAATATAAAGTTTATTTTAGCAGAATATAAATTAATTTATAATTTATTTAATAATATTTAATATTTTATTTATTTATTTTATTTAATTATTTAATAGTTTATATTATTGTGTGTTCACGTACATGTTAATATGTTTATATTTTCAAATTTTTTTTAAGCAAGAGGCTCGTCACCTATACAATGAAAATTAGTATTATCATTCTTGTAAGTTTAATAAATTTTTACTAAAATTAGAATTCAAAGATTTCTAAAATCAAAATCTAAGTACTTAATTGAAGTGTATGTGTCCAATATAATTGCAGATTGGGTTCCTAAAGCATCTGAGCATGGTACCTGTCCTGGGGATTGAGCTGGGAATCCTCCCAAGTGTTTAGAGAGAATTTTGGCTCTTGACTTTTGTAACGAGGAGTAATGAAATCTTGGTTTCTTTCGATCAAAAAAATAAATTTGAAGTGTATCTTAATTTTTTTTTTCATTTTCAAATTAAAGAAGAGATCTCGAACAAATGAAAACCAAATTGAGATCTTCTCAAATTTGGGAAGAGGAATTAGTTTGCTCCTTTATTATACTTTTTTCAAAAGACAAATTTTCTTACAATGAAAGCGAAAGGTCAAAATTATTATCTAAAAGCCATGGAAAACTCCAACTTTAAACAAATTTTTTTCCTTGCTACTTACTGCCAAAAAAATCTCTCCTCTTGCATCGATTGACGTGTGCGCGCTCTCACGAGTTAATGTTGATTATGTTGGAATTAGTTGACGTTGTAGGCAGAAGCATCCGGTCACTCCCTTTGCCTTTGTCAAATTAAAAAAATGAAAAACAAAAAACATCATATAGGATTCAATATGGTACAAGAATTTTAAATCTTATGTGTTGTACAAATTTATGACAATTTGAAAACAGATATTCGGTTTTGTGTATAATCCTTTGGTACCCCTCAATTTTTTTTATTAAAAACTTTAAAAAAAAATGTACATTACAAAAATATTAATTATCGCATCATTGAATTAAGACAAAAATTTTGAAAAAAAAAATCGTTTTTGGGTATAAACCTTTTACCCTTCAATTTTAATTGCTTCTATCACCGCATGGGTATAATTTTATGGAAGAAACCGCTAATTTTGAAAGTCGTCAGTTTCATGTGTCCTTCGCGATTACCCGTTGTTCGACTTTGAGGAGTAGCAATAGACTGTTGAAATTTAATGTCTTGATTAATTTTTTAAATGAAATTAAATTTAATAATTTTAAAATAAAATTGATAGGTTTTATAATAAAAAATAATTTTAAATTTATATTTTAAAATTTATTAATTTTATTTTAAAATTATTAATTTTAATTTTTTAAAAATATTAATTAAAATATGAAAATTCAGTAATTTTTTTTTCTATTGGAGGCAAAAGTCTTATTTCGAGTTTTCTTTTTTTTTTTTTTTTTTTTTTTAATGAATCTCCATGACAGCATCATTCATTGTCTCGTGGACGTTTTGTACATTGTACTTTTGTTTCTTATTTAGGGGTAACATTTCTTGAGGAGCAGCAGCTGTTGCAGTGATGGGATGTTTTAGGCCTCAAAGTCGTAGGTTTAGGTTCGAACTTTGATAATCCCCACCAAACTATAAGAGCACTGTGGGTTTAAACAAATTTTTTTACTAACCGATTGCAAAGTACTATTATTTTCATTACAAAATCATTTATTCTCGTTGTAAAATTAATTGTAATTTGACTGGATATTTCAAAAATTCAAGAATAAAATTTCTAACACATAGGCCCCATATGACATGTCTGTCAAGCATACGGACAAAATCCTTTTTTTTTTTTTTTTTTGACCATACGACCAAAATCCCATGCGCATCTATATTTTCCCACAAAATAAATAGCAGGCCCCAATCCCCATTTTGCAATAAGATATTCAAGAAGCAATCAAAAATAAGAAACAGGAGGGGGGGCCGCCAGAACAGAAATGGATGTGAAGCAGGAAAGCCAAGGAGGGCAGCCATGGTTCAAACCCAAAATCGGAAGTGTATTTCCAAAGAAAAGGAAATTAGTGAAAAGAATGGTGCTTGAATTCTTGCTCCAATCCGTTGTTTCTCTGTGCTCTTCTTGTTTCGCTTCTTCGTCTGCAGCTCCTAGTAATCAGCACAGCAAGGCTAGTGGCGGTAAGCAGATCACCAAATCCGCCAAAATATCAAATTCCCAATGATTCATTTTCTTTGTCGTCGTCGTCGTCGTCGTCGTCGTTGTTGGTTTAAGGCTTGTGTTTTTTCATTGTTCAGTGAAAAATTGGACATCTTGTCCATTGTATATGCTCTAAAAAGTGCCTTTTTGTAATGATAATTCATTTCTTTCGGAATTCGGATGTGCATGATCATATGTTATATGATGATTTCTCTAGTTCTTTTTTTCCTTCGTTTGTTCCTTTGCGCAAGCCGGGCCGCCTCCTATTGAAATCGTCAGTAATGGCAGAGCACACGATGCAGGGGACAGTCCGGCGGTTTTATGTAGACCAGACCCGTCTCCGTTCAACTACTTAAGGATGTAAACACGTTCTGAACTACCCAGAAGATCCATTATCCCACTGGCCAGATTCTTGAGTCTAGTTTTTTTCCCATAGTCGTCCATTCCCCAACCACCACCCGGAACCCATCAGCTTTAAATAGTCCCGTCTGTCCAGCCAAAAAACAGAGCCTAGATGACAATCGCACAAAACAGAGTGAAGGAATGCACAGCAGGTTGACGCCGGAGAGGCAGCGGCAAAGATCTTGGACTGATAGGAGGAAGGCACGACCGGTGTTGGGTATAAGCTGGGAAGCCCTGTCAATAGCAAATAGGCGGTTTTAGTCGACGGGATGCGGAAGCGATCGCCGGGCGGCGAAGAGCCGGTTTGGTGACTTTATTGTTTTGGGCAGAGTGATCCCAGGGAATGTTTACTTTTAGTGAGTCAATTTGACACAAACTTTAAAATTAATAAAAAAAGTTAAGTAAAATCTACTTAAAATTAATAAAAAAATAAAAAAATATATTTACATCATGTAAATTAATAAATAAATTATACTAAAAAAAAAATAAAAATAGCAAACACGAAGATTGTAATTGATGTTGACGGATGTGCCGATGGTATTCCAGGCCTAACTGGATGCGGGGGTGTTGTGAGAGGTGCAGGTGGCCAAGGAATTTATGGGTTTTCAGGATTTTGAGGCAAAATTAAGGGCAATTTGTGTTGCCTTGAAATTAGCTTGGGATAGAGGTTATTGAACGATTGTGATTGAATGAATCAGATTCACAGCTTGCTATCCAAAACATCTCCAAGGCTAACTGGGGAATTGGATTTTTGCCGGCCACTGATAATTTCATTGTCTGCAGATGCTACAGCGTCCCTAAGAATGCTCAATTTAACACACTTTGCTAGATAAAAATTTCAGCGTTCATTTACTGGCTAATCTTAGCGTCTCCTCTGATTATGCACTTCATCTTTGAATTTCCCCAATTCCCCTCTTCAGGGGATTGGTGTGCTGTTGCTCGCTGATGCTACTGGGGCTTCCATTCCAAGGGGTGGGACAATTATCTGTGCTTGCTGTTTTACTGATGTAGTTTCCACTTTGTTTTCTTTCTCTCATTTGGCATAAAAAAAAGAATAAAAAAAATTTGGAGTTTGAGACCTGCACCCAGTAGGATCCCAATTTATTAATTTTAATTACACGTGTTGTATCATCCAAATTGTTATTTATTCACCGCTTGATCAAATTATTATTATTTATTCTCTTTGATCCATATTAAAAAGAGGTGTCATCCAAAAAAATGAATAAATAAATACAAAGAGATGTCACATTCGCATGACTTATTTGTAAGTCCACAAATTAAATAGTGTGACAGAAAAGGTATATTTAACATTTTCCTCAGATAAATTTTTTTTTGCAGAAAAAAAAGCCTTTTGTTTACAGGAAAAAAAAAAAAAAAAAAAAGAACATTATGACATTTTTTGATATAGAACATTATGACATTGACTGATTACCAACTCGTATCCCGCTTATTGACCTGAAGTTCTAAGAACTTGGATATCTAGTTTTGTAAGTAGCCTTTTTTGCACAAATTTCGTAGAAAAATTCTACAACTTGGTAAAACAAAAGTATGAAAATTTTTTCAAAAAGCGTAATTCAACTTTTTGAAATTATATGTCATTAGACCGTTATCATTTTTTTATATATAAAAATAAATTTCTTTTCTAGTTTGGTGGTGCTTACCTTTTGAATTCATGAGGAGAATGACAAAACGTGATTTCGCCAATTTTTTTAGTAAACTAGAAGAATATTATGGTCTGTACTACCAACAAAAAAAAGAATGTTAAAAAAAATGCGACTTAAATGTTGTGCAAATAGAAGAAAAATATTGAAAATTGTAATTATATTGATATTCTAAACAGAAAAACTGAAAAGTATAATAAATGTATGTTTGAGTGAAAAACCAATGTCCAGTTTCTCTTCATAAAAAATTGCCACTACCCATGCAACAGCTTATTTATAATTAAACATTTGGTGGAATTTAATTTACTCTTAATGCCATCAATGTTTTCTACTTTTTTTTTTAGTTGAACTCAATGTTCAACTGCCTTTACCTCGTTAAATACACTATAAAAAAATATACCAAGCTGTAAAGTTTTGCTCTCTCAATTATTTTTTGTAATTCGAATTTTCAATCAAATTTTGAAAATTTTATTCTAGATTTTTTTTAATTTTAGCGTATTTGATGACCTAATCAAAGAAATAAATTAATCCATTTGTAAGTAGATTAAACACCCATACACCATATCATTAAAAAAACAAAAAAACATTAGAACAAAAAGGAGAAGATGTTATCGGCTAATCGTGCATAATGTCTCTAATCTTAACACCTTGCGTATGTGGATTAGCCTACCACTTCGTAGATTGCTGAAGCGGGGACCACATTGAATATCCATTTGATTTGATCATTTGCTTGTTCCTGTCCGTGGTTCAGGCACAGGGTGACACATAGTCAAAACCGTGTGAAAGGGATGAATATTCCTTTTTTCTTCATAAATATTATTATAGAGCTTATTTTAACGGAATATTAGTGAATATATATTTTATTTAACTGTATTTAATATTTATTTTTTTATTTAATTATTTAATAATTTTTATTATAGTATATTCATCTATATATATATATATATATATAAAATTATACTATAAAAAAATTTCTCTTTTCCTCGTTCATAAACTCGTCACTTATATAATAAGAATTAATATTATCATTATCATAAACTTAATACATCATTACTAAAATTAGAATCAATATATATAAAATCAAAATCTAAGTAGTTAATTGAAGTGTCTTTTTTTTTGGTCGAAGTGTATTTTTTTTTTTCATTTTCGAATTAAAGAAGAGATCTCGAACGAATGAAAAGCAAATTGAGATCTTCTCAAATTTGGGAAGCGGAATTAGTTTGCTCCTTTATTATATATATTTATTTGAAATTTCCTACAATGAAGTGAACGGTGAAAATTTATTATCTAAAAGCCATGGAAAACTCCAACTCGAAACAATTTTTTTTCTTTTGTTTTTTTTTTTTTTTTGCTTATTACTGCCAAAAATATCTCTCCTCTTGTATCGGTTGACGTATACGGGCTCTTCCAAGTTAATGTTGGAATTAGTTGACATTGTAAAACAAGTATCCAGTCACTTCCTCTGCCATTGTCAAATTAAACAAATAAAAAAAAAAAACAATACATACGATTCAATTTGGTACGAGAATTTTAAAACTTATATATTGTACAAATTTATGACAATGTGAAAAAAGATATTCGGTTTTGTGTATAATTTTTTGTCACCCTTCAAATTTTTTTATCAAAAGGTTAAAAAAAAAGGCAATTATAAGTATATTAATTATCACACTAGTGAGTTGAAGCCGAAATTTTGAAAAAAAAATTTTTTTGATATCTCTCATTCTCAATTTCTTTGTTTTTTTATTTTTATTTTTTTATTTTGGGACTGCTACTGGTCTTCTAGACCATATCCACTACATTTTTCGTTTTTAATAGTTTATATACTTATCCTTCATTCGGTTTACCTTTTTTTTTTCCCCCCGGGACGAAGGGATTGATCAGCTTCTTTTTATTTAAATGGTTAATCTAACTAAGTCTTGTTGTTCTTTGTTGTTTCTTTTACATCGTTAAACATTGAGTTTGATCTAAGTCATGTTGTTCTTTGTTGTTTCTTTTATTTGACTGAACTCAATGTTCAATTGCCTTTACCTCCTTAATTACACAATCAAAAAATGCATCAATGTCACTTTTTTTCCTTTTTTTTGAACTCAATGTTCAAGTCAACTGCCTTTACCTCATTAATTACAGAAGAAAAAAAAAGTACCAAACTGTAGGGTTTTGCTCCCTCAGTTATTTTTGAAATTCGAATTTTCGAGCAAATTTTGTAAAATTTATTCTAGAACTTTTTTTATTTTAACATATTTGATATGTTTTTGACATAATAAAAGAAATAAATTAATGGAGTTCGAGTCCCGTGAAGGTTGTTTAGTGAAACTAAATTTATTTTAAATTCTTCAAAATTTAAAATGATCTTATAATACTTGTTGGATTTAAGGGATTTGCTCCCTCTAAAATTTGGTGTAGATTGTTTGGTGTAGATAGTTTGGTTATCTCAAGTAAAGAGTTTGAGTAAATTTTCTTAATCGATGAATTTATATGATATTATCCTTATTTATTTATTAAAAAAAAGAAATAAATTAATCCATTCGTACCTAGATTAAACACCTATACCCCAAAGCTCCCTGGCGAAGATGTTTGCCTGTTCGGTCATAGCTAATCGTGTATAATGTCTCTAATCTTATCACGGTGGGTGTGTGGATTAGCCTACCACCTCGTAGGACCACAATGAACATCCACTTGATTTGATTATTTGCACGTTTCTGTCTGTGCCTCTGTGGTGCTGAGAGAGAGAAACACACCACAGCCAGAAACATAGTCAAAACCGTGTGAAAGGCTAAAAGCGGAGAAGATTATTCCCCCTCACCCTTTTTCTTTTGCTTTTTTATATAAAACTGTACTCTAAAAAATTTCTTTTTTCCTGTACATTTAAGAGACTCATTATCTATATAATAAGAATTGGTATTGTCATCCCCATAAATTTAATACATAGATATCTAAAAAAAATTAATGTAAAAAAAAAAAAGATATCTAAAATCAAAATCTAAGTACTTAATTGAAGTGCATCTTAATTTTTTTCTTTTCATTTTCAAATTAAAGAAGAGATCTCGAACAAATGAAAAGCAAATTGAGATCTTCTGAAATTTGGGAAGAGGAATTAGTTTGCTCCTTTATTATAATTTTTTGAAAAGACAACTTTTCTTACAATGAAAGTGAAAGGTCAAAATTTATTATCTAAAAGCCATGGAAAACTCCAACTTGAAACAATTTCTTTTTCTTGCTAATTACTGCCAAAAAAATCTCTCCTCTTGTATCGATTGACGCATGCGGGCTCTTCCGAGTTACTGTTGGAATTAGTTGACATTGCAATCAGAAGTATCTAGTCACTCCCTTTGCCTTTGTCAAATTAAAAAACCGAAAACAACATTATAGGATTCAATTTGGCGCGAGAATTTTAAAACATATATATTGTACATATTTATGACAATGTGAGAAAAAATATTCAGTTTTGTGTACAATCCTTTGTTACCCTTCAATTTATTTTAATAAAAAAAAAAATTGCATTACAAGAATATTAATTATTGCACCAGTAAATTGATACCAAAATTTTAAAAAATATATTCATTTTTGTGTATAATTTACCCTTCAATTTTAATTGCTCCTATCGCCGCATGGGAATAATTTTATGGAAGGAACCGCTAATTTTCAAAGTCGTCTGTTTCATGTGTCCTTCGCGATTGCCCATTGCGCGACTTTGAGATAAAAGTCCATTTTCGATTTTTCTTTTTTGTTTTTGGTTTTTTTCAATGAATCTCCATGACAGCATCATTCAGCCTCTCGTGGGAGTTTCGTACTTTTGTTTCTTATTTAGGACTAGCATTTATTGAGGAGCAGCTGCTGCTGCTGCAGTGATGGGAGGTTTATGCCTCAAATACATAGGCTTAGGTTCGAGCTTTAGATCCGCGCCTCATCTTTCCTTTTTTTTTTAATCACTGGAATATTAATTTTAATTAAAAAAAATAAAACGAAATGAGATATTTCTGAATTGTGTCGAAGCAGTTAAAATAATTGAAAGTTGCTAAATTTGATAAACTTATAATCTAGCAAGTGTGAAATGATTCAGAGCGGATTTCATCACTTAAAAATACCTTTTGCTTTATTTTTATTATAAAATATGCAATGAATTACGTGAAATGTGCAACAACACCATGAAAACATGAAACAACGACTATCTAATGCGCAACCATTTTTTGTCGCAGATTGTATGAATATTGTTGTACATTCTCACAATTTTGTTGCACATCATATATCATTTTCTCAAAAATATGTTATAAAAAAAAATTTCATGTGAAACATACCATCACCTCTCCAGAGCTTGTCCAAAATCTTCGTCCATGTATTCAAACTCTATGGTGATCTTTTCAGTGATGCTGACAAAGAATCTATCGGCTTTGGTAACACAATTTTATCACAATATACATAACAATTAATTAGCATTTCTGGGGACAAATATCTGAATTTCTGAGTTTTGCCCAGACATATGCAGAGGTTCCTCGTATGTATTATCACGGTCAAATATCTTGATTAAAATTTCAAATAACAACAAATTCCATTTGTTTTTATTTAATTAGGTTTCGGCATTTATGTTCATATGTTCATAAAATAAAATTGGAACTACTGCCTGTTGGATCTAAGATCCAATAGGGTGTTGGAAATTGGAAGGTAACAAAAATAAAAAGGAAACTAAAATTATGAAACGAAAGCCACAACTAGATTCTGCCGCCCCTTGGCATGGAGATCAAATTAGAATCAGCAATTAAAGAAAGAAATTTTCAAGGGTTGCATTCTTAGCTCAATCTCCAATCTCATATAGAAAAACAGCCTTGTCGACTTCCCTATATCTCCCCTTCTCAATTTCTTCTTTTATTTTCTTTGATTTTGGGACTGCTACTGGCTTTCTAGACCAATAATAAGTCCTTATGTTGCTGGTCTTTGAATAAAATGGACATGGTCTGTTCATATTCACTGCATTTTTCGTTTTTAATAGTTTATATACTTCTACTTCATCCTGCTTACGTTTTTTTTTTTTTTTTGGGGGACGAAGGGATTGATCAGCTTGTTTTTATTTAAATGGTTAATCTAACTAAGTCATGTTATTCTTTGTTGTTTCTTTTATTTGATTTGATTTATAATTAAGGATTAGCTTTCAAGATACTATATCAATGTTAGGAACTTAGGATCTCCACGAGACACAAAAAGAGTCTTTGACGTTAGCCATGACTATGAGGTCGAATGGAAACGATTCTGTTAGTGATAATTAATGAAAGTCAATTTCGTATTGATATTTTATGTTTACCTCATTATTTTAGTGAGGTTAAACATTTACTTAATTAGTTAAAAAGAGTGCCTTTCAATCAGCAGGTGAGAGTTCAAATATCACCTAACTTCATTTTTCCCTCTCTAAATATCTAATATGACTCCTTATAGATAAAAAAATTACATTAAATTCAATTACGTAACAATATAATAAAAGAATATACAAAAAAACATATAATTTATTCAACTATTTGTATGTTATTTACTTTTAATTTAATAAATCTTTCACTAAATTACTCTGTATATTAGACTTTTAGTGCGTTACTATCAAATTTTCCTGCTTGGATTTATGAAAGGTCACTTGTGTTGTGCCTGCAAATAAATCATAACAAAGATTGGTTAACGGACTATAACGATTTGATAATCATTGCTCCTTTTATAAATTAAATTTTTTTTTAATTTAACTCATATTTTAAGTAAATTAAAATTATTTAATATCGAATTTAAATAAATTTTTTAAATAAACTTAATAAA
Source organism: Carallia pectinifolia (assembly GCA_037832335.1). Taxonomy (NCBI): domain Eukaryota; kingdom Viridiplantae; phylum Streptophyta; class Magnoliopsida; order Malpighiales; family Rhizophoraceae; genus Carallia; species Carallia pectinifolia. Next base: position 15,933,807 of record CM075446.1, read on the forward strand.
AGAAAAAAAAAAGAAATAGATGTATGTGTTCTAAAATTATATATGTTCTATATTAAAAAAATTAGTACATATATCATGTACAATAAATTAGACTTAGATTATTTAAAGTACTCTTTTTTCTTTTTGACCGATTGTTTATTTAAAGTACTCTATCTACATGGCCTGAAGACGTGTACAAAGAGGTGGACAAACAGAGAAATGGAGCTGATGTGATATGATGTGTTATCCTTAAACAGTTTTTTTGGGCGGTCACTAACCAACGGGGACAAATCTAGGATGCCCACCAACCCTGATTCGATCTCAATCTTATTAATTTCATTCTTTTTTTTTTTCACTTATAAAATTTGGAGTACTGTTACGTGTACAAGAAAATAAGACGCAGAGCAGACCGAAAATTTTTTTTTGTGCAACCAGGTGCTTTTTTTGTGTAACGAGACACTGAATTTGTGCAACGAAAAAATAGGTGAAAAATACTTTCAAATTTTGTTGCACAAATTTGACATCTCATTCACAAAAAAATTAGTTGATTGCACAAAAAAATTTTCCTGTCTCTTCCGCGTCTCTCTCTTCCCGGCCACTTACTTTTTTCCTAAAATTTGTCCTCTAAGCCCGTCACAACTTTTTCCTTTTTGGGTCTTATTATATGGCTGGCACAATTATCCGAAAAAATTTTTAGCATACGATTCATTAGATTTATTATGTAACTATTTTAATTATAAGTACAACTAAATAGTAGAAAAAAATTTATTATTTTTTTATTGGATAATAAATTCAACTAATTGTATAATGAATCCATTAAATTACATTCTCAAAAGATCTTTTGACAACTTTTTCTCTGACCATACAACTTTTTCCTTTTTCTTATTCAATAAATGAATAAATATATATAATAATTTTTTATGAATAATGGATTAAAATTAAATAAAAAAGACAACAACAATAATAAATTGAGAAAGTAAAGAAATAATTGAAAATAATTATTCAGTCAAAAAAATTGAAAATGGTTATTAATGGTCTCGACTGTTTTTATTGAACTTCTTTATTATAATTTTTCAGTTACAATACAACATCAATGAAACTAGAAAGATCATAGTTGGACCTCCTAGAGTTAAGTTTTGTAATCTCCTTCTGTGTCTGGCTTTGAAAGACTTTGAAAAAAAAAAAAAGCTTAAATACTCATTAAAGAAAATTGTGTTAAATCACGGTATGAGTAGGTCAAAGCATTTATTTTAAACTTGTGAGTAAGTAAATTTCACAAATTTAATAAGTGTCATTAAATCTTTTATGAGTCTTTAAAATTAACATATATTTAATTTATTACTTAACTTTATAAATTTAAGCTCTTGATCACTCAAGAACAAGCAAGCCTTTTTACCATGTTAACCACCCGAAAGTGGTTACTAACCAATCTTTATTATATGTAAATAAAGTCTGTCATCTATTAAAGCTGCCGAGTGTACCCAATCATCCCTGGAAATGAACGATAGATTAATAATAATTTAATGTATCTTTTTCTTTAAAAATTTAGATTTGAATCCCTGCGTTGTTGTCCTCTTATGAATAAAAAGAATTTATGCAAATGTACTGTAATAAATTTATGACTTGTTAACACTATAATTAAATGTGAGTAAAGCCTGTTGAGTTCAACAGTACTCCGGTAGTGATTCTGTTTTTTAGGAGTGGTTGAACGAGCTGCAACAAACAGAATTACTCTGCCTCAGCTTATAGATCTGATAATTGATATACCCGCAATAGATTTTTATTTACTTAATAAAAAAAATACACTTAATCCAAATCAAAGAGAAATGCATTTCTTATTTATTTATTTTTTATTAAAAGACCTATTGAATCATAAAGTACACGATAAAGGTAATTCTCTCATCTTGTCAATTCTATATTTTTCTTTTTTTAAATTAAAATTCAAAATTTTAAAATAAAAATGTAAACTCTAACCAAGTGTCCCTTGAGAGACTGAAAAAAATTTATTTAATGCTTTATTAGAATTAAACACATTTGTTTCACAAAAAAAAAAAAAAAAAAGAAAAAGGAATTGAACGCATTTGCGTACGGGGCTGCCCAATTGATTCCGAACCCCTCACCTCACATTCACTCCCTTATCTCCTCTCCTATAGTTACTCTGCAGCTCTTTTTGAAAAAAAAAAAAAGAATATATTTATTTGATTTTAGAATTGAATTTAGTAAGAAAATTTTAATTTGACTTGTTTATTTTTTTATAAATATAATTTATTTATAATCTTATATCAAAAAATAAAAGAGATTTTCTTAAAATAGAAAATAATAAAAATAAAATTTTGTAACATGAAATCATAAGTGACTTGTAAAAAAAAAAAGCTGAGTGAAAATCTAGTAACCATTAAGGGAGATTTTTTTTTTTTTTTTAGTTTCAAGACTTCGATATCTGGAAGCTAAATTAAATCTCAACTAATTTAGCTCGAGTATATCTCAAACTATTTGCGGGGAGCGGTTCTCTCAGTACTATTTTTTTTCTATATATAAGTATTATTTTTTTTCTATATAAGACTTGAGGATAAGATCTTGTTTAAGAGAAATTGTAAGCCTTACTACTCAACCAATAAAGAGATTTGCATTTAATAGATAAATTTTCTTTTGGATATACATGCATTTAAATCACTGCCAATTAAAATTAAAAGAGATTTGCATTGACTGTTTTATGGATTCTTTTTGGACCTTTTTCTTATCACTTCTTTCTCTCATTTATTGGGCTCTTTTCATCAGTCCATAACCATATAAATACCAAGTGTCCGGGGGCCTTTAGGCTCATTCCAGCCTAAGCTCACATCTTTGCCATGGACGCAATTTCAGCTTCTGCACTTCTTTCATCATCTCCGCTAGAATTGCAAGCGAATTCCTCCACTAATGGCTGTTCCATTAACAACAAGAGGACCAATGCATCGAGCATACCGGTGGAGTTCGTTTGGCCAGAAGAGGACCTTGTTAGTGCCAGTCAAGATCTTATGGCCCCAGTGGTCGACCTGAGCGGCTTCTTTAAAGGTGATGAGGAGGCAACACGCCAAGCAGTCTCTATGATCAAGTCTGCTTGCTCGAAGCATGGTTTCTTTCAAGTGATCAATCATGGGGTTGATCCCAATCTCATTGCTACCGCACTCGATCATCTCGAAAAATTCTTCAGGCTTCCAGTTTCCGAGAAAATGAAGGCAGGAAAGGTGCCAGGGAGCGCCGGGGGCTATTCTGGAGCCCATGCTGATCGATTCTCATCTAAATTGCCATGGAAAGAGACTTTATCAGTTGGCTGTGGCGGTAACCTTGCAAATGACTCTGTGGTAGATTACTTTGTATCTACACTAGGAAAGGATTTTGAACAAACAGGGTAATTTTCTTATTCATATAATTGTACAAGCATGAATAGGCAAAAGACCAATGTTTATGTTTCAAATATCGTGCTAGCTACAAGAAAGGAACTTTGAGGGGTCGCGGAATTTGTAATTTGACTCGCCTTAAGTTTAATCTAATACGTACATATATCATTTTGCAGGGTGGTCTACCAGAACTATTCCGAGGCAATGAAGGAATTGTCCCTTTCCCTATTGGAACTATTGGCGATCAGCTTGGGAGTTGATCGAAAGTTTTATAGAGATTTTTTTCAAGATGACTTATCGATAATAAGATGTAATTTCTATCCGTCCTGTAAGGAGCCGAGCCTCACTCTGGGGACTGGACCCCATTGCGATCCAACATCCCTTACTATCCTTCACCAAGATGAAGTTGGGGGTCTCGAAGTTTATTCCAACAATATATGGCAAAGAGTCCCTCCAGTTAAGGGCGCCTTAGTTATCAACATTGGCGATACGTTCATGGTACGTATGTGTCTTCAAGAAGTAGAAATATTAATCCATTAATTTTCCCTTTTTTTCTTAGTTATTTGAGATTGTCGCAGATTATAATAGATATACCCATACATAGTCCAAAAGTATAGTTAGGCCTAATCCATTAATTTTCCTTTTTTTTTTTTTTTTTGGTTATTTGAGGTTGTCATGATCGAGATTATAAAAGATACCCCCTTATATAATATAGTATTGAAACAAATAAAGTTGTGCGAGATGAATTAGTTAAATACTTTGTCCATAAGCGCATGCAACGCTACGAGTCTTCCTAATGTGCTGCCAAGCTTTGCAGCCTCTCTATATACAACAAGTTGACAGACAAGTAGTTAGGTTTAATAGCAGTCTAAAGTGTAGCTTCCTTAGATAATGGTGTTCAAACGGATATTGTGTCATGTTTGTGAATGGTGAATTTGACCATATTTATAGATTATTTGAGTCATGGAGTTCTTTTTTTTTTTTTTTTTATATTAAGAGATCCATTAAATCATAAATTACATAATGGGAGGAACTCTCCCCTCTCATAAATCAGTCTCATTCTATTTCAGGATTTGAACTCAAAACCTTTAAAATAGAGATCTTGATATGAGGTTGAACATTTATTTAATTGGTTGAGAGGAGTGTCTCTCAATTATCAAATGGAAGGTTCAAACTCAATTTAACTTCACTTCTCCCTCCTCAACTATCCAATAAGGTTTTTTGTAAATCAAAAAAAAAAAAGAGATATTGATCTCTAGTCACTGGAGTATCCCTTAAAAGACGTAGTTTTTTTACTTATGCAGGTCTTTCGATATTTTTGAGTTGATTCTATGTATTCTTTCGAGCATCATTAATGCAAAAATTTCTCTTTAATAAAAAAAAAATAATAAATAATAGCCAGCACAGATCTTCTTTCTCCTTTTAATAACCTTTCCATCTCAAAGGTAGACGAGATTCGGTCCAAAATTGTTAGGTCACATAGGAATTAGCGCATTATGATGCATAGACATGCCCATTTGGAATTGGGGCTATTTAATTATTCATTAATCAGCAAAAGAAATTTTCTCGATAAGAGAAGGGAGGAATTGCATCGAGTTGAATAATTCTAATTGGATAGTATTAGTAAGAAATTTCAACGTAAAAATTTTTTATAAAGAGAAAATGAAATCAGGTTGATAGATTGCCATGGCTACAAGGACACCATTCAAATTCTTTATATGTAAATATTGTTACACAACAATACAACTGCTTACATTTGATTTTTTGTTGGGTATGTAGGCATTAACGAATGGGATATACAAGAGTTGCCTACATAGGGCAGTGGTTAACGATTACAAGGACAGGGCATCGCTGGCATTCTTTCTTTGCCCGAAAGGAGACAAGATTGTGAGACCACCAAATGATCTCGTGCCCGATGAAGCACAAAAGGCTGTATCCAGACTTCACGTGGACGGAGTTTTTCAATTTCACACAGAAGACCTACAGAGCCGATGAGTCCACTTTTCCAAATTTCACCAAATGGGTCCTCTGTCAATCTTCCAAAGTAACTAATGAAACCCCCTAGCTAGCTAGTTGTGTCGCTTATAGATTCCTTCGGACTTGCCTGGATTTGTGTTGCATTTTGCATTTTAAGTTGCATTTTGATTCCTGGAAGCGGCCAAGCAGGTCCAGGTGACTTTGCAATGTGCCTAATAAGAATGTTCTTCGGAGACATTATAAATTAATAAAAGTGGTGTGTTAATGTGTCTCGTTTCGATACTGCTTAATCTGCATTTTCTTTCGTTTGTGACCGGCATAATATGGCCGAATGAGCCAAGGAAAGCTTTTTTTTTTTTTCTTTTCTTTTTTTTTTACTAAATATTAAGGTTGAGCTGTTGGTGGAATATCGATTCTTCTAATGGTTCAAGGCCACAATTTTCTCGATTGACGAGTTTTTTTTTTTTTTGACATCATCATTTTTATTTATTTCAGAGCCCAAAATATCAAGTCATATTGAGGTTGACCTATGTGTTTTGTTTATGTTTATTTTTCATAAAGGTTTGAATGTAAATTTTTTTTTCAAATCTACCCAATTTGATCTGTGAGCACATTTGAAAAAAAACTATAAACTTTTTTTTTTTGTCTATAAGAAATCCTATTGGGCATGTGAGGAGGGAGAAAGTGATTTTGGTGGGATTTGAACCCCTACCTACTAGTTGAGAGATAATCCCCTCAACCAGTTGAGTAAATGCTCAATCTCACTATAAACTTTTTTTTATTTGCTGAAAAATATGAACTTAAAGACTTATTAAAGTTATTATTTATCCAGTCCGCCTATTATGGGTCCCTTTGTCTGGCCCAACTATAATGCAAGACTTGGATTGGGCTGAAAACAGAACAATTATACAATATTTGCCTTATGTAACAGGCTGGAATTATTTAGCTACCGTGCTCATAGAAGAAATAACAGTAAATGCACCAGAACAGCTGGGAAATATTCAAGTACTTAAAACATTCAATTATATCGGAGTACTTATGTTGGAGTTGAGCCGTATAGCTTCGCATCTGTTATGGCTTGGTCCTTTTATGGCGGATATTGGTGAACAAACACCTTTTTTTTTATATTTGAAGAGAAAGAGAGTTAATATATATTCGAAACTGCCACAGGTATGAGAATGATGCATAATTTTCTTGGTATCGGAGGAGTAGCAGCTGATTTACCTCATGGTTGGATTGATAAATGTTTGGATTTCTGCAATTATTTTTTAACAAGAATTGCTGAATATCAAAAACTTATTACGCGAAATCCTATTTTTTTAGAACAAGTTGAAAGAATAGGTGTTATTAGTGCAGAGGAAGCAATAAATTGGGGTTTATCAGGACCAATGCTACTAGCTACCAGAGTGCAGTGGGATCTTCGTAAAGTTGATCATTATGAGTGTTACGACGAATTTGATTGGGAAGTACATTGGCAAAAAGAAGGCGATTCATTAGCTCGTTATTTAGTCCGAATCGGTGAAATGACAGAATCCATTAAAATTATTCAGCAAGCTCTTGAAAGAATTCCGGGAGGGCACTATGAGAATCTAGAAACCTGACATTTTAATAGAGAGAGATGGAGATTGGAATGATTTTGAATATGGTTTCATTAGTTAAAAAAAAAAACTTCCTCCCACTTCTGAATTGTCGAAACAAGAACTTTATGTTAGAGTCGAAGCCCCCAAAAGTAGAATTGGGAATTTTTCTGATAGGGGATCAGAGTATGTTTCCTTGGCGATGGAAAATTCGCGCATACCAAAACCCAACCCCCCACACCCCCCGCGCGGGCCCAAGGTTTTATCAATTTGCAAATTCTTTCTCAATCAGTTAAAATAATGAAATTGGTTGATATTATGACAATACTAGGTAGCATAGATATCATTGTGGGGGAAGTTTATCGTTGAAATGATAATCGATCTTGATACAAGCAGAAACACTTGATATAAGAGAAGTACAAGTTATCAATTCTTTTTTTTTTTGGATTGGAATCTTTAAGCTTAAATGAAGTCTATGGAATTATATGGATGCTTGTCTATATTTTTACTCTTATATTGACAGTTGTGATAGGTATACTAGAAATTGTATGGTTAGGAAGAGAAATATCTGTAAGGATACAACAACGTATTGGACGTGAATATGTCGGCCCCTTAGGAGTTCCTCAAGCTCTAGTAGATGGGACAAAATATCTTTTCAAAGAAAATCCTTTTCCATCTCGAGGCGACACTCATTTTTTCAATATTGGACCGTCCCTAGCAGTCATATTAACTCTATTAAGCAATTCGGTAATTCCTTTCGACTATCGCCTTGTTTTAGCTGATCTAAATATCGACATTTTTTTATGGATTGCCATTTCAATTATTGCTCCTATTGGACTTCTTATGTCAGGGTATGGATCAAATAATAAATATTCCTTTTTAGGTGGTCTATGGGCTGCCGCTCAATCGATTAGTTATGAAATATCATTAACTCTCTGTGTATTATTCATATTTCTACGCATGACTCGTTAAAATATAAGTTTTTTCCTATTCTTTTATTTTTCTTTTTCCAATGAAAAAAGCAAATGAAATAAATTGAATATGATATTTTTATTTTTGTATATATCATTTAGTTTAATAAAATAATTTGAATAGTTATATGAGTGAAAGAAAACAGCTTCTAAATTTTTCTAAATTTGCAGTAAAAAAAATTGAGACTGGTGTTATGTACAAAAGTAAACCTAAAAAAGACATAACAATATGAGACCGGGACCGGTTGTCCCAAGATTGATTGATTAATCGTTCGAGCTTGAAGCGGGTTCAAAAGATCAACCTTAGTGAGTTTTTACTATCTTTTATATGTATTCACATTATCATAAACTAATGGGCAGTTGAGAAAGAATAGAATGGCTGGATGCTTAGGAACACCATGAGAAACAAAGAATTAGTAACAGAGATTCTTGAAAGTATTCAAAAGGATATTTCTGCATAATATAAAAAGAATATTAATTGGAGTTCGAAATTGGTAGAAATGATTAGACAGTACTCTCTATGATTCCAATCCAAAGTATGCTTCCAACTACCGATTAAAGAAATAATTATCAGAAACGAAAGAACCCTTTTTTTTTTCTTTTTTTCTATATCCATATTCATATAGAGAGAATTCATATCCTAATTCGAGAACTAAAGGAATGTCCATAGATTAAACTATCTATATGGTTATAATCTAGCGTTGGCCACTTTTTCCAGGATTAAAAGTAAACTAAGACTAGCCACAGCAACCGAGTAAAAAATTTTGACAAAAGCTATTGTAAAGAGGGCAATAAGCGAGGGCTCTCACCAACGGTCCCCATCAAAAACCTTATCCAACAGTCCATTCATAAGCTTCTTCCTTTTCTTTTCTCTCCCTCTCCTACCTGTTGTACTCTCATTTTGTCCAGTTTAATTAAAGATGTGCTGAAATTCTCTCTTTTCCTCTCCAATCTGAATCAAATTGTAATTTGAATTTGGATCGCGATTGATTTGGAATTTGAAATAAAAAAAAGAAAAGAAAAGAGAAAAGGAAAATTAGAAAAAAAAAGGGAAAAAAAAGAAAAAAGGAAAAAAAGAGAAAAAATGAAAAAGCAAAATAAAAAATGGAAATAAAAATAAACAAATTTTTATTATAAATTTGATTTATTACAAATCCAAATTTCAAGTATAACCAGTCCAATTTTACATCTTGGGAAGAGCCTCATTCATCATCGGATTCACAAGAGTATAATAAACATGTCCTCATTGTCCTGCTAAATCCCAGACTGATAAAAGAGGTGGCCCACAAACTGTTAAAATTCCAAGAGTACGTTATGCATCATCGAACCCTCATATGAGACCCCCCACTCGACCTTGTGACTAAAGCCGGCTGTATCCGTTTTCATCAATTTAATCCATGGCACGAGGGAATTGTCCCGACTTCATATCAAAATGCAAAACGCAATCTTAGACCCTTAGGGTGTGTTTGCCACCCAACCAGAAAGTTTCCGTCTTTCTCTCATAAACAACAAAGAAACGTGGGAAAGAGAAAACAAGAAATAAGATGTTTCACTTCTTTCTTCAAACTGCTGAGTTCACAGATTTGGTAACGTCACGTTCGTATTAAAGCCCAGCGTCCTGATTTCTCTAATGTTTCTCTCACGTCAGTTGCTGAGCCAACCTGTAAGCTATGTAGGAGTGGTAACCTAGTCATCAAGTATCCTCTAATCATAGACAGAGCAGATCTTGTGGGAGCTAGAGAATTCAGCCAACTATAAGGGGAAATACGACGCCTTTTGGTATAGTGACGTCGGAGAAAGGAAAACTTGGTGTTTCATAGAAGCAACCCAAAAAAAGTGGGTATGAAAGTTGTTGGGTCCATCGCATGTGATGGAGTTGAAAAATTAAAAGGAAAGATTGTTCTCTTGGCATATTCAAGTTATACGAGAATATTTTCTTGTTGTAATCAAATTAATCCCCTGAATGCTTTATAAAAGGGATTAATTGATAAATATGTCAGACAGAGAGAAGGAAGATGAGAAAAGCCAAGAGAAGAGAGGAGAGTAAAGAGAGTTAGGTTAGAAAACTAGTGTCTTAGTCTGAGAATAGTCTTTAGTGATGTCTCTGGCATCTTCTAGTATAGTTCTCCAATAGTTTATTGAGTTGTACATGGGTTTTGAGTTTGGGTATCAAACACGGGTTCCTAGTTAATGTACAGTACATTTCTCACATAATAATAAATGGTACGCTCTCTATGGACTTAGACAAGTTGTCAAACCACAGACTTAGACAAGTTGTCAAACCACGTAAATCTCTGTGTACGCGTATTTATCTTTATTTATATTGATTTGTGTATGCTCGCATTGTAATTGGATCGCGCTTCTGTGGGCGGATAAGATCTGAAAAATCCCAACAAAAGTTGCTTTATCTTGTTTGGATTGTCCATTATTTAGGGTTCCTTGCTCTTTGGTGCTTCAGTGTTCATTGTTTTCACTAGAAACTACATTTTTTTTTGTATTTTTTCTGGAGATTTTGGTTTGTAGGTATTGATTCCTCAATAGATCTGGATTTTTTTTGGGTAATACGATGCTCATGGTGCAATAACCTTGGGGAATGGAAAACTTGATATTTTGCAAAAGCAATCCAAGAAAAGTGGGGTAAGAAAGTTGCTTTATCTTGTTTGGATTTGTCCACGATTTAGGATTGCTTGTTGTTTGGTGCTTCAGTTTTTACTGTTATTACCCGGAACTATATTTCTTTGTAATTTTTCTAGAGATTTTGTTTTGCAAGTGTTGATTCCTCAATAGATCTGGATTTTTTTTTTTTTGGGTAATATGATGCCTTTTAATGCTGTGACCCTAGAGAAAGGAAAACTTGATATTTCGCAAAAACAACCCAAGACAAGTGGGGAAAGAAAGTTGCTTTATCTTGTTTAGATTTGTCTGTGATTTAGGTTTGCTTACTCTTTGGTGTTTCTGTTTCTACTGTGTTCATTGGAAGCTACAATTTTTTGTAATTTTTTTGGAGATTTTGGTTTGCAGGTGTTGATTTCTCAATAAATCTGGATTTCTTTGGATAGTACGACGCTTTTGGTGAGGTGACCTTGGAGAAAGAAAAACTTAATATTTCGCAGAAGCAACCCAAGAAAAGTCGGCTAAGAAAGTTGTTTTATCTTATTTGGACATGTCCGTGATTTAGGATTGCTTGCTCTTTGGTGCTTTAGTTTCTACTGTGTTCACTGGAAACTACATTTCTTTGTAATTTTGTTGGAGATTTTGGTTTGCAAGTGTTGATTCCTCAACAGATCTGGACTTGCTTTTTTTTGGGCAATTTCTTTGGTGCGGTGACCTCGAAGAAAGGAAAAACTTGATATTTCACAGAAGGAACCCAAGAAAAGTGGGTTAGAAAGTTGCTTTATCTTATTTGGATTTGTCCATGATTTTAGGATTGCTTGCTCTTCGATGCTTCAGTTTCTACTATGTTCACTAGAAACTACATTTCTTTATAATTTATTTGAAGATTTTGGTTTGCAGGTGTTGATTCCTCAACAGATTTAGACTTTTTTTGAGTAATACGATGCCTTTTGGTACGGTGACCTTGAGAAAGAAAAACTTGATATTTTCTGTAAGCAACCCAAGAAAAGTGGGGTAAGAAGGTTGTTTTATCTTGTTTGGATTTATTTGTGATTTAGGATTGCTTGCTCTTTGGTGCTTCGGTGTCTACTGTGTTAACCAAAAACTACATTTCTTTGTAATTTTTTTTGGAGATTTTGGTTTGCAAGTGTTGATTCCTCAACAAATCTGGATTTTTCTTAGGTGAAAACAAGAATTTTGGAGATGAATCAATGATGGGAAAGAGACACAGTGTGATAGACGGCGCCAAGTGATAATGAAAATCTGAGTCCTGAGGTTACTTATTGCTTGAGAATCTTTGGGTAAGAAAGTTGCTTTATCTTGTTTAGATTGTCCGGGAGACGAAAAAGGGTTTCAAAATTTTGATGAAAATTTTTCTCAAAACAACTAATTTTTTTTAATAAAATTAATAATTTACTCTTATATTTTGTACTCCTAATTTGTTTTACTTTTATGTTATTTGGAAACATAGGTGGTGAACCTATAGCTTATTTTGCACTTAACTAATTTTTTTCCTTGTATTTTTTATTATTTGATTACATTTTTTTTTTCAATCTGGTTGCTTTGTTAAATATTAATTTTCCTTTATTTTAGTTATTTTTTCATTTTATGCACCCAAAAAAACTATCAAAAAATATTTATATTTTCACTAAGGATTCTATTGTCTTTTTACAAATACCAATTAAAAATATCTATACTTTTCTATGATTCAGTCAAAAAAAAAAGTTTCTTCTCATTTTCTTTCCAATCAATTTTTAACTCATTTAAACAACTGATGAGAATATCATTTTCTTTCTTATAATTTTTTTTTCTCACAAAATTTTTTTCTTAAACAAAGGCTAGAAGTTATAAGTTTTCATATTATAGTTAATTGAAAGTCTTAGCTGACAATATCATTTTAATAGATCACTGCATCATATGGTCAGTGCAAGGCAACATTGAGGGACAAAGCAACAAATGTCAAGAAGATGCCAGTTTTGATCTTATGGAAAAATATATCTAGTGGCTCAAGTTTGCATCTTTTACCAAATGGCTTAAATTTTTAGACTTTGGTATGTCAGCATTTACCTAGCATAAACTACATTTAGTTGGCACCAAAAAATATACTTTAAAAAAAAAAAACCATTTGCAGTTGTATTGTCTGTATAATTCCTCTCTTATTGGTCCATCAATTTACAGGTTTTTCAGCAAATCCTACTTTTCTTTTTGGTGAAAGCCTTATTGCAGCATAAAGATAGCATGGTTTCAGTTTATATGCCACTATTCTTTTTCTTGCTCTCAATCTTTTTCTATTTTGAGCCATAATCTGCATATTCTTGGTTTATTTATGGTTTTCTTGCGAAATTTTTATTTCATGTAAGATTTATGCCCTCTTGACTAAGGTTTGATGGTTTTGAAAGGGCTTGCTGCAAAATTTGTAGTAAGGAGAGAGAGATCAATGATTGCCTTTTCTTCTTATTCTAACTTTTATTAATAAACTAAATTCTTTATCTAAGAAGTTTACATAATAAACTAATTACAAATTCAAATGCTACTAACAAACTTTCAAATTTAAAATTAGAAATAAAACTGTTAGATAATCAAACTAGATAAATCTAAATAAGCTAATTAGATTTATTCAAATTTCAACAACTCAAACTTAAACTTAAAACTCAAATTCTAAAACTTGAAACTTGAATTCTAAAACTTGATCTTGGCTTCAAATAACAGCACTGTCAATGTGCCAACACTCTTCCTTGACGTTGACTTTTTACATGCTTGAAATTGTTCTTAATTCTTCAAATATGATTCTCGAACTCCCCAAAAAGATTTTGGTTTTTTTGCCCAAAAGTTATTCCAAACTCTCTTCTCAAACTTGTTTTTTTTTTTTTTTTTTCATCTCATACTCTTGCAACCTCACAAACTACAACTCTTCACTAATTTTGATTTCACTAAAACTCTTTGATTTTGACTTTTAAATTGAAAAACACATTGGTTCTTCAAGTTTTCACAAATTCTCTTACTAAAACCATTATTGTTAGAATCAGACCAAATCGGCCGATCAAACCAGTTCAACTGGTGACCGGCCAACTGGTTTGACCGGCCAAAGGTTCGGTCTGGTTCATGTTAGTTTTTAATAAAAACTCAAACCGATCAAAACTGGACAGGTTGAATCAGTCCAAACCAAACTAAAAATTTATAAATTATAATTTGACCTTAAATTTTACTTAAATTATATTTTAAGTTTAATCCTAAATTTAATCAAAACTTTCAATTTCATCCTTAAAATTAAATAAAATTAATATTTAATCACTATTTATAAATATTATTCTTTTAATTATTTTTATACATATATTTTTTATTAAATACCGATTCAAATACCGATTGAACTGGTTAAATCTTGAACTACTAATATTTTCGATTCGATGATCAATTCTGTTCTATCAACCTTCACTAAAACTCTGGTTTCAGTCTGAAAAACTCTGGTTTTAGCTAAGAACTCTAATTTTCAAATCATTTTTGGTAAAATATACTCAAATTTTATCATGCAAACCAACCATAGGGTTTTTAAATTGCTAAAAATTGGTTGTTGGAGCCTTCTAATAGGGGAGTATTCTTTTATTGAGCTATCACTCATCTATTGGACACCTTCAATATTTTCAATCTTTCAAACTTTTGAAACTTCACTGCTAGAGCCATCAAACTTTCTGGTTTGTATAATGAGACAACAAACTAACTTGTGCTTCTTTATTTCTCCTCCTGAAAGGTCATCCAATTTGATGAAAAAAAGGTAGCTAATGTAGCTCCACTCTTCTCTAGTTTAGAAACCATTCATAAAATTAATTTTTTTGTTGAAAATTCTCAAAGATCTGGTTTTTTATTTTGGTGGAGAAAACTCTCTAGATTTTTTTTTCCTCAAAGAAACTTTCTAATTTTGGTGTTGGAAAAAATCTCTGGTTTTCCACTTACTCTTTTACTCAATCTTGATAAGTCATTATGGATCTTAGTGCTCTGATACCACTGATGGTTTTGAAAGGGCTTGCTGGAAAATTTGCAGCAAGGAAAAAGAGATAAATGGTTTCATTTTCTTCTTCTTCTAACTTTTATTAATAAACTAAATTCCTTATATAAGAAGGTAATATGATAAATTAATTACAAATTCAAATACTACTAACAAACTTTCAAATTTGAAATTGGAAATAAAACTACTAGATAACCAACTAGATAAATCTAGGATAAGCTAATTAGATTTATTCAAACTTCAACAATTCAAACTAAAACTTAAAACTTGAATTCTAAAACTTGATCTTAGTTGCAAAATGACAGCAACATCAAGATGCCAACAGGGTTGAAGTTGGATAATGAAGATTAAACGTTATCAAGTCTTATATCCACCTAACTTTTAACCCATTAGATGAAACGTTATAAAGTCTTTTAGTCTCTAACGTTTCTACATCCGCCGAACTTCTACTCCTATTAGAATTAGGTATTATCAAGTCTTTTGGTCTTCAGCAATGACTCTCTCTTTGCATAACAAATAAGTTCATTTGTGAAGCTTAATAATCCTAAAAAAATTGAAATGTTAAAGTTACTCTGGTTTCTTTTGTTACACACTCTACCATGATTTAATTTTTGTATGGCTATCATATTCTTCCCAAGTCCACTTTTATTGGCCTTTTTTCCCCAAAACCTTTGATGAACCTCATCTACACTGCAGGTTGTTCACGAAACTAGCGTCCTTCTCTCGCTTGAGGCATTTTGACCTTGTTTGTTCTATCCAGGTGACCGGATAAAATCTTGCAAACGTATAGGGTCGATCATAGTAATAAAATCTTGGTGAATACTCTAGGTGTCAAACCCAAAGGAACAGAGAATAATCGTAATTTATGTTAATTGAGCAGAAAATTGATGTTGCAAAATTTATAAAAAGAAAATAAATATTATTAAATTAAAAAAATTAAATTAATTAAACAAAACTAATGACACTGTGGAGACGGTTCAAGAATAAGAATATTAGGATTATAGGCTTTCACCTAGAAAGAATTGAACTATATGAAATTTTTGTAGACAAACGATTTGAATGTCAAATTCTTCTTACTTAGTGTTATTTGTCAAGTAACCCTAACCATATTTAATCTAATTGTGATCTTCTCTCAAGCTCACACAAACTAGATTAAACTCATTAAGAATAAAGAATTTTTATTGATATCATATGAGTTTATCTCATCTCTAGCTCAAAATTCATATATTTATCTATTTAGTGCACAACTCGTGTCTCATCTATCAATCTCAATACAAATCCTATAGCTACTTTCATGGTGATTAGGCATGAAAACATATTTAAGAACAAAATAAACAAATCAAATTTCAGTTCTCAACATAAAATTACAATATAATCCAAAGAACTATAAAATATTTACAAAAATCATATAAGCCAACCCTAAATTAAATTAGGTTACATCCCTTTCACCCTAACTAAGAATTTTGCCAATCATATTAAAAATTGAAATTAAAAAAATAATAAACATCAAGAGTTCAAAAGAGAAAGAAGAAACGAGAAGGAATTGAAAAACTCGTTTCCGACGTTTTCATGTCCCTTCCTTATGCTCTTCTCATTTTCGCTCTCTACACTTCTCTCTGTATCGTCTTCTGTTCAAAAGAATAGCCTTCCAAAATTCCTCTAACTCTGCTGTAACTTTAGTATTTATAGTCCCCTCAAATAATAAAATTGTAAGCTCTAGAAAGTCTAAATTCGAGTCAGAAAATGATTTATAAATTTCCTAAACAGTTTTAACCCTCTATCTTCGAACCCAAATTACGACCCTTTTCAGGCAGAATCTGAAGTCGGTCAAAACAGAAAACTTGTAGCTTTATCTCTTAGCTTCGATTCGATTTAAGAATCATCCAATTCCGACTTGTATAGAGGAAGTTATGGCTAAAATATCAAGCAGTATGCAAAGTTGTGAAATTCTATCCGAACCGACCACATATTAGCTTTCCAACCAAACTTTTAGTTCGGTTCTTTGGTGCTTGACTTGTTACTACTCCTTCAAACCCGATAGGTTCCTTTTTCTAAGCGTCAAATACTTTGGTTATGTCCAATTGTCTTACAAAACATAAAACAAGCAACCGAAGTAGAATTTACCACAATTTACAATATTTACATAATTAAACTATTCAAATATATATGTGTATAAAACCTATTTAAATGTTGAACTTATCAAATTCCCCCACACTTAACTCATTGCTTGTCCTCAAGCAATCACTCCATACCCCACACTAGCAAACAAGAGAGGAGAGTGTCGATATTCACTAGAATTTCTCTTTGTCAAAATCTCGAAAAGAAATACTTCATCAACACATAATAACGTCAATCAAAGAGCATATGAAATACATTGCTAATCATGCACAACCATTCATCTCATCATTCCTCACATAACAAAGTCAAGAATATGTGAGTGTGTGCCAAACCCCCTTACTAGATCAATAAAAGATATATAGTGACAATCATGTAAAATCTAATTAAATAAATCTATCTTTAAATCTCATAAGCTCACCTCTCACCGTTTTAATGGACATACATGTCAAGAATCAATAAGTCTTCAATTTTTTTTTTTTTTGGCTGTAATTTCTTCTCTAATACTAACATGTTTTTTGACACGAATACCATTACGTGTAGTGTCGGTATCCAATTACTATTTCACTGTAACGATTTAGAGTGTTATGCATACTGATAAATTAATTTACCTTTTTACGTGAAGATCAACAATCGTAATGCCGACCCTCAGTTACTCAACAACTTAAAACAGAGGAGTAATCGAGTAACTAAACGTAAGCCAAACCTCAAATATTTTTGGAATTAGACTTAGTAAAGAATTTTTAATTTGACTTCCCTATTTTTTTATGATAAAATTTATTTATAATCTTACACTATAAAATAAAAAAAAATTTAAAATAAAAATAATGAAATAAATTTTTGTAACATGAAATCATGAGTTAAAAAGATGAGTCCCGAAGTGATAGCCTAGTACTAATTCAACGCGCCATCCTCCGCAATGACTCTGATTTGAGTCCCTACGCTATTACCCACCCCCGAATCTAGGGATTTATTCAGAAGCACAATAACAAGTTTACAACTCATTAATACTGTAATCGGACGTAAGACAGACCCGTTGGTTCTAACAATGCTCAGGTGATTAGTCAACCATTTTGAGGTAGTTAAATGAAGCATTGACAAATAAAAATTATTTTAATCTAGACCTACAGATACAACAACTGACATATCCATCATCGATCTTTTTTTCTTAATAAAAAAAAAGAGAAAAAATCGAGTGACCGTTTTGGGAGACTTGCATTTAATAGCTATATTTTTTTGGGCATCGTTACATTTTTGGAGAATTTTATTGGAATTTTTGCCAATTATTGCGTCAAATTATAACTCATCTTTCTACAATTACATTTATAAAATATGAAACAAAAGAAAAGAAAATATCTTATAACTTCATTTTATTGTTTCACAAAATGTCATTACTATTGCAGAAAAATACTCTTTTTATGTTGTCGTACAAAAAGATAAATACTTTTTATTCTCTCTTGATTACACACACACACACAATTGGGGTTGACCCCAAACATAATATGCATGTGTAACGTTAATGCAATATTGCCTCACAACAATTGCTTTCACTTTGATTTTTTGTTGGACATGTAGGCATTATCCGATGGGATATGCAAGAGCGCCTACGCAGGGCAGTGGTTAATAAGTACAAGGAGTTCAAGGAGAGGGCATCACTGTTATTCTTTCTTTGCCCGAGAGGAGACAAGGTTGTGAGACCACCAAAGGATCTTGTGCTCGCTGAAGGCAAAAGGCTGTACCCAGACTTATCGTGGATTGAGTTTCTCAATTTCACACAACAAAGCTACAGAGTCGATCCCGTGCTTGTTGAAGGCAAAAGGCTGTACCCACTCTAGGCATCGGTTATAACTCCTTTAGACTAGTGTGGATTTGTGTTGCATGTTGTCTTATAATAAGGATGTCTTTGGTCAAATAATAGAAATTCTCGAACCTTATTTCTCCTTTTCTCCAAATTGAGTCTCTCTCTAAAAATGTTTTTTTTTTTTTTTTAAAAAAAGGGGAAGCAGTGAATGGGTTGTTCGGTGGGTGTGGGGGTTTTGATCGGGTGGGCCGAAAGGCCTCCATGGTAACCTAATCTCTCTGTTTTATTTCTTTTAGCCACTTCATTCCAAACTATCCTTTGTTTTTTAAAATTATTTGGTTCCTCTCTAAAAAATCTGAGCTTATGGCTAATTCTATTACTTATCCTATACAAAATAGGTGGCCAATGCTAGATTGTGGTTTTATATCAGTTATTCTCAATTGCATGCTTGTCTTTTCTTGCATGATTTTAGTAGAGGATATATTATCAAATGCTGAACCTGTGGCCGAATGTCTTGAAACTTTATATCCTTACACTATCATAATTGGTGTTTTGTTAACTATAGTGTTACTTGTGACTCTAATTGGCTCATAACTTCATAGTCTTGGGATCTTGTTCATCTCTTCCCGTGTGATCTTTGTCCTTATCATCATAAATCTATCATTTGTTATATTTATATCAATTGAGACTCGTACAGGCTCTGGATTAGTAATGTTAGATGAAGTTAACGAGGCACAATACGAACAATGATGTCACCGACTATTCAAATTGGATAAGAAAAAAGATTAGGAACTGGAGTAAAATTGAGTCTTATTTACCCCATTCCAAACCATGTGAATTTCCAACCATCCTACGTCCTTTCCAACATAGGTATCATATTCTGAGTCATTGGCGTCAATTCAGTATGGTTTTTGTTTGTCGCTGCCAAGATATGATTCTATGTTTTCAAACGAAACATTAAAACAGAATGGGGTAGTTTTTTTATAAAGATTGTGAAATGTAGAAGGATGATCCAAGTACATTGTTCTTTGCATGTGTGAGTCTTGCAAAGTAGCTACAGTGGCGTAGCTAAAGACTTGTATGAGAAAGACAAATAAAGTCATAGTTATAGCCCTCATTGTCCACATACCATTATGGATTATGGTTGGTCGTAGTTTTTTCCTTGACATAAATTCTACAAAACTAGTTGGAACAGTTGAAGGAGTAATATCTATATGGCTTGGTAAAGCACCAAGCTATGTCTTCGCAACTATCAAAGACATCGCTTCACGCTGCAACAAACCATATATGTATTACGCCTCCAATTACCGATTCCCAACTTGTTTTGCAAAATCCATATCCAAGCAAAAACTCCGAGCAACAATAATAGTATGCGGATAATAAGGACTGTAGTCATGACAACATTTGTCTTTCTCATGTGAGTCTTTAGGTATGGCAATGCAGTTGCCTTGCAAGACTCGCATGCAATCATCCTTCCACACACCACTGTATCGTTTAATCTTTCACTTGAAAACATAGAATTACATCCTAGCGGCGGCAAACAACCATCATACTAAATTGACGATAAGAACATAGGATATGAATCCTCTATTAGAAAGAATGCACGAGTTTTGGCAAGTTCACATAATTTGAGATAGGGTAAATAAGACTCAATTTGACTCAAATCCTAATCCTTTTCCTCATCCAACTTGAATAGTCTGTGACATTTTTTTTTTTTGTATTACGCTCCACTGATTCCATCTAACATTATTAATTTAGAGCCTTTGCCAATCTTAATTGATATAAATAAAATAAAAGAAAGATTTATAACCATAAGTACAAAGATCACAAAGAATGAGAAAAACAAGTTCCTAGCACAGTGGAGGTATAAGCCAACTATAGCAACAAGTAACACTATAATTAACAAAACATCAACTATGATAGTGTAAGGATATAAAGTTTCAATACAATGGGCTAAAGGTTTAGCTTTTGATAATGTACCCTCCAATAAAATAAGGTTAAGAAAAGATGAGCATTGAACCGAGAAGAACTGTTATAAAACTATAATCTAGCATTGACCACCTCTTTTTCTAGGATAAGTAGTAGAATTAGTTATAGAATCAGATTTTTTTAAAGGAACTGAATAATTTTGAAAAAACAAAGGCTAATTTCGAAAGAAACGACTAAAAGCAAGAAAATAAAGAGATTATGTTAGCCATGGAGAACTCTCACCCACCCCATTAAAAACCACATATTTAACAATACATTAATAACTTCCCTTTTTCGTTCTCCCTCCCTTAGAAAAAAAAAAAAACCACAAAAAACAATTTTTTAGAGAGAAACCCAATTTTAGATAACAGAGGGGAAATAGAGTTTGAGAATTTCTATAATTTTCTCACCACCCAAACAGAAAGTTTCTTTCTTTCTCTTAGCATCATCATCGTCAGCGAGAGAAACCTGGAAAAGAGAGAACAAGAAAGAAGATACCTCACTTACTCTCTAAACTGCTCAAATTCCTGCATCTGATAACACCACCTTGCTGTTAAAGCCCAGTGTCCCAATTCCTTTGCTCTGCCCCGTGGGGTTGGAGAATATGGGCCGACCATGAAGGGGGCGCTGGGCTGCCATTAGAAAGAGCCCTGTTATGGTGATGCTTCTCAGTCGCCCATGTGGTAGAAGGGGACGCTGGTCAAGAAGTATCACCATAACTATGGTGATTTCCACCAGCAGCCCATATTCTCCAACCCCGCACGGCTGCCGATAGAAGGGGACGCTTCTTGACATCGAAAAGGTGTAAACACATCAATCTTCTACTCTAAAGCTCAAGGGCTTGCTGCAGGTCAGCTTGCTCTTCCAGTTTCCTCCTCCACAACACGTCTTGGGTATTGTAGAACATCCTTGCTCCTAATTGAAGGACAAGAACAGATTTAGGTGCCAGTTCACGTTTTATTTCCCAAGCAAAATTGGATGGTGGTCTGTTTTCATTAATTACCGAGCAGGAGATCAAAGTGGTCTCCTGAATCAAGGCCAGTAGGGGTACTACATAGAGACAACTCTCCTCTCTCCACTTGTTGCTGCTGTTGCTTCCTGAAAATCAAGGAAATAGATAATTGTAACTGAAAGTGTCATTTGAAACAAAGAAATTTTGGAACAAGTAAGCAGCCAAAGTATTGCCTGTACTTCTCTGGGATTTTGCCTTTCTCCTTGTAAGGCTTAACAAGCACTCTAGCATCACACACAAAATGAGGATTCCCTTTAGCCAAGATGATTTTCGCAGTCTTCGGATAAACAAAAGTAACAAAACCGAACATCCTCTTCTGCTGTTATGGAATCCTCACATCTTGTACCGGCCCATAAATACTGCAACAATTACCCAAAAGTCAAGCAATAAACTCCTCCACATGCTTAGCAGCCAGTACAAAGACGAGTTTGGAGAAAAATAAGAACCTGAAATAGATTGACACATCTTCCTCTTGAAAATGCTATCGGCTAGGAAAGTCAAGTAGATCTGCCTAGAGGCCGGGTTAATCAGATCATTCCTATCAAACCGAGATAGGTCGAATTTGCGCATGTCCTCACCTATCGTCAAAGCAGCAGCAGCAGCAGCCCTACAAAAATTTTACCCAGCAATCAGTACGGAAAAATGATTTGTGCATGTCCTTACCCATCATATTCAATTAGTTTTACACAAATCAATAAACATAATATTTTGGTTCAATGCTTGAGTTAGTTATTGTAATAGTAAAATATAATTGCATAAATACATACCTGAATCACAAAGTTACGCCTCTCACAATCCATAAACATAGTAATGCTCCAATTCACTTTAGCCATTATTTTATCCCTTACTGTGGAAAAGCTTAGCTGGTCCCTGGAAGTGAAATGACCTACTCGTTGAACCAAAGGCAGGAGAATAGATTTGTGATGGGAACATGCCCTCTTATAAGGACACAACCCTCAGGAACATCTGCATGAACTCAATCATCGAGTGGAGAATTTTAGAGATATGAAGATAAAAAATGTAACAACGTTAACAGCGCAATAATCATTCACATACCACTAATTATTGGAAACTTGGCTTCTGAAAATGGTGTTAAACCCTCCTTTCTGTTAAAGGCAACTGCAAATCAATAGAGGCATTGTCATACTTTCCGCCAGCTTTATTAGCTTCAGCCTCTTGAAGCACATCAAAGCGCCTATAGTGATTTGCGATAGCAAAAGTTGCATTATCCCGCCACAAGAATCTGAACTAACACATAAGGTGCTAATCAAGACACCAAACATTTTATCAAATCAAGCTCAAAACAAAATCCTGATATCGTCCTACCTCTAGAATCCACACGTAATCAAAAAAGAATCTATGGGTATGGAACCTGTACTATATCAAAGACTCCAAAAATAAATGCATTCAAAAAGAGCAATTAAATCATATGTCTGATGTTGGCAATATCTGGTTTGACTTGAAATGACAGGATAATTCAGAATAGTCCAAGGCAATTATCGTATAGTCTTAATTCTTATTTGGGGGAAAAAAAACAAAAAAGATGGAAAGTGGATGTATATGCAATACCATCTAGCCAAATCAATTAATAATTTGATGTTCATCTGTTTGCAGGAGAATTACAGATAGCCCCTTATATTGCAAACAAAAAATGATCCTAAAATAGATTGGTTTATTCAGTGATGATTTGTACTGTGGTAAACAATTATACAGGCACAAAGTCGGTGTGAAGTTAAACACAAGTCAGTTAGATAATAGATGGAAAGTTCAAAAGAAAAGCTTCAAAAAAGTGAGCAAGAATAGACCACAGAGATCACTCGGGACACCTTTGTCAAAGCAAAGGCGTATACAAACAAAAAGCAGGTTGAACCTTTGAAGAAGTTGGTAAGGATCGACAACAAGTTGCAGCTTTCCATCAATCCATATAGAGTATTTAACATTGGGGAAGATCCAATGCAATAGAAGCTTTGGAACCTGTCACATTTTAGCACTCTTAGTAGCGTTTTTCATTAGTAGCATACAATGAAAATGAAAGACCAAAAGAAGAAAGAAATAGATGATAGATTAAAATGAATTTGTCCAAGATATCCTACTATCAAAGAGTAGCACTAAAATTGAGATTAATATTTGTTCAACTTTGAGACAAAAACAATTATTCCCTCAAAATAAAAAGCAATGACTATTCTCTATCTAATACTTATAAAACAAACAGGAAGAGCAGAGGAAGAAAAAAAATAAAGAAAGACGAAAGCACAGAGAAAATCATTCCTTTTTATTTTAAATGAAACCGCTGCATAGATGGTATTTTTGAAGAAATACCCCCAGAACCTTCATCCATACAATATACAAGACATATGCCAAATCAACCTAAAATCACAGCCCAAACATCCAGAAAAGGAACTGCTAATGCAAGAACACAACAAAGCAACCATAAATTACCTCTGGCTATCAGTCGATTGTCGTTGAAGAAGCAAGTTCATGCACTTAGGAAAGAACGGAAAAGACGGAGCAGAACCATTTAGCTGGGAAGCAGCAGCAGCAGCAACAAATCTTTGCTGCTGAGCAGACGTGGATCTAATCATCTCATGGTACTGGTCCATCATCTTGAACCCACCAAATTTGCACCATCTGATTGTCCTAGAGCACCATGGCATGGACAAACCTACAATTACTCCCATTCTTGCAGTACCCTCTAGCAAAGCACAGACACTGCCTCCATCCGAACTCCAAAATAGCGTCGGTAACTGAACAGCTCCGACGGTGAACCGAGCCACCCCAGTAAGAGGGGAACAGCAAGGTTCGGCCGCACCAGTTGGACTTGATAAAGTGTCCAGTTAAGGGTAAAAAAGATCCGAGCTTTTCGGACCAATCTTTGGACCATACGGCGCCTTTAGGGGCTGTGGCCATGGACTTGGAGAAAAGAAAACTTATTGGATATTTCGCAGAAGCAACTCAAGTCTAGATCTAGGGTTAATTCTTGCTCGATTTCTTTTCTTTCGTTTAAAAATTATGGTTAAATGCAAGTCCCTGCAAGTTCCATTGGATGGTAATTGCCACTCACCAGTCACTCTTAAAAGAGAAACTGTACTCATGCAGAACATTTAATAAATGTAGATAAAAGTAGCGGGAGAGAGAGCGACAGACCATAATTATCTGCCCTCGTGGGAATTTTTTTCCATTTTTTTTTATTTTTTCGAATCAAATTATTATTTATGATTAAATATCTTTACCCTTTATTTAAAAAAGAGGAATTGTAGTGAGTAGAACTGTAGCAGAGAGTTGGAGAGCCCTGAAGTGTGTGCTTGTGTTTGAGGAGCACAAATAGGTGAAAAAATTGGTGGTGGGGTGAGCGTAAATTCCCTGGCTCCCATCAAATCCCATTCGCCGCCTTTTTTTTTTTTTTTTTTTTTTGGTTAAATTATAATTATAATTTTAGTTGAGTTTTTTAATATTATTTTTTTAAAAAATTATATTTATATATACATTATATTTTTTCTTATTTTTGTTTATTATCAAATAAAATATTTTTTAAATTTTTTTTCTTCATATTACACTCTTCTAAATATAAAATAAATAAAATATATTATTTTTTAACATTTATTTCTCCCACATTCTTCTCTTTTTCTTTTTTTTCCAAACAAAGAATTAAAATAATATTAAATATGTTTAAAATTAAATAAATTTTTTTTAGATAAAAGGTAACATTAAATTTGTTTTAAAAAAATAAAAAAGAAATTAATGATGTTTGAAAGTGGGCCCGCGCTGTGGGTGTGAGGTTGGTCCCGAAATGGCTCCCGAAAGAGAATAATTACAAGGCGCAACTACTCGGCCAGGGGCAGCAAGTGGTGCACCAACCGACGAGAATAAATGTTATATTATTTTTTTTATTTTTTTAAATTAAAATTTAAGTTTAAATAAATATTATCTTAAAATATAAAATATAAATTTTTTATAAAAAAATTTTAAAGTAATACTAAAAATAATTATTATCTTATATTTTAATACAGTACTAAAAATAATTATTATATTTATATATGTATTAATGTATGTACCAAATATTTTCGTAATTACAAACAAAAAAAAATTAAATTTAAGTACACATTCAGGATTTTTAGGTGTTCATAATATTTTCCTATTGAAATAATAGTAAATTTTTTTAAAATTACAATAAAATTTAATACATTAATAAAAATAATAAAATAAAATTTAATGCAGTAATAAAAATAATAAAATAAAATTTAATGCAGTAATAAAAATAATAAAATAAAATTTAATGCAGTAATAAAAATAATAAAATATACTTTTTATATTTTTATTGT
Source organism: Carallia pectinifolia (assembly GCA_037832335.1). Lineage (NCBI taxonomy): Eukaryota > Viridiplantae > Streptophyta > Magnoliopsida > Malpighiales > Rhizophoraceae > Carallia > Carallia pectinifolia. The sequence continues at coordinate 15,959,519 of CM075446.1, forward strand.
AAAAAATATTATACTCATTTTAATAAAAATGTATTCTTATATTCAAATAAAAATTCAAGCGGAACAGAGTGGAGTCTGTATTTTTTTCAAAAAAATTTATGATACCCCCATAAATTTAGCAAGCTACTCAGCTTGCCAGTACGCGGCTATTGACTTAGACATCCACTAGCCTAGTCCCTGCAACGCACATGGAGTGGTCATGCTCGTACATGAATGCGTGGCCAAGTGGTGAAAACTGAAATACACTACACTTTGGTTTCATCAATGCGTAGGATTTAACTACATAAACACATAAAAAAGAATATTATAAAAAAATAAATAAAATATATATTTTATTTAATAATATTTAATATTTTATTTATTTTATTTTTAAATTTAATATATTTATTATAATTTAACAATTTATATTATCATATACCTATTACATATTTCATTCGGCGTTATTAAAGAGGATTTTCTTGCTTATAGACGTAATTGCATTATTATTACCAACAAATTTATAAAAATAATCGTATGAACACTAAAGCGCTCGAGAGAGAGAGAGAGAGAGAGAGAGAGAGAGAGAGAGAGAGGGGACTTGGGTAGATTGTTATTTTAAGTTCGTTGAATATTGAACCTTTATTACGTATGAGAAATTGATGATACATATGGAATAAATTTCAAAGAAAAGTATCATCACAGACTCGAATCAATCAAAATCATATCCACGGTAAATCTTTGACTTTGGCGTTCATGAAAAAATTTACACACATAGACCGAGAGGGCAAAGGGCAAAGGCCAATAGCTAATAGGAAATCCTTTTGGCCATGTGAAATCCTTGTGGCTTGGGGTTTGCCGGATTGGCAAAATCTGAACTTCAAAAAACTGATCAAAGTCAAACCCACAAGCAACGGTCTCATGTAATTCCTCTCATGAAAGATTAAGAAACAGTGCCTACATGTAGATTTTACAGCAAAAAACAAACAAAATAGAGTGATCTAGCTTCTCCTAAAAAAGTTCTAGATTATACCAACTGATTTGTGCATCAATCTGAATCTTTGAAGGGAAATTTTGTTGTTGTAACAGCTACAGCTAAAATTCCAGAAACTTGACAGCTGAAGGGAAAGGCTTGAACAAAACAAATAATGCAAAATCAATGCAACAACACCAATGCTTCAACACTCCTCCTTTGTGGTGTTGCATTGAGTCTCCTCCTTAATGCTTGATCCATCAACTTGATCTAATTTGTTGATAGGATTTGATTTTGTGGTTCAATGCCAGATTTGAGAACTTGAACAAGCTTTGTTTTGTTCTCAACATCAGCACACACATTGACACTTTTAATGATTTGTTTTTCATCAAAAACATTAGAATTTGAGTCTATAAGATTCTTGCTCTTCCTGGAGCTAAAAAAGGACTTATGAGATATATTTTTCTGAGTCAGATTTGATGTAGATACATATATTTGTTGCTGGTTTTGATTTCTTGCCCATGATGAAACTGACCTCGCAACAGAATCTAAGCTTTCAACCAAGTTCAAAGGGAACTTGTTTTCCACCATTTTGACTTTCAGAATTTCAAGGTTGTTAGAATCATGAACTAAGCAAAGATTGTTCTCAAAGGTTACTGAATAACCTGTTTTTATGATTTGAGCAACACTGAGAAGATTTTAATTCAAATAAGGAATAAACAGACCCTCTGAAATGAGTTTGATACCCTTGTTAGTTTTGAGTAAAACAGTCCCTTTGCCTTTAGACTCGACAACAGCATCATTGTCAAGCATAATACGCACTTTAAACCTTGAATCCAACTCTCTGAAGAGCCTTGAATCATAGCACATATGACTGGTACATCCACTATCAATGTATCAGATCTGATCTTTGCTTGCAGTCCCAACTTTGGAGGCAACAAAGAGATATTCTTCTTCTTTTTGTTGACCTTCTGCTGAGGTTGTAGAGGCTGATTGTTCTTGTTTTTGCAAACTTTCTTAGTATGGCCAAGCTGATTGCAGACATTGCATTTTGCATCTGGTTTATACAAACAGAATTTAGGCAAATGAGTTATCTTTTTGCAGTAAGGACAAGGATCAAACTTATTTTTTTCCTTTTGTACTGCTTCCAACTTGCTTTCCATTTGAAATTATGGTGTTTTTCATAAAATTGGGCTGAGAAAAGGGATGATGCTTTGCTGGAAATGCACCTTCAGTTAAATGTTCTTGCTTGATATTTCTCCTAAACTCAAGAGCTTGAATAGCATTCATTAACTCAGTGACAATTAGTGTGGAGGTATCTTTTGAGTTTTCAAGTGAAGAAACCATGGACTCAAACCTCTCAGACAAGCTTACAAGGATTTTCTCAACAATCCTTTCATCTTTGAGGTCTTCACCAAGTAATTTAACTTGCTTTACAATTTTCATGAGCCTATCAACATAGTCTCTTACATTTTCAGATTCTTTCATCCTTAGAACTTCAAATTCTCTTCTAAAATTGAGAACTTGCATCCTTTTTGTTCTTTGGTTACCTTGAAACTCTTCTTGGAACTTATCCCAAGCTTCTTTGGCTGATCCACATGTTATGATCCTTGTGAAAATGACATCAAAAAGTGCTGAACGAATATAGGTGAGAGCTTTGAAGTTCTTTGATTTTTGCTCTTTGTAACTTTTGATTTGAGCAACTGTTGGGTTGTTTGGAAGAGGTGGAGGTTCAGCTCCAGTTTCTACAACTTCCCACAAGTCAAATGCACTTAAGTAGGTCTTCATTTTGACAGCTCATATGGCATAGTTCTCCCCTTTAAAAATAGGAGGTGGAGGAGCAGAAAAGTTATTGGAGGCCATAGTTGATGTTCTGGTTTTTCAGGAAAAAGAAATCAATTTTTCAAAACAAAGGTGGTTGGTTTTCTAGATTCTTTCACTGAAATTTTAAGTTTGTTATTGATGATCACAAGCTCCTTAAGAACAAGGAAGCTCTGATACCATTTAAAAGAAAATAAGAAGAAGAAACTGAAAGGAAATATTGCAGCTATAAATTCAGTAACTAGGAACCCAGTAAGCTATGGTAGAAAGTTTGTGTTTTAACAAGAGAGAACAAGAGGCAACGAGAAATAAGGAAGGAAGAAGGACAAAGTTTCTGAAAATAGACCCACTTTCATTTACATAATCTGATAGTTTATACAAAGCAACTTGAAATTCAAATTTTAAACATGATATAAGCTTACATCATCACATAATTACTTACAACAACACTATAACCAAAATATCTTTTGATTATATAGCAAAAAACAGACAAAATAGAGTGATCTAGCTCCTCCTAGAAGGGTTCCAGATTATAGCAACTGATTTTTGCATCAATTCGAACCTTTGGAGGGAAATTATGTTGTTGTAACAGCTATAGTTGAAATTCTAGAAACTTGAAAGCTTAAGGGAAAGACTTGAACAAAAGAAATAATGCAAGATCAATGCAGCAACACGAATGCTTTGACAAAATCAAAGTTGAGTCAGAGTGAAGAATATCTATTGGGCGTTTTACCAGCTCCTTGTAACAAGCTCCTGATGCATGCGATAGGCTTTTTTGCAAGAGAAAGAAATTCAGTGCCGACAGCCTGAAGATATTTCCATACTTGGGAAAAAAACACAGCCAGATTTAAATGAATGCCGCAACAAGCAGAATATGCATAGCTTTCAAAAACAAGCATTCACCCTCAGCAATAGGGATCTTGAGCGGCATGTAATAACACTGAAAATGAACAAATATAGTTGAAAAAGAATAATATGAGTGCATTAGTTAAAATTATCACACTGGCATTTGTAGCATGAGGGAAAATATAGTTGGTTATGAACACCATCCTTTCCCAAAACGTGCATCATGATTCTCTTTAGCTGTCCAAGAAACACAAAACAAAGGAACTTCTATCGCAACGAAAAGTAAGACAAGAAATATCAGTAGGACATCAACTGAAACATCATATTAATTAAACTAGTTATTTATTATGTTTGTACTTATTATCTAATTTAAGTTATATTTTTTGTACTTAAATGTTTACTATTTTAGCTTTTAACTAGATTTGCCGTAGTAGGATAGTTACGTTCAAAATGGCTCTTACGATGGGGCTGCCAGGGGTATATATAGATATAGGTGCTCAACCACGAGACCTCCTCTTGAGTTACTAAATTATGAACTGAAATTACCAGATTGAAGTTTAAACACTGTGGAAATAATGTATATACTAGCAAATTACGAACTGAAATTACCAGATTGAAGTTACTAAATTATGAACTGAAATTACGGCAGCCGCGGCTGTCTCGTCTAATTGAGTTGTTAGCACTATTAGCTCTAATAAAATGTGGGCGAGGACGGGAAAGGTTGTGATTGAAAGAGCCACTCCTATAAGGACCAAGAATTGGCCATAGCCGACTTGGTCTTGGCCTTAAATTGATTTTCGAGGGACGAAGGCAGAGCCTATGTTGCAGACAAAAGGGAGGGAGATTCCGGCTACTGCGATGCCAAGGGCTTGCTTGACCCTGCAAATTAATCCTCGACTTCCTGCAAAAATCCGGTGACTTGTGGCTGCGCGTGGGGTGGCGAGTGGCTGTCGGTGGCGGAGATCTGGCGGCAGTTGCGGTGGCTCCGGTTTGCTCACTTTTCTAGTGTACATTATTGTTTAAGAAATTATGCTCTTGCTCTGCACTTGGAAAATGACACTCCATTTATTTTCCTTAAAAATTAATTTGATGTTTTTGTCTACCGAATGTTATTTTCTGTTGATCAAACTTTTTTAATGTGCCAAACCTTGGAAAATTTGGAAAATGTTTCTTTGTGGAAAATGTTTCTTAGAATGATGTTTTCTGGAAAACAAACAGACACTAAGCCTTCCATTGGAATTGGGCTACACAAAGCCTAGTACGGTTTGGCTCATTTAAAGCCTAAGTAAAATGCAACGTATTTATAAGTCTTATCAAATGGATGCAAAAGGTGACGTTAATTTATCATTTAAATTTAAATATTAATTGTATTGGATTATATATTCTATCAATAGTTAAGATTTAAAAAGTAAATTTATATTATCTAAAAAAAAAAGTAAATTTATATTATTATTTTGTGTTTAAATTTTACATTTTTTATGTTTTTTTAATTAAAATATAATTGTGGACTTGTTACTAATTTCCCAAGAGAAGGTCAGCTTTTTGTTGTTGATTTGGTTTGTCTCTTTGATAACACCACCGAATGGGAGGTTTGCTTGAAATGTGCACATTATATCATGAAACAAGAATGGAAAGTCTGAGATCCGTGAAAGAGCACTTCCTGATGCAAAGTTGAGGTAAATTCAACAAAATCTGTATCATTTTTCGCAATTGTATTGTGTTCAATGAAATGTACACGTGGTGTCATGCTTGATGAGTTGTTAGTTATTTATTTATTTATTTTTTTGTTTTCCTTATATATTCTCCTATATACTGTCAATCAGATGCAAATTACCGAGCATTGCCTTAGCATGGGAAACGTTCATCACCGTTGAATTCACAACTAAAAGATATGACTAAAAATGAAGTCAAAGCTTTTAGAGGAAAGTACACATCTGAAGGTATTATGAGATGCAAATTTTGTATGAATTTTTAATAAAAAAGAACTAAAATTATGAAATACAGATTGGCAAATCAACCATTTCATACAATTTTTTAATTAGGAAGATTGAATTTAAATGGTATCAACTTTAATTACCATTTTTAATTTTAGTGTCAGGTATGAGAGAATTTCAGTACTTAGACTCTTATCTTTATTTACTTTTTTAAATCATAATTCACTCATTATTTGATACTATACAAATTTATTTTATCATTTTTTATTTGAAATATAACTGATTTATTCTATGGTATAAGTTTTTTAAGAAAAAGAATCAAATTAAAAATTTTCTAAATTTTATCACTCATTATGTTAATTTTTAATTTGTTTAGCCTATTATACAGGGTATAGACTAGTCCATTTAATAATTTTTTTTTTGCTCCATGTGCAATATAGCTGGTCATGTAATTGGGAGAACGCAACAAGCCCTCAAGGCAGGTTCAATAGCATTTCATTCAGTAAGTAGCGACATAGGAAAAGGGATTGTTGGTGTGCATTTGGATTGCACTTGGATTGTTGCTGTACTTTAATTACCATTTGCATTCAGTAATCAGAATCAACGTCTCACTACCTCTTCCTAGAATATACAAAGTACACTTGCCCCGCCATCAAAGCTACATGACCGTATTTTCCCTACATCTAACTTAGATTTAAATTCCAGCTCTCATAAATTGGAGGCAATGTCCTCTTATGCTAGTGAAGTTGTGTGGTGCGATATAAATTTTAAATTTATTAATACTGTAGTTGACTTTAGAGTGTTACGCTGAGACCCAATAATATTCAGATAGTATGTCTTTTCCCTATATGAGAAATTAAATAAGAATAGTAATGGGTGATCTCCGATATTTGCCACACATGCGATGACTTACGTGTCAGCGATTCATATATATATTTTTTTGTGATTTAAAAAAAAAAAAAAAAGCTACATGGCCGCTTTTCAAAATTCAGCCATAAGGCGCCTCTCCAAAACTTTCACCGCCAGGGCTCTCCGACCACAATCTGCAGTGGCTTGCTCTCTCCGACCCGAATTTATTGGCTAGTGTCGCCACCAGGAGTGGCATAATTACCCGTGCGAGCTTCCAAACGGCAAGAGTTCGGAAATGACCTTGTATGTATAATTGGGTATATGTTGCTGGTACAGCAAGCAACTCTAAAATCATCAATGCCACCTGCCTTTCATAGATATCCTACCAATGAAATCGCAGAACCTGTTTGAATAGAGTTTGCGATCAACTGCTCAGATTGAGTTCGGTCGGTGTTGTCTGAGCTAGATTATAAAAAAGTTTCCGCGATTTGTCTAATTTACCGATTCTAGATATTATTTTCAAGTCTTTTTTTTTTTTTTGTTTAATTTTGCTATGATGGTATTTGTTTCTTTTTTTCTCATTATTTCTTTATGTCAATTTTTTTTTTCTTTAATGGTAGCAGTTACTTTTCTTTTTTTTTTTTGAACCAACAATCGGGGTACATAAGGCCCTTGTCAGTGGACTTAACCATGGATTTTGTCGTCAGATTGGGCCCCTCTTGGATCCAGACAGTGACTGATTCAAAAAAAAAATTCGGTTGGAGTAAATTTTATATAAAGTTATATATATATATATATATATATATATATATATATATATATATATATATATAATAATAAAAATTAATATAAATGATGAAAATAAAAAATCATATTAATTATTCTAAATAATTATGTTGTGTGAGTTTAGATATTTTAATTTTTTTAATTTTTTATACAATCAAATATATATTTTATATAATTTATCGTTTAATTATTTGATCATTTATCTCTCATAAGATTGTATAATAGATTTTTTATGATTTTTATTTAAAAAATTATTTACGATAACTGTTATAATTGGTAAAGTTGATGTAAATTTCATAAAAAAAATACATATTTAGATACAAAATGTGTTTTAGATATTATTTTCTTTTTAATAACAATCATTGCTAATAATTTGTTTTATTAAAAGGTAAAGTAGTTTTGAAAAAGAGTGTTAATTTGAATATAAGAAAACATTATTCAAAAATTTTAAGCATTTAATGAAATGAATTATAATGCATACATTACAAATAAGTTACTAAGAAATTAAAATAAAAAGAGAAAAAAATGTAAATCAAAGAAAGGAAACCGATTTTTTTAACAAAGAAAAAAAAAAACAAATTGCATTAAAGGAGGGGAAGAGAAAGCTCAAACCTTGGGCTTATGGGGGCAAGCCTTTGTCTTGAGGGTACACAAAGAGCCTTTTTCACTAAACTAAATTCTAATGTTTGTTCAGATTATCTTAAAATATTATATTAGTTAAAAATTAATTGCCCACCCTCAATTACACGTGAATCCGCCAATACTTGAGGATAGGGCATTGCTGGTATTCTTTCTTTCCCCGAGAGGAGACAAGACTGTGAGGACCCCAAAGGATCCCGTGCCCGATGAAGGCAAAAGGTTGATGGGTTTAAGACTAGAATTATATGGTAGAGAGACAGAGAGATAGTCATGGATAGAACTTGAGTTTCCATTTTTCCTTTATCAAATGCACACTTATTGATTATATTAATTAATTAAATAATTCTACGCGACAAGAAGACTTCATGTTATAGAATCACATGTTGATAAAAAAAAAAAAAGGCTATAGAATCAATGCACTTTTGTCAAAACCGGACCGGACCGTTCGGTTGGACCGGTTGAACCGGAGACCGGCCGGTGGTCCGGGCCGATTTAGGTAAATTTCGAAATGTGATTCAGACTGGTCAAAACCGGAAAAAACCGGTCAAGAACCGGTCAAAACCGGTAAAAATCGGTGAAAATCAGACCGGTTGGACCGGTCCAATAAAATTAAAAAATTCATAAACTACAATTTGACCCCAAATGTTATTTAAATTATAATTTAAACATTAACTTTAATTTAAAAGTTCAATTTAGTGCTAAATCTATTAAAAATTTCAATTTCATCCTTAAAATTACAAAAATTAATATTTAATCACTATTTATAAATATTATTTTTATAATTACTTTTATACACATATATCTTATTAAATACCGGTTCAAATACCGGTTCGACCGGTTGAACCTTGACCCACTAATGTTTCCGGTTCGATGACCGGTCCGGTTCTAACAACCTTGGAATCACGTGGAGAAATTTTCAAAAAAAATTTTTAAAAAAAAAAAACAAAAAACAAGGGGATGGTTCTCCTGATTAGCTAGTTTAGGAATATCATCCAACTCCTGGAGTTGACCTTGTTGAAGTTTGCGTAGGCCCAAGTTACAAGGAATCTGAATGACTTTCTTGGTCTTCCCAGTTAACCCAAATCCCATGAAAGCCTAATTAGCTTGCAACGGCCATAAAAAAATCCGGCCCAATTTCTTTGAGACACAGGCGGTTGGGTCACGCTGCCAAACCCAAGAAGGCAAGCTGGTGGGCTTTGATGGGCAGTTTAAATAGCAGTTGGGTACACCACAAATGATTCAGTCTCACAGCCATTCGATGGGCTGTTTGCTTTTGATCCAGCACATAACTTGAACTATATCGTCCGGTGATAACGCCATTTTTTAATGAAACAAAAGAGTCGTTTTTGAGTCAGCTTTTTTTTTTTTTTGGTTTAATTTTAAGAAGTCATAAACAGCAACAAATACAACACAACTAACCATTTTTTTTCACTTGTGTTGATCAAATTTCTCAATTTTACACAAGAAACCTATCGATGGGTTCTCTTATGATCTTTTAAACCAACCATTAAAACCCCCTAAGCGTCGTTCCTAGAATCCTTCACACTTGTGTGGATTTGTGGTGCATGCTATCTTATGTGTATTTTGCACTCACTTCTGCACCAGTTAGGTTGAGTTGCATACTCATATTTCTCTGTCTTTATAAATCTCTTTCAGAAATCTCTTTCGATCACTCAGGTCTTAATTTCTCTATGTTTTCCCCTGTTCCGAACTTCCTACCTTACGCCTCTGTCTTCGTGTAACCCCACGCTTCCTCAGAAATCTTTTTCTAGTTTTTTTTTCTTTTCTAGGAACAGAAACCTCTATCAGTTGCTTGCACAAAATTGGAAGAAGGCAATCTCGTTAGCTTCAAATTCATCTTTTCTTCTAAAAATTTAGCAATCAAAGTTTTCTCATTCTCATTTTCATTGTTGTATTTTAGGTAGCCTGGTTGTTCGAGGTAGAGACGTAACTTGATTGAGAAAAAAGGTTCTCTTTGTCTTTAGAAATCTCTGTCTCCAAAAATCTCTTTCGGTTATTCTGGTCTTAATTTCTCTTTGTCTTTAGAATCTCTTTCGGAAATCTCTTTTGGTCACTCAAGTCTTAATTTCTCTTTGTTTTCCCCTGTTTCACACTTTCTACCTTACGTCTCTGTCTTTGTGCAACACCACGTTTCATCAGAAATCTTTTTCTGGTTTTTTTTTATTTTCAAGGAACAGAAACCTCTTTCAGTTGTTTTCACAAAATTGGAAGAAGGTAATCTCGTTAGCTTCACATTCATCTTTTCTTCTAAAAACTTAACATTCAAAGTTTTCTAATTCTCATTTTCATTGTTGTATTTTAGGCAACCTGGTAGTTTGAGATAGAGACTGAACTAGATTGAGAAAAAAGGTTAATCTACGTAAGAAGACTGACAAGTTATAGTAAGTCAATTTTTGTCGTGCTTTTTGGTCATTCTGGTCTTAATTTCTCATTGTCTTTAGAAATCTCTTTCAGTCATTTTGGTTTTAGTTTCTCTTTGTCTTTTGAAATCCCTTTTAGAAATCTCTTTCGGTCACTCAGGTCTTAATTTCTCTTTGTTTTCCCCAATTCCACACTTCTTACCTTACATCTTTGTCTTCGTGTAACCCTGTGTTTCGTCAGAAATCTTTTTCTGGTTTTTTTTTTTCAAGGAACAGAAACCTCTTTCAGTTGGTTGCACAAAATTAGAAAATGATAATCTCGTTAGCTTCACATTCATCTTTTATTCTAAAAACTTAGCATTCAAAGTTTTCTCATTCTCATTTTCATTGTTGTATTTTAGGCGGCCCGGTTGTTTGTGGTAGAGACCGAACTTGATTAAGAACAAAAGTTCATCTACGTAAGAAGACTGACACGTTATAGTCAGTCAATTTTGTCATGCTTTTCGGTCATTTTGGTCTTAATTTCTCTTTATCTTTTGAAATCTCTGTCTTCAGAATTCTCTTTTAGTCATTCTAGTTTTAATATGTCTATCTCTTTCAGAAATCTGTTTCGGTCACTCAAATCTTAATTTCTCTTTGTTTTCCCCAGTTCCGCACTTCTATCCTTACGTCTCTATCTTCGTATAACCCTATACTTCCTTAGAAATCTTTTATTTTTTTTGAGGAACAGAAACCTCTTTGAGGTACTTGCACAAAATTGAAAGAAGGCAATCTCATTAGCTTCACATTCTTTTTTGCTTCTAAAAACTTTGCATTCAAAGTTTTCTCATTCTCATTTCCATTGTTGCATTTTAAGCAACCCAGTAGTTTGAGGTCGAGACCAAACTTGATTGAGAAGAAAGGTTCATCTATGTAGGAAGACTGACAAGTTAAAATAAGTCAATTTCTGCCGTGCCTTTCGGCATTCTGGTCTTAATTTCTCTTTGACTTTAGAAATCTATTTCAAAAATCTCTTTCGGTCACTCAGGTCTTTATTTCTCTTTGTTTTGGCTGTTCCGCACTTCTTACCTTATGTCTCTGTCTACATGTAAGCCCACGGTTCCTCAAAAATCTTTTTTTTTTTTTTGACGAACAGAAACCTCTTTCAGGTGCTTGCACAAAATTGGAAGAAAGTAATCTCGTTAGCTTCACATTCTTCTTTGCTTCTAAAAACTTAGCATTCAAAAATTTCTCATTTTCATTGATGTATTTTAGGCAGCTCTGTAGTTCAAGGTAGAGACCAAACTTGATTGAGAAAAAAGGTTCATCTACGTAAGAAGACTGACAAGTTAAAGTAAGTCAATTTCTGTCATACTTTTTGGCATTCTAGTCTTAATTTCTCTTTGTCTTTAGAAATCTTTGTCTTCAAAAATCTCTTTTGGTCATTCAGGTCTAAATTTCTCTTTGTCTTTAGAAATCTCTTTGAAAAATCTCTTTCGGCCACTCAGGTTTTAATTTCTCTTTGTTTTCCCTGTTCTGCACTTCCTACCTTGCGTCTCTATCTTCATGTAACCCCACGCTTACTTAGAAATCTTTTTTTGGTTTTTTTTTTTAGGAACAAAAACCTCTTTCAGTTGCTTCCGTAAAATTGGAAGAAACAAATCTCGATCGCTTCACATTCATCTTTTTTTCAAAAAATTTAGCATTCAAAGTTTTCTCATTCGCATTTTCATTGTTGTATTTTAGGTAGCTCAGTAGTTCGAGGTAGAGACCAAACTAGATTGAGAAAAAAAGTTTTATCTACGTAAGAAGACTGACAAGTTGATGTAAGTCAATTTCTGTCGTGCTTTTCGGTCATTCTGGTCTTTATTTCTATTTGTCTTTAGTAATCTTTGTGTTCAGAATTCTCTTTCGATCATTCATGTCTTAATTGCTCTTTGTTTTTAGAAATCTCTTTCAAAAATCTTTTTCGGTCACTCAAGTCTTAATTTCTCTTTGTTTCCCCCTATTCCGCACTTCCTACCTTACGTCTCTGTCTTCGTGTAACCCCACGCTTCCTCAAAAATCTTTTTTTGGTTTTTTTTTCGAGGAACAGAAACCTATTTTAGTTACTTCAGCAAAATTGGAAGAAGGTAATTTCGTTAGCTTTACATTCATCTTTTCTTCTAAAAACTTAGCATTCAAAGTTTTCTCATTCTCATTTTCATTGTTGTATTTTAGGCAGTCCGGTAGTTCGAGGTAGAGACCGAACTTGATTGAGGAAAAAGGTTCATCTACCTAAGAAGACTGACAAGTTATAGTAAGTCAATTTCTGTCGTGCTTCTTCAATAGTTTCCTGATCTCTATATATCCCTTCATAGTGAATCTGATTTGATTTTTGAGGCATTGTGTTTTGTTGTTGCTTTTATTAACTGGGTTGCTCATGGAACTAGTTGTAGTTCTCTGGGAAAAATGATTTTGATAATACTTACCATAATCTTTATACTAACGGTTTTAAGAGAAAAATAGTTAAGTATGATCTAAGTCACAATAATATTGTTTTGTTGCCTTAAAATAACTGGTTGGTAGATGCGTAGGTAGTACATGTATGAATTTACATTCAACAAAGACGAATGCTTATGCTCTTAAGGGTGATGAAAGACAAACATACCATGTTTTTGGCAATTATATGAAAAATAACCATCAATTTGATCACTTTCCTCTTGTAGACTAAGTAGTGACAGAAGAAACTCAATCTTGGTGAACTTTGAGATATAATGAAAATGTGGCAGTATGTGATGTTTGGGAAGAAGACTATTTTTCCTTCTTTTCTTTCAATTAATTGATTAATTTATTTTTTCTATTTCTAATATAAATACGTTACATAGATGGCAGAAATTTCCATTACTCAGCAACTGCGAGCAGATGAGCCTTATGATCAACAGTCAATTTTGCCATCCCTCGGGAAGCAAGAGGGATCCTTTGAAGAGCAAGAGGGAGTAGAAGTAATGAACAACCAATAGCAACCTACAGTAGTCCCAACATTCTCTGGGGAATAAGAGGGAGAAAAGGCAATAAATGATCAACAATTAGTCCCAGTGGTGCCACCATCCCCTGAGGAGCGAGAGGTATTAAGTGACCAACCATTACTCCTAGCAGTTACACCCTCCCGTAGAGCAAGAGAGAGCAAAAGTAGCAATCCACCAACAACGAACACCAACAGTCTCACCATCTTCTATCGAGTAAGAGGCAGCAGCCAATCGACAACCATCTCAATCAATTGTCAAAGAGCTAAACATCGAGTTTTCATCACCACCACATCTTCATTCAATAACAAATATTACTTAGATTACTGATGAGAGTACTGTGAATACCACACACTATTCTTCAGCTCCACAATTAGTAGAGAGTATTGAAAATAGCACACACTGTTCTTTAGCTACACAATCACCAAAAGAAGAATTAGAAGATGAGATTCCTCTTATTGATCTCCCACATGTTTACAGGTATAACTAAATTTTCTCACCATGTATTTAATATTTTTGCAAGAGATTACTTTTATTTCTAGCTTCCTAAAAGTTCCGTTTTCTGAATGTACACTAGTTTCACAATCAATACAGTCTATGCTTTGGCTATAGTCAGAGGTATCACTATCAGAGATTCACTCAATATTGTAGGTACAAACATGACTCATTGTGTTCTTCACTTCTAATGTTTGATAGCTATTTACATTTTATTTTATAAGTAAATTTGTGTTATGTTAGACATACTTAAAACCAAACCAACTGCTATCAGCCCCCATACATTTCATACTTACAAAAACCTTTTCATCATCTAATGAAGGCGAGTTTAAAATAGATGAATTAACTGGTAAAAGTATAGCCACAAGCTAATATGTGGCCATCCCAAGTATTACCTTGAAATGTGTTACAGTCTACACAATGGCAAAATATCCACATCAAAATCTGATTGCGATCCAACTCTATTTAAGTTACCACCGCCTTGTTAACTTTGCGATATATATGGCTTAATTTTCATGTCAATTTCTTTGCATTAACTTTCAGCAAGTTGCTAATTAGGGGCCACATATACTAAGTTCGAGATATGTTTAACGTCACTTAGTTTATTACAACAATAAAATATAATGTTTAATTTTAAGTTTAATTTGAGTCAATTTTATGAATTTCTTTATTATCTTTCTATTCATATCACAATTAATTTGTTACATTTTTCGAGTTCTCCCCTTTGAGACTAACAATGATAAGTTAAATGTTTAGTTACACAAAGGGAGTTTGGTCTTATTCTATTATATAACTATAAATTTAAACAGATGAAATTAATATAATTTTGTTTTCAATTCGGTAAAACTGTTTATTATCTTAGCCTTTAACTAGATTTTCCATAATAGTGTAGGTTAGATCAACAACCAATTTGGGAACTATGTAACCTTAAGATAATTTTCCAAAAAATAGCTCCTAGTCAAATATTAAAATAAGCTTACAGTACAGTACATTATCGAAGACAACCATGTTATATATGTTTCTTTTGGAGAATGTTAATTGAAATTTTATCTTTTAAGACAAGAAAGCCATTGTCGCCCAAAGTTTTGTTTTGAACAAGGCTCCATAGAAAACAATTACAAAAAAGGGCACTACATAAATTTTAAAAGGTGGTCTAAATCAAATGTTACAGAAATTGACTGTTTGTTTTATTTCTTTGATTTTAAGAGGCTTAATAGGTTTGCCAAAGTTTGTAAAGGAACTCTCTGAGAAAGCCTTAGATAAGCTATGGCATACGAAGTATGACTTATTCTGCATCTTCATAGACATGCAAATCCAGCTGTACATTGCATCTATCTATCTAGCGACAGGTATGACAAGCCTCCTAGCTTTTATGTTTATCAGTGCATGGGGACGAAGGTTAACCTTAAGTTGTGGAAGTGTTTTGTTCTTCCTCGGTATGGCATTTACAATCGCAAATGGTCATCTATATAGCCAACAAGCTAGGAGAATTATCATTGGAGTTGGGATTGGAACACTATGGTAAGTAAGCAAAATAACTTTAAATTTGAGTTGCTTACTTATCTATTATAGATATACCAATAAGGAATTTGTAGCGGATACAATTATTAGTATTTTTTGAGTGTATTCCAATTGAAAGATAATTAAACTCTCAACAGGTAATTCCAACCATTTTTCGAGAACTAACTCCACAAAAAACAAGACAGCAGCTGAACAACTTTTTTTTTTTTTTTATGTTTTATTCCTACTGGTTCGGCATTGGTAGCTGGGATAACTTGGTTGGCCACATTTTTTAAAATTTTGGGTTGGAGATTTTCCTTCGGAATGATTAGTGTTGGCCCAACATTGTTATTCTTAATCTCATTAGTGATATGTGAGACACCGGTTTGGTTATTTAAGAATGGAAAAGAAGTAGTAACAAATCAAGTTATAGAGAAAATTGGCAGGAGTAGAGAGTATGATGAGATAAAGAAAAAAAAGTTTGAGTGATAAATATGTAAATGAAATGAAAGAGGTAAGAAGAAATCTCAGTCGTCCTGCACTTGTACTCACTTCAATCTCAAAACTTTTGACTCAAGTCTTGAGTGTGGAGGTGTAAATCCAGTATGGACCCTTCTTGTTTCGATCACTGGTATCAGATAAAGACTATGAAAATTCAATTCCTATCTGAAGGATTTGGTCATCATCTCCTATTTGAATTTAAATATAGGATAAGATGATATCATCTTCTATCCAATTAGGTTTTTTGGTCCTATCAAATCAGGTTGTTGGTGTTCAAAACTCAAAAGGAGGGTAATCTCATTTTTCTTTTTTTTTTTGTTTTAGGATTAGGAGATAAGACCTATTGTACAAAGGCTATAAATATTATGTTATCTTGTATTTTTTGTTTTGAAGCATCAGTTGAATAAAAACTTTACTGATACACAATTCTCAAAAAATCTACATGGTATCAGAGCCCATGATCTGAACCATTGTCTCTAGTAAATTCATCATGTCCAATGAAGGGGAAACAATGTCCAATCCTAGAGCTATCATCACCAGCACTCTCAACAGATCAAAAGGCTCAATTCTTCAAATCACAGTTCACAAACTCAACGGACAAAATTTCCTTCAATGGTCTCAGTCTGTTATGATGTTTATTTGTGGAAAAGAGAAAGAGGACTATCTTACAAGGGCTATTACACCTCCAGATGAGAATGATCTGAAATTTAAAGGCTAGAAGAAAATAACATGGTAATGTCATGGTTGATCAATTCCATAACCACTCACATTGGAGAAAACTTTATGTATTACAAGACTGCTAAAGAAATCTGGGAGGCAGCAAAGGAAATCTACTCCAACAGAGACAATACCTCTGAAATTTTTGAAATTAAGAGCATCATCCATGATCAACGCCAAGGTGATCTTCTTGTGACAAAATATTTTAATATTCTGACATGTCATTGGCAGCAATTCGACATGCTTGAAGAATTTGAATGGAAATATTCTCATGATTCCAAAAAATATAAGGATCGAATTTATAAATTCTTCCTTGGCAGTAATAAAAATCTTGATGAAGTTTGTGGAAGAATCCTTAGCACTAAGCCACTACCTAACATTCGAGAAGTATTTTCAGAAGTTTGAAGAGAAGAAAGCAGGAAAAAAGTGATGTTAGGATCTCAAACCACTATTCTTGCCCCAGAAAATTCAGCCCTAGCTACTCGAGGACCCCAATTCAGCAACAATACTGATACTAGGCAAAAGAAAGGAAGACCACGGTGTGAACACTGTCGCAGACCAGGACACATAAAGAAGATATGCTAAAAAAGTAGTTTCGTGTGGATACCATATATACTGACATTCAAGGAAGCTTTACTCCATGCCCAGCTCAACCTGATGGCAAGTGACTCGCCAAACCAAAAGCAGTTTCACTAAGCTAGGAAGGGCAGCAGCTGTAGCTCAAAGTTAATGCATGAGCAACATCAAGGCATTGGTAGTAGATCAGAGGTTGCATTAGCAGTTGAGGTTGTAAGCATTACTTGCAGAGAAGCTCTCTCCACCAACAACAACACAGCTTCATCTACAGCTGCAGCAAATTCCTTCTCATATGCGAGTTGCAGGAAAGTCAACAATGAAGGCTAGAAGCATCCAATCACAGCATAGCTTTGCAAAACATCCAATCATAAAGAGAGAAAGATTGGAGCATTAGCAAGGAAGTGCAGAATTAACAACAAACATTTTGGCTACGAGGAATCTGGTAGGTGGCAGCAACTTTAATTTTGTCCAGTAACCAAAAGTAGTTATTGGAGCAGCAGCAAAGAGGTGCAGCAACAACAACAATTGCAGCAACTAGGAAACTGGCGGGCAGTAGCAGCTTCAATTTTGTCCAATCGTAACCAAAAGTAGTTATTGGAGCAACAGTAAGGAGGTGCAGGAGTAACAACAGCAATTGCAGTAACTAAGAATCTGGTAGGTGGCAGCAGCTTTAATTTTGACCAATCGTAACCAAAAGTAGTTATTAGAGCAACAGCAAGGAGGTGTAGCAGTAACAACAGCAATTCCAACAATTAGGAATCGAGCAGATAGCAGCAGCTTCAATTTTGTCCAATCGTATTGGAGCAGCAGCAAAGTGGCGCAGCAGTAACAACAGCAATTCCAGAAACTAGGAATCTGGCAAGAAAATCCTTGATTGCTGGCTTAAAATAACAGAGATGGTGAATTTCCTTACAGGAATCACAAACTATATAAGCTGTCCTATCTGCCTTCTTCCACAACCTCTGCAGGTGCAACCTTTGAATACAGCACAGACTTCCACTAACCCTATTTTACCATCAGATTTAGAATACTTGGCAAAAAACTATTTGCAAGCAAGACATTAAGAGCATTTCTCTAGAGCAACAATATCAATCTCTAACACAAAGTCTAAACCTTTTTTTGCTTCACAACATCAGACAACTATTATCTTGTCATGTTTCAGAAGGCATACAATTTGTTTTCTTAAAATTGAAGAGGCACACGGAGTTAATGGTCATATGAAAATTAATGCACCAACTGAACTTCCAGTAATTACCTCATGTTTTTCATCTTCAAAGCTATAGTGTCCAGTATCTAGATCCTTCCACCTAGAAGGACATAATTATTCTTCTGAGTTAAATTGCAAGAAACCATGGCCAAAAGGCATATATTAAAAATACACCTGTAGAAGTTAAATAAAAATGTCATAATTCCTAGTATCAAACTCTAAGCTGAATTGAAAAAAAAAAAAATCTGTTGGCTGCCTTACCAGTTCCTTGTAACAAGTCTCCAATACATCTGACAAGCATTTTGTCAGAGAAATAAGTTCAGTGCCAACAGCCTCAAGATTATTCCACAATTGAGAGAAAAAACACAAGTAGGTTTAAATGAATGCCACAACCAGCAGAATATATATATAGGTTTTGTTGGTTTTGAAGGGATAAAAGTGAAAATATTGAAGCTGAAAAATGAGACAGTAGAGCTGCAAAGTTGTAGCAAAAAGTGTTTTTGACAGAGAATAGAAAAATTGAAAAGAAAATGTTGTAGAGAATATTAGAAGAGCTTGCTGGAAAGTTGTAGCAAGGAGAAAAGAATCTAAAAATGACTTCTTTTACTTTCATTAATTACAAAAATCTCATTATATAGAGATAAATTTACATTTAAAATTCAAATAAAGGCTCCAAAAAACTAGCAGTTAAGTTTACAGCTTTTACAGCTTTGTAATTTGAAAATTAAACTTCAAATTCTGGAGGGAAGTCTTTAACAATGCAATAGAACCAATTCTAAGACTCCTCCTTGGTGATGATACATTGAAAACAAAATTCTTTGATGAAACTGATGTGGTCTTCTTGATGTTTTAGTTAAAAAAGTAAAATTTTTTATGAAACTGATTTGATGTTTTTTGATTGCTCTTCCTTGATGGATTTGCTAAGATTTGAAGAAAGAAGTGAGTTTATTGGTATTGTTGATGGCATGAACATCCTTATAAAAACTTTGTAGCAGGAATAGTATGAGTCTTCATTCAAGTTTGAGTTCATTTTTTAATCTCTCGAACTTAAAATAGAGGGCGTTAATAGGTAATCAAAGGTTTTTGATGAGTGTTGCTATAGCAACATGAAATTTTTTTTATTTTGATTTGAGTAGTTGTCATTTTGAGGATGCTTGAAAGTTTCTGGTTTGTGACCAGATTTAGTGATGCATATGAGATGATTTTTGAGAGAGAAATGTTGCTTGAAGATAGAAAATATAGCTAAAGGAATGCTACAATCTGAAAAAATAGTAGAGATGTGAAGTGTAGTGGAGATGTTTAAAGATGCATCAAATGAGTTGTAGAGATTTGAAGTTGATGAGATGCTGCAGAAACTAAAGAAGCAATGCATATGATGATGTGCTGAAATTTTATAGCAAAAAGATGAACTTTATAAACCAAATTTTGAACTTTAAAAAAGTGAAAATGCATAATGAAATAGATGAGATATTGGTGAGACAACAGGCTTTAAAGAGGAAAATCAGAGAGGGTGGCAGACTTAAAAAATTGATTTTCAAGACCCTTAATAATCATTTATGCTATGATACCACTTTGTTGGTTTTTTTAGGGATGAAAGTGAAAATATTGAAGCTAAAAAATGAGACATTGACATTGGAGTTACAAAGTTGCAGCAAAAAGTGTTTTTGACAGAGAATAGAAAAACTATAAAGAAAAATATTATAGAGAATATGAGAAGAGGTAGCTGAAAAGTTGCAGCAAAGAAAAGAGAATTTGAAAATGACTTCTTCTACTTTTATGAATCATGAAAACCTCATTATATAGAGGTAAATTTACATTCAAAATTCAAATAAAGGCTCCAAAAAACTAGCAATTAAGTTTACAACTTTTATAGCTTTATAATTTGAAAATTAAACTTCAAATTCTAGAGGGAAGTCTTTAACAATGCAGTAGAACCAATTCTAACAAGTTTTGCAATAAAAAAGGTCATGTGGAAAAAATTTGTAGAGCTAAGAAGAATTCCTAACAAGGTCAACAACCTCAGAACCAACAATAGCAGCCACAAATTGTAGAAGAAGACCACTATCAAGCTAAAGAGGAGCTCTCTGTAGCTTCAAGTATTGCTATCAATAAAAATAGCAATGTTTGGCTTATTGATAGTGGGTGTACATACCACATGTCACCCAAACTCAAAGTTTTTAGAGAACTTGATAGCACCTATGCTTCAAAAGTAAAGATTGGTAATGGTGAACTTCTTGAAGTACAAGGGAAAGGCACAGTTGTAGTTGAAACCTCTTCAGGTATTAAGCTCATTTCAGATATTTTGTATGTCCCTAAGATTGACCATAATTTTTTAAGTATTGCTTAGTTAGTTGAAAAGAATTGTTCACTGGTTTTTAAGGACAATGCATGTACTATATTAGATTCTGTTGGTATAGAGCTCATTAATGTCAACATGAAAAAAAAAGGCTTTTTTTGTAGATCTTAAATATGTTCAAAAGACTCTACCACCTATTGTTGTTGATTATTATAGTTTATGGAATAAGAAATTGGGCCTTTGCAATCATGCTAGATTGCAAAAACTGTATCAAAAGTAAATGGTTAATGAACTTCCTACAATTTTTGAGAGTGTTGGTGTTTGCGATGCTTGTCAGCTTGAGAGAATAAAACATTTTAAGATTAAACCATATTATCTCATAAAAGCACAAGATGAATGAAAGGTCTAGTTGGTTTATTGTGCATCAGAGGATTAGTTGGCAGATTTGTTTACTAAAACCTTACCTAAAGGTAGATTTGAATTTCTAAGGGACAAGCTTGGTCTGCAATGGTGCAATCCCAAAGAAGAGTGTTAGAGGTTAGTCTTGCAATATTGCAATATCCTTTGTTTGAGTATCAATTGGAATCCTTCACTTATTTTGGAGAAGTCAACAAAAGCTACTGCAACTTGCTGGAACTCGTCCAGCATGTACAATAGCAGTTTTTTGTCAAGTTTTTGCAGAAAAAAGAAGTTGTAATAGCCTCCAATTTTGTCCAATGAGAGGCTAGAAATCTAAAATAGCTTTTATAAATTTGTGATTAGCCTAGGGATGCTAAAATCATGATGTAATCTTTCTTTGAAGTTAAGTTTTTGTATGTTATATATTAGTTATGAATGAATCAAGTCTACATGCGTTTTTTCTCCACATCTTCATGCTCCTGTGCAATTTTCTAGTTTTATCTTTTTAGCTTAATCTGCCGAGTGAGAGTTGTGAGTTGAGAGAGTTTGTCAATTCAACAATCAACATTGCAGGTATGACATCAAAGTTTGTATAAGGCAGGAGGCTAATCTAACAACCAAACCTATATAGTCTTCGAAGTCCTTATCTAACACCACGGATCGAAATAACAATGGTCCATACTGGGTATAAACATAAGGACTTACGACTTGAGTAACAAGTTTTGCAATTCCAAAAATAATAAGAGCATGGCGGCTAAGAGTTTTGCTTACTTCTTTCAATTCATTTGTATATTTAAAACTCAAAATTTCTTTCTTTATGTTCTCAAAGTCTCCACTCCTCCCAATTTTCTCTATAAATTGCTTTGTTACTATTTTATTTTTTTTCATTTTTATACAACCAAAACGGTTCATAGATTGCCAATGAAATTAAAAACAAGAAAATTGCGCCCACACAAATTATTTCAAAAGAAATCCTCCAACTTAAAATATTATAATATGCCACCAACTAAGTCATCCTAGCTGACAACACCGATCCAACAGTAATAGAGCACAAAAGATATTGTTAAGTTGCTGGCTCCTTTCTTTTAATGCAAGCTCAAAATAAATTGTGGGAATTATGTACAAGAGTTTGATTACTTTTTAATTATAATATGATTAAGTAGGCAACACAAGTTTACTATTATTTTGCTTACCTGCCGTAGAGCACCAATCCCAAATCTGATGATGATTCTCCCAACCATTTGATTATACAAATGGCCACTTACAACTGTGAATGTCATACCAATAACGGACAAAATACATCCAAAAGCTAACGTCAACCTTTATCCCTAAGTATGGCTGAATATGAAAGCTAAGATATTTGATACACCTATCGTTAAATAGACTAATACAATATAAAATTGAATCAAAAAGTTGATAAAGCCGCAGAATAAGTCAAACTCACTATGTCTTAGCTCATATAAGGCTTTCTTGGAGAGTTCCTTTACAAATGTCTATACAACAATTAGACCTTCTAAGATCAAAAAAGTAAAAAAAAACAGTTAACTATTATTAAATTCAAAAAATAAATTCCAAAATAATTAATTTAGATCACTTTATTCTAAGCAAAACTTTAACCGACAATAACCTTTTTTTGATTAAGAAGCTGTCAGTTAACATCTTCCAAAACAAACTTACATAATATGGCAATCTTCGGTCACATATTGTTACTGCAAGCTAATTTTAATATTTGACTAGGAGCTACATTTGATTGCCAAACTTCAAAGTTCACGCTGTTCAAATTGAAACTCTAACCTTTTGAGGCGGTGACTCCTAAAAAAACTATTTAAATGAAACATGGTTCACAAATTGATTCTTGATCTAACCTATACTATTATGGCCAATCTAGTTAAAAGATAAGATAGTAAACATTTTTATGAAAGTAAAAACAAAATTTCATTAATTTCATATGTTTAGATTTATAGGATTAAACTCCATTTGTGTAACTAAACATTTGGCTTATCACTGTCAATCTCAAGGTGGAGAAATTGAAAAATGTAATAAATTAATTATAATACGAATAAAAAGATAATAAAGATATTCATGTAGCTGACTCAAATTAAACTTAGGATTAAATGTTTGTTATTATTGTTGTAACTTAGCATATGTGGCCCCTGATTAGCAACTTGCTGAAAGTTAATGCAAAGAAATTAACAGTAAATAAAGCTGTATATATCACGAAGTTAACAAGGTTGGATAGTAATCAGATTATGATGTGGATTTTTTTCTATTGTATAGACTGTAACAAATTTGAAAGTAACACCCAAGATGGTCACATATTGGTTTGTGGCTATACTTCTACCAGCTAATTCATTTATCTTTGAACTCTCCTTCACTGGATGATTAAAAGGTCTTTGTAATATATAAAATGAATGGGTATAGGGCTGAGTGTGAGTTGATCTTTGATATTTTGAGCATGCTTCATATAACATAAATTCACATGTAAAATTAAACGTAAAGAGTTATCAAACATTATAAGTAAAGAAAGGAATGTGTCATTTTTATACCTGCAATATTGAGTGAATATCCAATAGTAATCACTCCAAGTATGGCCAAAAAATAGAGTACTCTACTTGTGAAACTAAAGGACATTCAGAAAATCACACATTTTAGTGAGCTAAAGAACAAAATAATTTCTTGAAAGAATATAAATGCACAGTTAAAAAAATTGTCATACCTATAAACTCATGGGTGACTAATAGTGGGAGATTCATCTTCTGATTCTTCTCTCAATGATTGTGGAGCTAAAGAAATCTCAATAATTTCAATGATCTTTGATTGTTGATCGTTTGGGAATGTTGGGAGTTGTTTTTGGACACTTAATGCCTCTTGCTTATTGGCAGATGATGGGACTGCTAAGAGAAGTTGGTTGCATATTTCCTTTGCTCTAACTTGTTCTTCAAGGGATGGTGGAGGGCAGCTTGCTGCATTTGCTTCCTCTTGCTTCATAAATAATGGTAGCAGTGCCTTTGCTCTATTTTGTTAGTCTGGGGATGGTAGAATGTCACTTACTACTTTTTCTTCCTCTTGCACCTTGGAGAATGTTGGGATTGCTTGGTCGCTCGTTGCCTCATCCTTCCTGGAGGATGGTGGGATTGCCTTTGCTCCCTTTTGTTTCTTTGGGCATGGTAGAAGGTCATTTGCTACCTTTTCTCCCTCTTGCTGTCTCTTCCTCTTGTTTCCCCTTCCTTTGCTTCCTATTACTCTTTGTTCCTTTGAGGATTGTAGGATTTGCTTGCTCGATGCCTCTTGCTCTTCGAGAGAAAGTGGAGTTGATTGTTGATTATGAGGCTCATCTGCTTCCGATTGCTTGGCAATAGAAATTTCCATCATTTGTGTAAAGATTTTTTATTAGAACTAGTTAAAAAAAAAAAAAAAGAATGCAAGTAAAACTAAGGATGCACATTCAGTATTTGCTACAACTACATATTTTAGCCCTTAATATTAGTTACGATTTTTTTTTTCATAGCAAAAACAATATCCAATAGAAACCTAGACACTTCATAAGTAAAAAGAGCAACAAAGACTAACTACTTTAACAAAAAAAAAAAAAAAAACAAAGTGCATCTATGGATATCATTTATTAGCTCTTTTTCTCGTAGTTTATTTCCATTTTTCTCTTATTCCTGAGTGATTTCCATTTTCTATTTCATTTCAATTATATATATATATATATATATGTATATGTATATATGTAAGTTAATATTTTGCAGGAACGATAGATCAAAGAAGAAAACCCTTTTATTTCAAGATATAGAGATCTTATTGTCATAGAAAGGATATTGATGTGTTAAACTTGTCCCTCACAGCTTCTATGTTGTCTAGCTATAATTTAGTTCTTTTTGACTGGTCAAAGTTTGTTTGACTTCTCATAAAGTTCTGATTGACATCAAGATTGATAACATGATCTAAACGAGATTGATAGCATTGATGGAATAGTTATAAACTGAAGAATTGAATGCCAAGTGTTGACAATTTTAACTGGTTTAGTTTGCATGCAAATATCCAATCATATTCAAATTGATTGACTTTTACTTCAATGTTAAGGCTTGTACTTCTTTATTAAGGTTTGTTATTCTATAACGATGAGTTAGTTTTGACTTAATAGGACATAGACCTTGCAATGTCTCACACGAAAACGAGAATGATTAATTTAAAGATTGAAAATAAACAGAATAATGAAGATTAACAAAAGCCTCATTATCAAATCAAAATTTTCTCAGCATCCAAACAGAAAGTTGAAACCTTGAAACTGATCACCAGATCAAACAAGAAAATGCTAGAAAACAAAAGAAAAAAAAAATTGCAGGCTTGTATCTTACCCAGCTAGCCTGAAAAGAGAAGCAGTTGAACAAATGCGAGAAAAATTTGAACTACGTAAAACAAAGAATAAAAAATGGGCTACCTCGAGCTATTTTTTGTTTTTTTGACTCCTCCTTTTTGCGATATCTCTCTCTTTCTTTTCTTTTAATTAATTAATTAATTAATTTTTTGCTAATTCTAATATAAATACTTTTACAAATGGCAGAAATTGAGATAATAGAATTTTACCCTTACTAAACAACTGCGAGTAGATGAACCTCGTGATCAACAGTCAACTCCACCATCCCTCAAAGAGCAAGAGGGATCCTTCGAAGAGCAAGAGGGAGCAAAAACAACGAACAACCAACAACAACCTACAACAATCCCATTATTCTCTAGGGAGCTAGAGGAAGAAAAGAGCCTAACATCGAGGTTTTATCACCACCACATTTTCATTAAGTAACAGAGATTACTAATGAGAGTACTGAGAATAGCACACACTATTCTTTAGCTCCACAATCGTTGAAAGAAGAATTAGAAAATGAGATTCATCCTAGTGGTCTCCCATATGTTTACAGATATGATTAGATTTTTCATCATATATTTAATATTCTTTTAAAGAGATTACTTTTATTTCTGGCTCACTAAGAAGTTCTGTTTTCTAAATATACATTAGTTTCACAATCAAGGCACTCTATGCTTTGGCTATAGTTGGAAGGATCACTATCGGATATTCACTCCACATTACAGGTACAAACATGGCTCATTCCATTCTTTACGTCTAATATTTGATAGCTATTTACGTTTTACTTTGTATATGAATTTATGTTATGTTAGACATACTCAAAACCAAACCACACTCAACCCCCATACATATCATATCTCATAAAAACCTTTTCATCATCTAGTGAAGGTGAGTTAAAGATAGATTAATTAGCCAATAAAAGTATAGCCACAAGCCAATATGTGACCATCACAAGTGTTACCTTGAAATGTGTTACGGTTTATCCAATAGCAAAAAATCCACATCAAAATCTAATTACGATCCAACTCTATTCAAGTTGCCACAACCTTGTTAACTTCGTGATATATATATATATATATGGATTCATTTTCATGTCAATCTCATGCCACTCCGAGATATTTTTAAGATCTCTTAGTTCATTACAACAACAATAACAAATGTTTAATCATAAGTTTAAAATGAATCAACTTTATGAATTTTTTTATTATCTTTCTATTCTTATCACAATTGATTTGTCACATTTTTCAATTTCTCCGCCTTAACACTAACAATGATAAGCTGAATGTTTAGTTACACAGATGGAGTAGTCTATTATTATATAACTATAAAGCTAAACAGAGGAAATTAATATAATTTTATTTTCAGTTCAATGAATGTTTACTATCTTAACTTTTAACTAGATTCCTCATAATAGTGTAAGTAAGATCAACAACCAATTTATGAACTACAACCTTTAGATAGTTTTCCAAAATATATTTCCTAGTCAAATATTAATATTGGCTTACAGTACCATATGTAACCGAGTACAACCATGTTATGTAAGTTTGTTTTGGAGAATGTTAATTGAAATTTTCTCAATTAAGACAAAAAAAGCCATTGTTAGCTAAAGTTTTCTTTCGAATAAGGCTCCACAGAAAACAATCAAAAAAAGGCATTATATAAATTTTGAATTTATTTTTTGAATTTAACAGCAATTAATTGTTTCTTCTATTTTTTCGATTTTAGGGCACTTAATTTTAGGACACTTAATAGGTGTGCCGACGTTTATAAAAGAACTCTCTAAGAAAGCCTTAGATGAGTTGCAACATAGGAAATATGACACATTCTGTGTCTTCATAAACATGCAAATTCAACTATACATTGCATCAGTATATTTAGCTATGGGAATAGCAAGCCTCTTAGCATTTATGTTCAGTCGTGCATGGGGACAAAGGTTGACCTTAAGTTTCCCTCTTCGGTATGGCATTCACAATCGCAAGCGGCCATACAGCCAAACAATTGGAAGAAGCATCATTGGAGTTGGGATATGAATTTTATGGCAAATAATCAAAATGACTTTAAATTTGAGTTGTCTGCTTATCAATTATTAATATATCAATGAGAGTTTAGAGCAAATATAATTATTACTAGTTTTGTGTATATTTTAATTGAAAAAAAAATAAAATTCTTATAGAAAATTCCAACCATTTACTGGGAACTAACTCCACAAAAAATGAGGCAACAGCTGAACGATATTTTTTTATGCTCTATTCATACTGGTTTGGCATTGGCAGCTAGGATGACTTGGCTGGCTGCATATTATAAAGTTCTTGGTTGGAGATTTATTCTTGGAATAATTGTTGTTGGAACAGTTGTTTTGTTCTTCATCTCATTAATGATATGTGAGACATTAGTTTGGTTATTTAAGAATAGAAAAGAAGCAACAGTTAAAAAACTCATGGAGAAAATTGGAAGGAGTAGAGACTAATGAAATGAATAAAGAAATTTTTAGTAATAAAGGTAAAAATAAAATGAAAGAAATGTTAGAACCAAAAAGAGGATAAGGCTATAAATGAAAGAATTGCTTCATAAAATGTGTAGATATTTCTTTTGTTCTCTATATCTATGTGAATGACCACAACACATATTTATAAGGAGATAAATAAGGTAGTTATTTGGCCAAGAGATACGTCTTTTGGGTCCAATAGATACGACTCTTTTAACATGTTTTTTCATCAATAGACGCATCTTCATAACTATTAAATTAATTAAGGGACGTGACTCTTTATATTTTAAAAATTCTTCAACAATCCCCTGTCATTTTCAAAATGAGTTGTAGATTACATCTTGAAACCAACTATTCTTTTTAATAAGTTGTAGAACCACCTTACACAATTTACTTTACAGCTACAAACATTTATATAATTTAAGTGGCTAGTGTATGGCCATGTGTCTATATCCTTTTTATAGATTTTTGAAAGCTAAGTCCTTAAACTTCTTGGAACGGCACTATTCTACGCTCACATAAGCAAACTAAACCCTCCTACATTAAGACAACTTTTACAAAGTATATTAAAAGTTGTATAAACTCATCCTCCTAGGTGAATTGTGGAAACCAAACACTATGTAACCTTGAGATGAAAATAACTTAAGTATAATATTTCAATCATACTGATGATGTCCTTTAACTCATTGCAAAATTCAAAACATGATGTTGCATCAAGCGTTTGAGTATCTATCATAAGTAATTAATAATCGTGGACTTGAGACCCATCCCTTATTTGGTGTCTCATTCATCAAGTTCTTGTTAATCCTTTTAATTAAGAATTTATTTGTCCTCTTATATTCAAAAGTCTTAAAAGACTTTTCTACAATCTTCTATGTTTTTAATCGTACCATTAACCACCAAGTGGTTACTATAATATACTGGAAGTTGCAACTCCTGTATGTTAAACTTAGTAAATACAAATACTTTCTTTTGCATGTTATTGACTTTTTAAAGTTTTTGCAAGACTACAGTGAAACATATAGTCTATGGCCAATAACTCATCCTTTCATTTGAAAGGGTATGGATTTTAAATCCATGAGACAAATTTTCTTTATTTTCTGTAAAGAATTTTAACTGCCTTTAAACATAAGTTGTAATATAAAACTATTACTGCACTTGATATAACAGTTAAGCAACCCTTGTGTTGGGTTTTAAACCATCAGTCACAACCTTTCTTTGTGACATGTTGTGTTATTGAGTAATGATTTCTTTGACAATTGTTTAACTTTAAGGTTGACTAAACACAATCTTTCAACATTTTCTTAACAAATAATAATCAAGTCCCTTTGTACATCATTGGGTATAGCAAACATTTATATAAATACATAGATTTTTTTTTCGTGGTTAACGGCAATTTACGGGTCTAATGTGACTTTTTAAAACAAAATAAAGCAACGCTTTGTGGCCCTTGCATGATATCCAAGGTATACTTCTTCTATGAAAGGTACACTGACCATCACATATATTTATGTAGATCATTATTCATATGTACTATGTATAAGGCATGTATGTACATCCATCATATATGTGAAAGTCACTTATTTAGACTAAAATTCTGTATGTTATGATCTTTATCATCATGTATATCATGTATATCAATCATTCATCACCATGCATACATCATCTATGTATGTATGTGTATGATATATATATATATATATATCCCCAACCAAAACTCACGGGCATAATAATAATAATTATTATTATTATTATTATTATTATTTAATTTTTCCTTCCCATTATCAAACTAAACCAATGGAAACCATGCGAGCCATGCAACCATGTTAAATAATCACCAAATGTTAATTTCCTAAAATGTTACCTAAATTTTTTAACCTCTTATATCGGATGGAAATGCACAGAACATTGTCCTTATGTTAACGAACAAACCATCGTGCTCTTATATCGCAAGCAAATCATAGTCCTTATGTTAATGCATTAACAATTAAACATAATATTTTCATATCATGGATCTTAAATATGATGTTTTCACATAATTGGGAAGAAAACATACCTTATTTTAGAATTTTTATGATTTCCACACAATTGAAAAAGGAACACACCTTGATCCATGAGGTCAAAAGCCAATTCTTTCAACGTTATAGTCAAGAACAAAAATTTTGCCTTAAAATTGTTAGATACGAAAAGAGGGTAAAACTAGAAATAAAAGAATTGCTTCATAAAATTTGTGGATATTTCTTTTCTTCTCTATATTTATATGAATGACGACATCACATATTTATAGGAAGATAAATAAGTAGTTATTTAGTCAAAAGATACATCATTTACGCTTAATAAACACAACTTTTATTGTGTTTTTTATCAATAGATGCATTTACATAACTACCAAATTAACTAGGAGATATAACTTTTTATATTTTCAAAATTTTCCAACAAGAAGTAGGAAGAAATCCCAACCATCCTGCACTTGTACTCTCTGCAATCACAAACCTTCTAACTCAAGTCTTAAGCCCTGATATGCATATCCAGTACGGACCCTTCTTGTTTCAATAACTAGTATCAAACAAGGACTTCATAGGCTATACAGGTTTTGTCCAGTCTCAAATAAAGGTGCAACCATCTTCTCAGGTTGTGTGCTAGTTTAATATCAAGAACTTTGATAATTGCTCTGACATGATGTTGTGATGGTGTATTGGCAATAGGGGTAGCTTAGTGCCCGCAATTGTAGAAGTAGATAGGATCTTGAGGCCAGAAGGAAAGCTGATTGTGCGAGACAATGTCAGAATCACAGGTAAGATTGAGAGCATGGCCAAATCATCGCAGTGGGAGATATGCATGATTTATTCAAATGAGAATGAAGGACTGCTTTGCATCCGAAAGGCAATGTGGCATCCTAAGGAGACGGAAACAATAACTTCAGCTATGATTTGAACATGACACTCTGACTATAGTCTTTGCTAAGGGATGCTGTAACCAGTAGGCTGGTATATATTGAGCCTATTTGGTGTTTTTTTACTTTCTTTTGGAATTGGAGGCTTAGTTTCAACAGCAAATGTAACATATATGGTTGATTTTTTATTGAAGATGCTCAACTAACGTCACTTGTACCAGGTTTGTTTGGCAAAAATATATCGACTTGGCGTCTTGGTTGTAATATTTTCATGAATACAATCTAAAGTCAAATGCATCTTTCAGCTATGTGAACTCATTATCCTCAAACTGTGCATGCTTTGAATCCTTCTCCTCTGATGCAAGTGCTAAAAGAGCAATAGTCAACTTGCAAGCATTACTGTAATTTGAAGTTAGATGAACCTTGAACATATGTACTGGTGAGGAACTTATGCTTGATTGAACATAATTTGATAATTATAGTTGTCTGGTGATTAATGTAGGTTGATCTCTCTTGCTTCGGTAAAAGTTTTTGCCTTCTTCCACATGCATGAACGTGCGTCAACGTGTTTGACTGTCAAACTTGGAGGTAGATATGCTAATGATGAAAATGATCTTATTTTCACATAAAAAGCACTGCCTATAACTGTACGCAACAGACCCATTTAGTCCTTTCCTTATTTCCTTTTCCCCACTTTTGGGCAGGCCTTTAGAGAAAAATCTTTGCTAACATAGTACAATTACTTGAAGAGGCTATGAGCTTGTTGGGTTGGCCACTGAAAAATGGTTCTGCTTTGTGATAAAACATGTCTCTGAATAATTTTTGGCTTTCGTTCACGTATGAATTTGAATATTGATGTTAACTTTTTTACGCTAAGAGTTCCCTGTTGTAATAAAAAACATTCCCTTTATATACATGCTCTATTGTAGTGCATGTGTGTGATGTTTTCCATTTCGAAAGCTTGTAGCTTTTGGAAGGAAAATAAGGACCGCATGAAATGCAGTTAGTAGTTTTTTTTTTTTTTTTTGTTGAAAGTTAGTGGTAAATATCGACACCAACTACTTTGAGAGGAGGCGCTTTGTCGGCCAACTTGTAGCTTTTTTTACATTATATCCCACATTCTTCCATTTTACTTGTGTAGAGTTCAAAATCAATCAACAATTGATGAGGTGCCCTATCCTAAAAAAACTGATTAGAATATTTTGTTGTAATTTTTTAGTCTTGTGTTCTATTTTTGAAGACTTTATTCTCTTTTTCATGATTTTTTGTCTTCTCTTATAAATGAAAAGAGAAAAAACAATTGATGGAGGTCCTTCAGTTTCAAGAATGACATTGCAATTTTTTATTTTTTTTTCAATTTTAGATAGGGAAAAGAGAACAGTCCAAGTTGCCCTTCTGATATCTCCAAACATTCTTAGTTTTGGGAGAGAACCTCTAGTGAATTTTGTCGTAATTCATGAAATTTGACTTGAAGTTGTAATATAAAGTAACAAACCCAATCGTAATACTATATTTCTATCAGAAAGAAAACAATTGTTAGAAATTGATGATATAATTTTAGAAAATGCCACACCAACTAATGAATTATTTTTCACTGGTGTTAAATTCATCTTTAAAACTGAAAATCTCGAGTTTAAGTGTGAATTGAAACCAATCAATTAACCAAAAGAGAAAAAGAAAGAAAATTTTCACATTTATTTTTTAAAATTACGTGGTATTATGAAACTTTTTTTTTGGGTGGTTTGTTGATTGATGTTGAACTCTCAGTAAGAGTGTAAGGATTAAAAACCAAAAAAAGCAACTTGTAATTAAAAACATATATTCCAATTAGGTTATGAAATTTTAATACGCTATACAAGGTATCAGAGAATTGTATAAAATTTGGTCTGTTTTTACGTTGGTTGGATGTCGGGGGCTTGCCTATGCTTCAAGAAGTGGGATGCCTTTATCACACTGACCGCTTTTCGCAAAATATACAGAATTATCTCACTGACAATCCTTATATTGTTAAAATTTTACCTTTGTTGGCAAAGTAGCGGACAAAAGTGCGTCCATGCTTTCTTTTGGACTTCCTTTAGCATGTTCTTAGACTTCTTAACTTCTAGGTTGAGGGGGTTGTTTGGCATCTGAGCTATTTGAATATATCAAAAAGAGCACGGCCCTCTTGTTCGCATGATTGGAACTTAAATATATAATAGATTGTTCAATGACTTCGTTGCGGAAGGGGAAACTGGCATAGGCTTTCATCAAAAGATGTAGATGTAGCGAAACTTGTTGGAAGTTGTAAGAGCGAGCAGCAAAATTTCTCACATTGAAAATGAGAGCTAAGAGTATGCAATATATATAAGAGGTTAAAAGACTTACAAATCGAGTTAATGGTTTATTGTGTTGCTTGCTCTTACATTCATAAAGTGAGTAGACAATTACGAAATCAAAAATTCAAAGAAAAAGTAGAGCCGCATGTAAGCCCACCTCCTTAGAGCAAATCTTGCATAGAAAATCAAAACCATTAATCTATAATATATGTCAACGTTATTTAGTTAAAGGTTTACTAAATTACTATTTTTAATAATAATTGATTTGTATGAAAAAAAAAAAAAAACCAAAAAACATTAATTCATTTTTTATCCATTTGACAATAAAATTTAAGTAACAATGCAAAAATCTATAATTACATACAGTCCATCTCTATTCTAATGTTCATCCACAACTCGACAAGAATATTGCATACATGTCAGATATTGTAAAGGTGGGGCTACTAATTATGTCACTTAAGCAACCCCAAGAGCAAAAAATTTCTCATCGGAAGGTTAAAGCACTAATACCCCCAACTAATGAGTGATCCCACTGGATATAATTAAGAATTTGCCCCAAATTATTTTTTAATTCTCAACAAATACACTCAGATTCTATTTCTATCAGACTATGAAAACAGCAGCATGAGCCGCTTAACATTTTACTATAATCAAATACCCCATTGTCTGCCATTGATGCATCTTTCCTCAAACAGACAAGTTGGCAGTCTCCATACATTACTCAACATGTCTGCTGCCACAAACCCTCTAAAGCTGCTCCACTTTGGAATGCTAAAGGAGAGCTCATCAAGGCATCTCTTCATTGCCCAATATGTTAGTTTCTTGGAGGCACAAGTTCTTGTTCTTCACTCTTGTTGCTTTCATTGTTATCTCAGAAGGATCAAGACTGCCTAAGGGTTACTGGGAACAGATGTTGCCCAAGAAGCTTCCTCTTCCGTCCTCAGCTCCATCTAAAGGAACCAATTCTGTGTCTAGATCATCTTCTACGATGGCGAAAACTGACAGAAATCTTCCTTCATCAGATGGCAAGGTCTAGTTGCGGTTCCGAGAATCATGAATCCTAATTCTCTCTAACTGTAGTATGTGCAGCAGTATTGAAACTTTGTACCAAGTCCGAAGGGAGCACACAAGAGTTTTGTACATTAGTCTTCATAATATGTGCTTAGACAGATGATGAGGATCAAAGCCCTGTAGATTTTCTCATCCTTGTCCATGGATTTTATTGTAAAGGTGACATTTTATATCTTCATTCATCATGGGAAAGGAAGAAATAATGGATATTTGGACTCTAGATGGAAGCAGGAAGACTGAAGAGGCTAGATTTCACAACTGAGCTTGTTTCTTGAGATACCCTCCATGTATCAATTTTATTCATATAATTAAACAACCTACTATATATAGTGACTTCAACAACATCTCTTTGCAATCTGTATGTTCAGTTTTAAACTCCTCCCATGAAAATTCAATGAATTAAAGCAGGTAAATTTACCGGCGTACTTCAGATTCTTCTAGTTAGCCTTTTTCTGAAAGTTCTGAATAAGTTGCAATACTTCTTGGAATATCCCTTGTGGTTAATAATGTCACTGTTTTTCCATTTGCCTGACTTGTAATCAACTGCATTCATTTGCCTATTGTCTTGTGTTGTTTTTCTTTAGCTTTTCCTTCATCTAGAACTTATTCTGTTCTTTTTTTCTCATTGATGAATCTGCTCTCTGCAGTAGAACTTCTGCATTTGTCCATAATTATACAATTTTTTTGATGAGTTTGGCTTAAATAGAATCAAACATGTAAAACTTATTGTCTCTTGCAAGTGGGACAGCAGACGGAATGAATCGAATGTAACATTGGGACAAAAGTTTGCAAGTTTCTGCGGATTTAGCTTCAGGCTCGAAAATCCTTCGTCCTGATAAATGATAATCCACATCAACAAAGATGAACTTTACTTACCAGTGCAATGCTCTCTGCAATCTGCTCCATATTTACAATAGTTGCGATGTGGCCACCAAAATATGGTATATAGAAACGTATTGCACCCATGACCCACCATGGTTCAAAATCCCCCCAAGTGGCTGTACCATACATAAAATTCAGAGAAAGAGAAAAGGATAATTCCAAACCTCTTAAAGCTATTCTGGGTCTGCCTCATATTCATCAAACGCTTGCTAGCTAGATTTTTTAATCCTAGTCAGGCACATCAGCAGAAACTAATTGACCATGAGCTCGAGTTCGTGATCATGGCCCTCTATTCCCGCGGCTACACCCTATTCCCCAATGCCATCGCACGTCTGATCTCCGCCTCTCCTCCTGCGTCGCAACATTGTCACCAAACTGGCTCATCAACTGGCTGACCAGGAGCGACGAGGTAGGAGAAGGGATGACCGAACGTGGAAATTGAAGCAACATGATGTTTATGGACCGGACTTAAGCAGGACCCACGGGTTATGATCCCAAGCCCAACCCAAATTCTGGTATAGCAAGGGCCATGACATGCTGGACTGGGCTAATCTTTGGGCCATCTAGCCTGGTTTATAGCCATGCAACAAAGTTAATTGTGGGAGCCCGTCCGACACCAGAGCTTTAAAAACCTCTACGGACCAAAGTAAAAAACTCTCGTGCTGCCGCACGTGGGAAGAAGATATTCTTAATAAATCTGTGCGAATTTAATTATATTTATTAATAAATTTATTTTTATTTTATTAAAATATAAAAAATATTTTAATTTTGAATATTATTTTTTAAGAATTCTTTAAGAAAATAAAACGTTTTTTTTTTGAGAAAAAAATTTGGGAGTAGTTTTTTTTTTATTTTCTTCTCTTTGGAAGAAATTTTAACGTAATTTTTTTTTTAAAGAAAAGATAGGTAAATTTGATAGAATTTTTTTAATCTTTTTTTAAAATCAACAATAGTTTTTTCTTCTTTTTATTATTTTTTATTAAAAAATTTTATAATTACAGATATTTAATTAGAGTCAAAGTAGTAATATATAAATTAATAGAATTCTTATTTAATTACAATTAAATTTATATTATTGATTTGTAATAGAAATTTCATATTCATTAGATATTTTAATATTTTTAATTTGTGAATTTATAAAAAATCGTCTCATAATTGAAAGAAAAAAATTAAAATTTTCTCTCAACTTTAACTTTGTATACTTACGTATAAATGTGGTATTAATAATGTACTAGAGTTAATGTTCATGTACTAACACTTTTTCTAAACAAAATATTACATTTTGTAATTATAAACAAAATTATTATAATTTAATGGAGATTGACCCAATGTTTTGGTTGGGGAAAGTCTCCCTAAATGTTTTTGTGGGCTCCTTCTCCCTATAGTCATTAGACTAGATTGACAACAAAAAATAAAAGAAGTGTAACTAATGACACTCCTATGAAAATGCACCTGATGCTTCCGTAAAGTTAATAAAATGGGTGTTAGTTTATTATTGATTCTTTTCTATTTTATATTTTATTATTAGATTTGTTGCGTTGCGCAAAAAAAATTATTTAACTTGTGGTTCGGATCCAATCCAAACCTTAACACGGTTATTGTGCATACATAAAAGGCAAGGAGTTATATATATATATATATATTATTGGGAAGTCTATTAAATCATTAACTGTATAATTTAAGTTTTTTTTTATTTTCATAATTTTTATATTCTCATTTTTAGAATTAAAATTCAAGATTTTAAAATAAAAATTTAAAATATTAATTACTAAATTGTTTTTTAAGAGACAAGTTGTAAGATTTTTTATACATAATTAATTTTTATGTTTAACAAAAATCTTATTTTGATTAACGAGTTACAGATACTATTAAAAGTGATACGTTTGAATTTTTTAGGGTCATTAACACATTTTTTCTAGCACGAGCGAAAGATTAAAAAAAGGAAAAAAAAGAAAGAATTTGGAAAATTTTTTATGCGACGAGGACGCAACAATTAATACGTATGGGCGCATGGGCGCATGGGCGCTATGACCGGTGCAATTATTATTGACAGACAATTAAATAAGAGAAAAAGAAAAGAAAACGGGATTTAGCCAGTCCCACATCGACTGCAAACAAAATCAATTAATGTTTATAAGCGGCTCCGTACTCTGTCGCCAAATTTTGCCCGAGTTCCGTGGTGGGAACTCGTCGCCAGCCGCAGCGCCCACCAGCTGGACCCAGGCTAGCTCGGGCACAGACTAGCTATGGGTTTCAGCCCAGAAAGCACCAAGAGGGGCAAAGTGGGGCTCCTACACATATTCGCTCAGAAGTTGGTCTAAAAAAATAATAGTAAAGAAAAGGCAGACCCAAAGAAAAATACCGGATTAAATGAAAAAATGATTAGGTTGGTTCACTCAGGAGAAAGCGGCTGGAAAAATATAAAAAAGATAGGGTAGGCCTACTCAGAGAAAGAGATCATAAAAATAAAAAAATCAAGTCAATCCATATGAAGAAAAAGGCTTAAAAAAGACAAAAAGAGGCGCAAAATCTAAAAAGAATAAATGTTGGTGGGTCGGTAGTTTTTGTGTCGAATTATGTACCGAATAAAACTGAAATTGTTATTTTTGAAATTAGAACTGATATTTTTAAATCAGTTGTTATTTTTATATTTCAAAAATATCAGTCGCAGTTTAAAAAATAACAGCTGCGGTTTCATTCGGCACAAAATCTCAAGACAAAAGTCCCAGGATACGTAATTGCACTCATCTAAAAATTAGTCCAACCAACTTTTGATTATTTCGTGAGCCCCAAAATTGAGTAGTGCCCCTCAGTTTTTTTTTAGATGAATGAAAATAATATTTTGTAAAAGAGATATTTTTCTAAGACAAATTTACAGCACATGGAGCAAAAGGAATGTTATTCTTTTGAAAAAAAAAAGTATAATGCATTTTAAAAAACAAAAATATGTAAACATATATATTTGACGTGAAAGTGACATTTGTATATGAGTTATAAACTGATAGCAATCAAAAATATTTTTGAAATATTTGTCTAAAATATGAAATAGATATAAAATATTTAACATGCGGCCATGACATTTTATTTCCAAAAACAAGAATTTATTAGATAATGTCTCGTTCTTATTTTGTATGCATTCACATATGACTATCATGTGCATAATAATGAAATTGACTCAAAACAACCAATACATTATTTTTCTTTTCTTTTCTTTTTTTTTTGTGCAAATTATCAGGCAGAAAAATAATAAACACTCACTTTACAAGATAAGTCAACAAAATCTTTCTCAGAGTGAAAATTCAGATTTGATGACCTTGCATTAACTTACCGATATGCCCATTCATTTCAGATTTCAATTTTTTTCCTTATGGGTTGATGATTTCAAATTTTAAGAAAACAAATAGCGCCATAAAATCAAAGGTCATAATAACCATGTCAAAAAGAAAAGGTTTATATCCGCGCGGAAGATCCCACTAATTTTTTTTGACACATAAGAAAAGTATATTGCTGGTATACGGGTCATCGTATCTGTAGACTAAAGTCGAAAGTGCTCATTGACATCTTTATTTAATCTATTCCTTGAAAATAATCTACCATCTAAACACTGTTTAACTCATATACACCTCTCACATGTTCGATCTAGATATTAGCAAATCTTAAATCAAGTAATACGCAAAATACGTATATTTTGATACAAAAAGCGTTGTCACTAATTGATTTGCGAGACTGTAAAAGATTCAATTCCATATTTTATAAAATTTTGGAAAGGCATCTACGTTGAGCGATTATTGCACAAATTAAATGATATAACATTAGAATTTCAAAATATATTGTATTTCAAGTAAGAGAAAAATTATCTATACATATAATCAGTCACATAATTGGTATGCAAGATTTGAACTACTAATTTATGAATATTTTGGGTTCCCTCTTGACTTGTAATTTTCGTGCAGACAGCATTGCAATTTACAATAATCTTGCCTTCATTTTTGGAAATGTTACAAATAATTTACATGTGGAGATGATTTGTCTTGGGGAAAGAATGATATATAAATGCAAATCAAAGCAAAAGAAAAGTTTTCAAACGATGGTCCCGATGAATCGAAAAGCTAAGGAATATGTTATAAGAGTTTTACTAGGGATATAGTAAATAGTATTAAAGTAATTATAAGAATAAATTTAGTTACTAAATAATAATAAAAAATTTATTTTTTTAAATTAAACATTAAATGTATTTAATGTTGTCTTATATTTATTTAATATTACTCTAAATCTTAATTTAATTTTTTTGTAAAAAAATTTCTTTACTAAAAAAACTTTCCACTGACTATAACTACCTATTTTTTACATCTTTTTGTTTTTCCCTTGTTATAATTTGGTTGGCCATAAGTGATGTTTGAGTCGTTTGACAAATAGAAAACTATGACACTTCATAGCAGACTGTACACTATTTCTAGACCAAGTAAAAATGGCGCGTTGTTCTTTGCTGTTCTCTTCCGATGGAACTAACAAGACAGTATAAATAGCTTAAAAATTTTATTATTTTGAACAGAAAAGGGAATGGGGGAAACTCAATTTCTTATAAACTAATTAGAAATCCCAATAGATAGTTAGGTAATCCTATTCAATTACAACATTCTTGTTACACATCACCGGATTATAAATTACTTTCTTCTATTGGACTTTTATATGGAAAGAGCATGGCCTAGGTATATCCTCTTGCAATTATACCTATATAGATAAATAAACAACACTAAGAGTTACAGAGAATCCTTAAGATTTATATAAAATATGCTCAAACTTGATGTACAATATACATCATGTATATAAAAAATAAAATTGATGTACAATACACTCAAACTTGATGTATAACAGACTAAAATGAAATCAAAAAAGTAAAAATAAAAAAAGCGAAACTATCACGTTATCTTCCGTGTATTTTGTCCCCTCCGCCCAACACGATTCATTCTCTTTTGGAGAAATTCTCTGATATCCTCTTTGAACAATCACTGTGTCAATTGTAATAAGGGCAGGCACGGTCCTTCTTGTCCTTGGTGGAGGAAGGCTCCTCTTTATTGGAAGTAGCCTTTTTTTTTTTTAACTTGAAGACTGGGGACGTGTGCCCTCTGGCCCTAATATTGTTGTTATAATTGACTATCGGCCAAGCCAAATTATCTGAAGCTCCACGGAGAACATGCATTGAGAAAAAGGTCAGATTTTAAGAGGCTAGAATTAATGAGATATGGACAGACAAAGAGAACGAGAGATTCCACTGCTCGCTCGGAGCAACTAGAGGACCAATTATACGGAGCTAGCATCTCTGTGTGTCTCTTTCAAGTAGTTACAGCTCGAAAAGATCATTCACCTTCTACCTTGCGATTCTCGAGCTTCGAGACTTCCTCTTAAAGCTTTTATTAATGTGAATTATGTTTTTGTTGAATTTATATATAAGAGAGATTTTTCAATTTTAGATGAAATTTGCAAAATGGCTGTAATGTGGGCCAAAATATGGCCATACAAAAGTATTGTCCCGATAATAATTCGCAGCATATACATATTATGGGCATTAATATTACTGAATCATGATTGTTGGTTGCTTGTTTTCATTGCCATTATTAGTTGTGTTCATGAATCCAAAGACTACAAATTTACATCCGAAATTGTGCGATATGTAGGCTAGCGTGTGTTCTTATGTCTCTTGCTTCTGTCCATCATTTTTTTTTTTTTTTGTTAAAGAAATAGGAAAGCGAATAATAGAAACGATATAGTATAGAGAGTACCAAATCAGACGTAAGTTTAGCCTCATTGAGTATCTTAATAGTACTTAAACTCAGGACTTTACAGTCAGAATATTTGACGCTTACTACTAAATTACAACAAGACAATTGTTATGTTTCTTAATATATTACAATGAGGTGAATGCCTGTGGCATGAAGCAGGCAGGAAGGTTCCTTCTCTAGATTGTTATTACGTACATATTGCTATATAAAAAGTTCCAAACAACTGGCTACTTTCCCATGCAAATCCCTCCTTCCCTTCCCTCTCTCATACACATGCAATGACCAAGGAGATGACTAAGGTTATGGGGTTGAAGGCTGTGCGGCGAAGAGTAATTGTGTGCAGAAAGAGAAGCTTGGTGCCGCCAGTGCGGGGAGGCATCAAACGCAAAATTATAGCCATTTTCTACAAAACATTGAAGCATGGTGGCCAATACGCCATTCGTTACCTTCTTAGCAATGCCATCCACTAATGTTAGCCACATTGGTTTCCTGATGTGTTATCTACGTCCTAATGGGGGAAACTAATGTTTGCGCTTGCTTTTGTGGGTTCCGTTGTTGTTTCCAATTGTGTTATTAATTGACGCAGAAATAACGAGGGAAGAAATTATCTCCTTTCTCCCTGCTGGCTTCTCCTTGTAATTAAGCTATCATGCACTTACATATTTTCGAACTCTTTAATCAAGAATGGAATGTTTCCTTTGTTTGATACAGTTCTTTTTTTTTTTTTTTTCCTTCGTAGGCTATCTCCTTTATATATATATATATAAGTTTTCTTATAAACTAGCTTAACTAGATAATACTAATGTAGAATTCTTTAAACACGCCTGCATCCCTAATCAACTAGATAAATACCTAAAGTCTTGTGAATCCTTATATATAAATAAATATTGTTGAGCACATGGGTCGAGGTTTATCTGAAGCGAGAGAACTTGATTAATTTGCACACATATGATTCAAATATTACATGTTTTGAAAATTAAAACTCATTTATAATTTTACGGTACATAAATTTATTTTGTTATTTTTTATTTTAAATAAATTATATTTATTATATGATATAGAATTATGAGTAAATTATATTTAAAAAAATTAAATTAAAAATCCCTAAAAAGAATAAAGAGGATCGAAGCTTTTATTCTTAGCTACTGAGCCAACCTGAACATGCTTGCGCCCGAAATTTTGTGCCAACCACAACGCTCCAATGTGCGGATCGTACGGAAAATAAGTACATTCAGTCTCCCCCCGTATGATTATACCAAAATTATCAAGGAAATATTAAATAATAATATTTAGATAATAATAAAATTATATAGACTATTAAATAATTATAATTTAATAAAAAAAAATAAAATATTAAATATTATTTATTAATTTTATAATTATTTTATTACTACTTAAAGTTAAATTATATAAAGAAACTCTTAATATTATGTATAATTGAATTTCGCAACAGGCGAGACGGATCCTAAAAACATCAACTCGCAGTATTGTAAATGCTAGTCGCGGCAATTATCTAATAGATCGATGCATAATTGCAACTCATGTTCTAAAACAAGATGTATAATTGCAACTAATGATCACAAATGTACTATAAATAGTCATAACATTACTTCATCTGCATTTGTTCCAGGCAATGGTGATACCAGGATGGATATCTAACATGCAAGGGATACTTATGACACATAAAAATGCGCAAGAACCTTTCTTCATGTTAGAATAACATGATCTGTAATGTTCCGTCCATTTCAATCTTTGATTTTGAGAGCAAAGATAGAGATTTCATCATCTTTGAAAGAAATTCAAAAATAATAATTATCTCACCTAACAACATGAGATGAGCTCAGTCCACACGCATACACATGGCATATGCAGAAATGTGCAAAAATGGGGAAAAATATTAAGCAGGAGAAATTGTCTAAGCCAAAAAAAAAAAAGTCATTTCATGGTTCGAAGAGAGACATAATGATACAGCCAACTTCTAAAATATACACAGAATATAATAAATCCAATAAGAAAATCATCATCTCAACATAAGCCTCAGGCAAATAGCACGGACAATCCATAATCCAAAGTTCAAACAGACATTATTCACTAAGAAATTAATCTCATCATCTGATGCAAAACCCCAATTTTCTAAGTGTATCAGAAACTGTACCGACACGGGATTAACTATACGACTAGTGAATCCTTTAGTATGACTTATTGGGTTTGGACGGTGAAGATGACTTGGCTCTTGCAAAATCAACCAGATCTTTGAACAGAGCATCTTCCGGTTTTTCTTGTTTGGCGGGGGTAGGTGTGTTAAGAGAGAGGTTCTGTGTCTGCCCTACTAAGCTGTCATAAGAGGAACCAGAGCCGCTGCTTGAATGAGAGGTGGCACCTGTAAAAGCCTGCTGTTGCTCAAAAAATTGCTGCCTTTGATTATACCTGGAAGGAGGGGGTGGAAGGGATCCTTGAGACTGAGTCTCCCAAGGAGCGGGAGGGAGCTGATCAGCAGATTTCCTTAATGGAGTTGGTTCATCAAATATAGGATGTCCTGTCAAGGTAGGCGATGAGTAGTTAATGCCATGTGGAGGAGGCGGCGAGGTAGAAAGGGTTGGAGAATAGGGCGGTGAGGAGGGCGTGTTGGAATGCGCTGGAGCAGTAAATGGTGTTGGCTCTGACTTTTTAAGGGATCCTCCTGACTTGTAGACATCACCACTAAGATAATCAACCATGCCAGAGTCCACACTGACTGGCCTCTTGGATGAGGGGGGAGGAGGAAGAACTGGACTGACTCGTGTTTGTTCAGTTCGAATGCTTACTGGATTCTGGCCTTGTACTTGTGAGGTATCTCTTGAAGACCTGCAGTAATAATATTAAGCCGATTTGTTAGAATGACAGTTTTCCCCACTTTTGCCTTAAATTACACATTTTATTTCAAGATCAATAAATTGATGCAAAACATGATATGATCTTCCAGCACACTTTCCCCACATGAAGGGCAGCTGATTCCTAGGTAAACAGACAATAATTGAGTTTAAAAAAATCATTTGCGAAGTTATCTAGCACTTGTCCATCTTTAGTTTCCAAGTAACCAAAATATTTGCATACAGTTTGTTTAGAGCCTTTCAGACCACAAACTAATAAACACAAATAAAATACCCAAGAAATGGTTGGGCCGGGGGAAAGGAATCATTGAAGAAAAAGCTCACAACACACCGACCTGTGAGCCAGCCGGGAAAATTCATCATCTGACTCCTCGTCATGGCTAACATTAACGAAAGGCATCACTGGAGTTTCTGCTTCCCTTTCTGAAACAGAAGGAGTTCCTTTTGCTATGTCATCATGCCGACGAAGCACACGCTGCAAGTTGTCATTTAATGCCAAACCCTGGCATAGAAGTTCCTCATCCCTGAATAGAAGCATCTGTGTCAGTATTGTCAAGACTCTGAGAAAAATCTAAAAGTGATCACATCCTTACACTGTATTATTCACAAGAAGCAAGACACGTTTTTGGTAAGAACGACACTGGTCAACAAGATCAACGATCACTTCTTGCTTCAATCCCTGCAATGATATCCGTCAGTCAAAAAACCATCACAATTGATGTGTTGCACAGTCATACTCACAAAGAGACAGCAGTCAGATAA
The DNA here is from genome assembly GCA_037832335.1 of Carallia pectinifolia. Lineage (NCBI taxonomy): Eukaryota > Viridiplantae > Streptophyta > Magnoliopsida > Malpighiales > Rhizophoraceae > Carallia > Carallia pectinifolia. Next base: position 16,003,823 of record CM075446.1, read on the forward strand.
CAAGCTTAAATACACGGAAAAATCAGCATAAACCAAAGAACCACAAACAGGTATTGTGGAATGATGCTTTGGTGATTTTTGCAAGATCTGACACAATATATGTACCATAAAATTTCTTCTTCTCGTCCTTAATAGCAAGCTGGAGACAGAATGCATATACACGGAAATTTGCTTTTTCAGCGTCAGTTAATTTTCCTTTTTCTCTCGTAGTGGATTTTCCTCCCAATTATCTTGGCTCCAAGCAACTTAAAGGACAACTACAACAAACTAGGTGAAAGGGAACCGAAGAAGTATTTTCTTTATTATGTTCCAACTTAATTGAGTAATAGAATAACCCAAGGGCATCACCACAGACCCAAAAAAAAGAAGGGCTAAAGAAGATGCTCTGCATATATTTTGACGCTGAGACGAGGAAACAACACAATTTTCCCCATTCTAAACCAAAGGAATTTAGAAACACCCATTCACGAAATAAATAGATAGCAATATAGCATAAACATTTTAAAAACCTTTAGAAAAGGAAGATTACCTCAGGGTTCTTAGGATCCAAGGCACTAAGCATTTCCGTCAAGACATCTGCTAATCCCCGAGCATTTTGAATCTCTGCCAAGCTGAAGGTAAACAAAAAAGAATTGTGTATAAAAGTGATGAATTGCTCATATGGGAAGAGGGGAAGATTGAGACTTCTAGGACTATGTTACATAGTCAGCTATATGTGGGAAAAATGGAGCTTTCCATAAAGCCGTTTGATTTTATATTCTTTATAATCACTGCCACATATTCCTGTTTATGTCCTTTCATGTATGGCCACAACAACCAGGTTTTAAAGAGACCTGAGAATTTCATTTTGACGAATGAGCACATAATTAGAAAGTTGACAAGAAGACCTAAAAAGTGGCATAATAACTAGTTTGGCAGTCTCTTAATGTCAGCAAAGCACCAAGTAACAAGGAATTGAGGATGTAAATTGTGTCTCAAACCCCTCTATAGGACAAAGAGTAGAGGAAGATGTACTTCTAAAAAAACACCAGAAATAATATTCTTTACTATCAGTTTTCACTTTCCTTTTTTTCTGCACAAACCACCAGAAAAGGGTTTTTTGGTGGGGGGGAAGGGGGGGGGGGGGGGGGGGGGGGTTGGTGTTGTTCCAAGGGGCATAGCTGAATATGCATAGAAAGTTACCATCATATGAGTAACATTTTCATACTAATATTTCTAAAAAGGAACAACATTCTAGTCTCCCTTTTGTTGAAAGTTCCTAGGAGAAATTCCAAGTCAGGTAAGCTCAATTGCCATCTATGCAAACGACGCGAAAAAGAAAAAGTGACTTTGTCTATAATTTGGGACAAATGTAAAGAAATAATAAATCTCAACCAGACCTGAGATCAGAGGGATCAGACTGGAGGGAGGCCTGAATAGCAGCTTCTTCATATGCTGAAGGTGCATGAACTATTGGTTGTGTTTGTGGAGGAGTGAAAAATGGTGCACTGTTCTCTTCTCGGGGTGGAAATTCAACTCCAGCAGTCTATCAAATAGCATCAGTTAGTCTCACAAAACAGGGCTTTGCAATATGCAAAGAAAATTAGTGCATGGTACTCAAACATTATGGCAGCAATTTACTGAATTGCTCTGCAACAGGAAACCTACCTCTAAGCAATGGAGAAAAGGTCATGTAACACAAGTAACAATGATGGAGGGTATGAAACATTTACATGATATCCAACGTCTAAATATAAGAGTCACAAGGAAACCAATCTCTTTCACTCAAAATCATGTCTCGAATGCATGTAAATCAAACAGAAGCAATACCCAAAAATTATAGATGCTCAAGAAAATCTATAGACAGCTTCAAATTACCCTTAGCTCATTATAGGCAGCATGATATTGGGGATACCTCCCCCTTGGGCCTCCAAAAGCTTCTTGCCATGTGTCTATCAAAATTAGTATCTTTTCCCTCACATTCAAATCTGGCTGCAAGAGGAGTGTATAGTGCATCAAAATAAAATCAATACAACCAGAGTAAGAAAGATCCATGGCACAGGTCATAGGAAAAATGCGAACCTTCTTCTTCACTATTTTGACCATGTCGTGTAAGATATCACGCTCAATAATCTGCTGAAAAACATTCTCACCGCAATTTTTGCTAAGGGTCTCCAGAACCTAGATCAAAATTTCACATGCAAAATGTCAGTAGTATGATACAGCACCTTCTTCACTCTCATGCAAGATAGGAAAGCAGACCTGTGGCAAGCATGCAATATATATTTTCTCAGCCACATAATATTTAAGGACAAAAATTTTCAGGCACAGTGCATATGATATAACAAACTTGTGGCATTTAAAGGAACCACATGGCAAGATTGCTGTTTTCTACAGTTTATGATTCTCATAGAGAAAACGAGTTAGCAAGCATATGAATCTTGAAATGTAAAGAGAATACTGACAAAAAGAGCTAGTAGTTGTATTTTAGGATTTTTGCTGCCTAGTCGCTTCTTGAGTACTTTCAAGGCATCCTTTGCTTGCCTGCAACAACAATTGAATTCAAATAAGATCATGGAAGGAAGCATAAGTTGAATGCAAAAATGAAATCAACATAATTCTGTAAGTGCAGGGAATTGAAGACCAAAACCTTAGATATCCACTGACTTAGACTATTAGACCTCATTTTCACCACAATTAATGCCACAAGATGTTCTAGTAATGACATCAACATATCACTAGACTCATGTTAAGCTCAAGCAAAGGGCAACTATCTTTAAAAAAGTTGTAACTAAATCCTGCATCGGCATATGTAGACAACCAATTACTGCATAAATTATAAAAGAAAATGCATTCACCAATGGCAACCAAAAATGTCACGACCGGAAAGGCACAAATGGTTTCAAGAATCTATACGAAGCAGAACAAACATCATTCAAATAATCAACATCGTATGAAAAGCATATATGCAACACAAGGCCTACATACTCCCACTCACGGCTTAAAAACATATTCTGATAAAAACCAAACAAATATACTCATAGTTCCTACCAATTTAAGATATCCCATGTCATGTTTGCATAACATGGTATCATAAACGTAGAACATGGTTTGTCATAGTCGTCAAGTAATCCAACCAGCTCAAAACAGAAAAAGAGCAATACCGAGGATCCATGTTGATAATGTCACACAGCTCAATGTTAATAGCCCAGTCTGGACCAATCAACATATCACTCGTCGCCCTCTCCGCACATGATGCCGCATCATTAGCCATAACTATGGTCGTCGCCTAATCCAAGCTCACTTTTTTCCCCCAAACCTTCCAAGAAGCAAAATAACATAATCAATCGCAAAATCCAATTATTAAACTTGAATTGAGATTAAAAAAAAATCATTTTAACCAGTAATAAACGCATGAACAGAATGAACGAAACATCATCAAGTAAGCAATAAGGCGTAATTCTCCCTAAACCCATCAAAATTCAAGGAGAACACAATAACCCCAAATCAATTTGAACACGATCAAAGCATATAATAATCCTGAATCCACAAACAAAACTTACAAGCTAAACCCAATTCACCCAAGAACCAATTTAACCAGAAAACAACTGAATATATGCCGCTGCAATTTATAAATAAATAAATAAATAAATAAAAACCCACAAGAACCCAACAGCAGAAATCAGCGAAAAAAAGCACAATCGACAACATAAAGAAGAAAAAAGGGAAAAGAAAGCAACCCAGTTCATCAAAATTGAAGACAGAAGAGAAAACAAAACAAAAAAAGATGGCCAATTTAGGGGACTAAGGATCTTCGATTTGATGCTTACCTGTCAAAAATATAAGGAACGAAGTAGAATCAGAATCGAAGTAAGAAGCGATGGATCAGAAGTACTGCTTTTGCTGCTGTGCAAAGGCAAGATGACGAGGATGACGAGAGAGAGAGAGAGAGAGAGAGAGAGAGAGAAATCTAAAAAAATTGGAAATTGAATGCTTCAAAGCCTTGTAATAAAAGCAATTAACGTTCGTTCAAACCAAAACAAAAAAAAAGGCAATTACAGATAATTAATTTATTAGTGTCTTTCTTTTCCTTATGCGCTAAAAAGAAACTCTTTTTTTTTTTTTTTTTTTTTTGTATAAACCAAGAGAAACTCTTTTTTTTTACAAAAAAAGAAACAAGTTTTTTTTAGTTACAAGAAATACTGTAAAGTTAAAGAAGAAGAATAGAGTTATTAATACACTTTTCAAATATAGGACTAAGAATTATAAATATAGTATTTTAATTAATTATTGTCTGTGATAAATTTTGAGATCACTTTTTAAAGTTTATGATTAGATATATTTGT